>CM050409.1:40240832-40605749 GCA_027580255.1 Therioaphis trifolii | reverse complement strand
TAACATTTTGACGAAACAAAGTAATTAATAATTAACAAAACACATATTAAATATAATATTATAGGCTAAATAAGGTAGCTAGGGTGGGGGCTTCATGGGCCCAAACGCATCATTCGATCAATTGGGTTGTTCTTACCATAGTTATTATGATGAAAAGGAATTACAAAAGGAAAATATGATCAAGAAAAACGAGGTGGACTCTAAAGTTAAATTGAGAGAGTGAGGAGGGAGCATCAATATAACCATTAATTAGCTTACTCAGTGCTCGAATTGGAAATATAAAAGAAGGGGTACTAAGAAACTTTAAAAAAAAATTAGCGTCCCACTCAATAATTGAAATCAATGCAAATTAAAAATTTAAGAAGGGGTACGCTTAAAAAATAAAGATAAGATGGGGAGCTCCGTCCGCCTTCGTCCCCCCTCAATTCGAGCACTGAGCTTACTCAAATACACAAGATTCGCTGTCATACGTCTATCAACCAAGGAACTCAGTCCATTTTCGTTCTTATCTTCAGCTCTAACATCTCTTGAAAAAAAGGAGAAACCTTTATCCGATTCGGTTGCCATTATAAACACTGTTTCTGAAAAACTAGCAATTGCAGCATTAACTCCTCAAGGTAAATCAAAATACACAACATTTCAAAGTCTTAGATAAAAATTCTGGGTATAAAGTGTTATCCAAAATTTCTAAAATACTAGTGGGTGAAACAGATTCATTTGATGGACTCCTGGAGTTATAGAAGCGGACGACATAGTTAACTTCAAGTATGCACCGATGAACTCTGTGGACGTGGAGTGGTCATTTTCAGTCTACAAAAACATATTGTCGGATCGTCGAAGGTCCTTTGAATTTAAAAATATCAGCAAAATAATTGTTGTACAGTGTAATCCTGAAACTTAAAATGCTTAACCTATGTAACATTTAATTTTAATAGTTCAGAAACTAATTAATATTATTTTCATATTTAATGAATGTGTATTTTGTAATAAAGTAGTTTTAAATACACATTTAAAAGAGTATTTTTTGAATTTATATCAACCATTTTTTGCATATATTTGCTGAAAAAATATGTATATTTAATTTATTTTATGGAATATAATTGCATATTTTGACATTTTAAAATGCATATTTTAATGAAATGTTGGTCATAAATATCCGAGCTCTAGTCATCGATTCATTCCGGTGCACAGCCCTGCTTACATGTGAAACCATTTGTAATAGATTTGTCCATAGTATGTGTAATCTACGGTGAAGCTCGAAAACTGTCGATTTTTTTTTCACGATGAGTTTGTTGCTCAAAATCAACGATCGTATTAGTTGACTTGTCAAATACTTCTGCGTTACCTTCTCGTCGGTTGGCAACATGACAAACCGATTTTTCGTGTGAAAATACTCGGTTTTTTTCAACCACGTGGGTTGGTGTCGTTAGTGAGTTTCGAGATGATGACAGCAGACGTTTGAGTTCGTTGTTCTGTTGGATTGGAGCGCACAGTTTTTACTTTTAATGTTCGGCCAGGCCTTCCCACTCGTCGCGGCTACGGTGAACGCACTAATGATTTAAATATGATTTATGAGTTATGTAATCGAAAATCCGAGATGACGGAGTGCACGTTACGGACGAACGTGTATCCTCGTCGCGGGTCAACACTGAACTGCGTATGAGTTTAATATAATAATATGTATATCACTTTCATTTAAAAAAACCGAATCGAAACGCGTTTTGTTTTAAAAACGTTTTCCAATCGTCGCGTTTCGTGACAGATCACTTTATAATACTAATGCACGACACGAGGATCAGTACCTACCTACCTAATTAATAATAATTTAGTCGGATGCGTTTTGCGTATTAATTACAAATATTCATAATAATAAATAATGTAAGAAAATAATGTTCTTTAATAAGTATTTATTTTATTAATAGAACCGAGTGGTTATTTTATCGAGATAATTTCATTTTCTTTCTTCTGTATCAATTTTTGATTTATTATTATTTTTGTAAATTTTAGATGTTTACAGTTCTAAAACTGTGTAAAAATCAAATAATCAACTGTTACGATCTATATTCATTCTCAAAATTTTCCGTTTTCTTATATGGTTAACTACACAATTTGTTACATGATATTATAAAAAAGAATGTTATATTATTTTTAGAAATGTTTGTGATAAAATTGAAATACTTTTATCCCTCTGACTGTTGGTACAACAATAAACATTTAAGTACCGAAATTTCTAAAAAAAAGTATTCTTTTCCACTATAAAAGAGTGGTTGCCATTAGGGAAAATTAAAAAACTAAAGCAGTTGCATAGATAAAGGGTAGAATATAATTTGATTTTTCACAAGGATATAGAGATTCAGCGTTAATAGTTTTAAAAGAATATTTTATTACAAAAAATCCAAAAGTTGGCACAGAAAATTAAATATGTTGAGTAGAAAATTAACACCAATCATTGGTATTTAATGTACAGGTATGAATATACTACACAATATAATAATAGGTATACCTTTATGAACGAGTTACCTAATTTGACAAGCAAAATAACTAAATTTCTCCGTTAATTATGAATTGTTTAGAAAACATTTAATTTTGACCGAGTAACATATTTTTGAAAACACAATATCGTTTTATTATTTTAATCTTTAATTTTTCATTATTTTTAAGTTTTGAACTTTTAATTTTTTTTTTTTTTTTATTGGTTTTCTTGGACGGTAACCACTATTAATTATAACACAATATTGCGAAAAAATATTTTCCAACGAAATCTTATTGTACAGATAAAACAGTTAATCTTTCGGTGACTTTTGTACTCTGTCATAATAATAATAATGTTATAAACGTATATTATGTATCATATTTCTTGATTATCATAAAAAAAAGTAGATTTTCATTGAATACGAGAGTAAGCGGCGTGAAATGTCGCAGATTTCCTATTAAACATTTATGTACGTATGACGCGTGTCTATAAATATGTATACGATAATATTATACACCCATATTTATAATATACATATTCGTATACATTATGAAATAAGCAAATCGCTAATAACTGACGTCTCGTGAACTTTGATTGTAATATATCTACACTCGTTTACGGTTTAGCTATAATATTATACTGTCGTATGGTTACGCGGATGTGTACACATACCTATACGTCATGTAATTTATCACATACCGATATATTATTATTATAATATTAATGTACGAATTATACGCTCGACTCGTCGTCATTGAACGTTGGCTCGTTGTCGGTCACCCGACAACGAGAACACGAAACAAAAAAATAAATAAATAAATAAATAAAATTAAAATTAAAAAATTAAAATAACAAAACCGTTTCCGAGCATAATAATATTTTTCGATTTCTCACGTACAAAAACGATATAATCACGGTGTCGATAAAATCGCATGGTGAAACTGTATCATTTCTTCCGATATTTATTGTTAACCATCATAAACCAAAGTTAGCAAAAATCTGGGATTTATTGGAAAAAAAAACCCAATCCAGTCGGGTTTAATTGATGTTGTGTAACTGGGCGGTTTGAAACCATCTGAATTTTTTTATTTTTTTTTATTTTGGCTGCTCTGTTTTTCGCATCATAAGTAATCGAATAACGAACTGTTAAATCATTTCAATCATTTAATACGTTCATGATTTTGAATTATTGTTATTGTCATTCTAAAGTTTTAAATTTGTCTACGTGTTAAATAAAAATTGTTACATATTCAATTGACCATTATTATGCGATTTATGACATTTGTATTTTTTACACACAAAACTATTTTACCTACTTGTGGTCTACTAACAAACTAATAATATGTATTTCCTTTTTTATCATATGGGCTATCCAGTATCCGCTATAGGTACACTTTGGAAAAAATAAGGCACATTTCTAAAACTCACTTTATACTAAAAAAAAAAAATTATAAGTGGAATTTACCCATGATTAAGCTGGGGTTTTCCAATGGGTTTTTTAATATTGAGTGGGTTTAACCCAGAAAAGCAGCCCGGGTTTTTTCGGGTTGGCTTTTTCTTGCCAACCCTGTCATAAACGCGAAACGATGAGAGATAAACCAACACCGGCCCCCGTGCGCACGCGTCCGCTCCCAAAAGTTGTACACTCAAAGATGGTTTATAATTTTTTTTTTTTGTTTTTTTTTTCCTTTCTCGTCATTAAAAGTAACACGTTTTCAACTCGACGCCGGCGTACCGTTCGTGTCAAACATACCTGTAGTGTGCGCAATAACGTGCGAGTGCATAATAAACTTATATAAATTTTGTAACACTAACGCGCGTTTACGGTTATTAATTTAAACGATTCAATGCGATTTCGCAATAAACACACACACACACACACACACACACACACACACACACACACACACACACACACACACACACACACACACACACACACACACACACACACACACATGACTTTTCTTATAAATCAGTCGCGCGTTGATTATTCGCGGATATAAACTTTTCATTTAGACATATTTTACTTTTTCTGAAGTTGTAAATCAACTTGTTCATTGCATAGGTGCCGAATAAAACGAGCGTCGCGCGCGCGCGCATACGTTAAAGTAAGTGCATCGGACGCATACGTAAGTGCGTACGTATTATATATAGTTATCGTGTTGTTGATTTATTATCATTGTGTTTGAAGTTAAATTATTCGAAAATATCGTTTCCGATGTTTGAACATGCACCTCGCCGTGTAACCAGTTTATACTGTCGATTTTCGTTTTCAAAAATCGATTTACTTTTTTCGTACATATACCAACACGATAGTTTATATGTTTAGCATACACGTAGGTACATGTACAAATAATAAATTTGATATGATAATATGCGACGAATTAAAAATCAAAAAAAAAATACAATTTATCGAGTAGAATATTGGATATACGTGTTTTTACATAAATAAATATTATATCAGGTGTGTTAAAGAAACGCGTATTAAAGGAAATAAATAAAAACGTTTTCATCGGTTTTTGAACAACATCTTCGTGTATCGGGATTATTATCGCTGCACTTAACTATATTTTATTAATTCGCATATAATATGATACCAACGTGCATGTTGAAGTATAAAACGAGGAGTGACGTCGCATACGTAGTTTTTATGCACGATTAGAGTCCGTCGTAATATATTTGTTATTTTGAAAATTTATGACGTTAACATTTCTATTTTCTGACGGGAATCATTATTAGTGGTGAAAAAAAAAAGATACGAGCGGTGTCATAATGAAGTGGAATAATAAATTTTCAGGTATTGCATTTCACTCTGCGTATATGGTTTTTGCGGCCAAAATTAATAGCATGAAAAAAAAATGGTTAAACATCTATTTGAAGGGACTAATGCGCGGTGTGTTTCGGCTGAAGAGAAACCTGAAAACAATTTATTCTTATTGCCCGAGTAGCAACAATGCGGTAAAAAAAAAAAAACATAACGTATACATTAGTAATAAAACAAAAATACGGAACTACAAAAACAAATCTCGTTCTGTTTTTAATTTATTTTCGCATTTACCCGGCCGTTGGGCATTAGAAAACAAAAAATAAACTTGAAATGTAATTAAATTTCGGTGGTATTAGCCCGAAATTTCAGAGATTAAAATGAACGATATTACTGTTAGATTATTTCAATAAATAAAAAATCATTTTTTAAAGTTTTTTGTTTTTTTTTTTTGGTTCTACTCGTGGGTTTTGGAGTTTTTATGTTTATCTTTACATTGTTCAAATACACGTCTTCCAATACACGTTGTAGACCCATTTTTTTTTTCATGTTTCGTGATCGTTATAGTGTATAGAACGTTGCAACCCAATGTAATCTCGACGATAGGAATACTCGTGAAAGTTAGTAGCCTTTTCGGGATCACGAATATCGCGAAATATCATGCCTTATAGTAGATACTAGATAATATAAGAGTGCACGTATCTATTAAGTGATTCTTTCGATATATACTCATTTCCTCTGCCTATTTCGTGTTTTATCTTTTTTGTTCAATAGTAGCAGTACATTTTTGCGAAATACCCTTGCTCCTATTTATCGCTTTTTTGAATTTAAAACATGTACTTTTGTACTTTTTTTTTAAATGATTTGTTTAATAATGTAATTGTATAAATGGAAATATCTAAAAACGATTTTGATAAAGAATGTTATGTTATAAGGAGTAATTGTTGTTTTAGAACACTAAAAATAACAATAATAATAATCTAGACCACCCATATGCGACAAATGCCTAGCAGACCTTACCACTCAACACATCATTCAAGGCTGCCCTTTCTTTCAAAACATTCGGAACACTCTATCAATAGGTACCAAATAACCTAGATGAAGTTCTAAACGAAGATAACCCCACTAAAATCTTAAATTTCTCAAAAAAAATTAACATTGTAAGCAATATCTAACCTCATGTATACACAACCTATATAATATTATGTCCAAATGTTAATGTAACTCATTCATTTGTAACGTGTACACAAGGCTAATGACCATTAGATGTTGAAGCCTTTTTTTACTTTTCAATAAAAAAAATAAATAATAACAATAATAATCTAGAAGATAATTCAATGACTAGAACCGTAACTATGCGGTTCGATCGGTCTATTATAAAGCATCGGGTTCCTACATATCATATAATATGTATAATTCATGCGTAATTACGTGCGGATTATGAAATTACTCGGGTAATTTAGGTATAGGGAACAGGAGAGGGTCACACGCCACAGTGAAGTATTTATCGTTCTTTCGTTTTATCCGTACCTGTATAGATTTTATGGAGCACTGCACAACGTGAAATTAGAAAAATTGTAATTTACAACAAGCCATACGTCATGTTTGTACATGAAGAATGTAAAGTGTACTTGAATCGTTCGAATTCGAATGATATCGATGTGAAAATCTGCTCAAATATTTGAACTGGTTTACCTATATTCGTTCAAATTTAAAATACATTAAATATTCATGATTACTTAAAAATTTAAAGTTATCACTTATTAGTGTTTACTGTTTGCTTTTAGAAATAACACGTCACATAATCTTATAGGACGTTGGTCAATATACCGAGAAGAAGAGCATATCATAAATACTTACTTTTAAAAATATCAACTGTCTATCTATAATTTATTGTTTGTTTCACATAATATTTACACTGTTATGTTTTAAATATTAGTTTCAGAAATTATAATTTTTCTCGTAACCAAAGTGTATTCGAACGTTCACGTTATTTCCATCAATAATTATCAATATCAATATTTATAAAGAGTAGTACACGAACAAAAATGTGTGGTGCAAAGATTAATCATCAGTAGTACGTTAATCACTGGTGGTACGCTAAGACATTTTATAGGATTAATTAAAAAGAAAAAATTAAGATTTTTTTCTTTTATAAATAACACGTATGCTTAATATTTATAGCTTATACAATATGCACAATATAACGAAAGTACATTCCTAAATCAACAATAAAAAACACGCTATGAAAAATATTTATTTTTACTTAATTCATTTAAACTCTTCTGATTTAGCTTTTGAAAACATACGATGGTACACTTGTCGATCATAAAAGTGCCTAGTAGTACTCGGTAATGTATAGAGTTTGAGAACCACTGAATTATAGTATGTACACGTAATAATGTATGCAACAGAACCCGATGAATATTGAATAGCAATTAAATTCACTCGCCCTATATACAGTTACGGAAAACAATAAATGCACGTCACTATTGCTTGACTGCGAACGAGGATGAAAATTATAATGAAATGAGATTCGAGGTGTAGAAAAATCGAGAAAACCAAATTCGACGAGGACAATTATAGCGGTTGGGTTCGTTCTGCAGTTGCCATATTTTATAATGAACACAGACACGAGGGCGAAATTTCGAGCGGAATCGATTCAAAGAGACAGCCAGAGAGTTTTTTTTCTAGCGAGACACGTTTATTCGGCACGCGAAAACGACTATTGACCGACATCGATAATAATAATTAGATTATTATCTTCGTCGTGACGGCCGGTCACTGCGTATCAGCGAATTTGCACTCGTGTGCGTTCGATTTCCTCCCTCCTCCCCCCGATTCGATCGCGAGTCAACGTATTATAACACTGTCACCACGGTATTCCGCGTCCGTTGCGGGGGTGTCGTCTGTGTTTGTGTACGGTATATACACGCACACACGCGGCCCGTCGATGTAAGATAGGGTTGTCATACGTCCCGGTTTTGAGTATGGGGTCCCGGTGTCCTGATAATGTGTTTCGGGACAGCAGCATATTGTCCCGGAACGAGGCTTTAATAATTTATGTACGTCTTTTATCAGACACGTGATGGAAAAAAAGGTAGCGAGTAAGATCTGAGATAATTATTTATTTATTTGTTTATTGATATTCTATGGGCAAGGCTCTTGGGTACAGTTTACAAGATACAAGTTCAATATTAACTATACAAATTATGGAATAGAAAATAGTAGTAAGATATGATGTGGCGAAACAAAAATTAGAAAGCAAAAAGAAACAAAAACTAATTGCGTAATTGATCAAAAAAAGAAGGATGGATCCGTATTGGCATTAGTCATCATACGTGGAGTAATTGGTAGTGCATTTAGGTATAAAGAAAGATGTAGAGGAACGAGTGGAACGTTGCGGAACCTTAAAATTTAGGTAGGACAGTATAGGGTTGGAGAATCCGCTCTACCGTTTAACAGCCCTTTTAAGAAATATGTTCCTATTGATCGCCTCCGATCTGCTAATGAGGTTAAACCAAGTTGTGTGGTAACAGGGGTATTGCAGTAGTCATGCGGTGTGCAATTAATGTTTAAAGAGTAACTGGAGAATCTTAGGAATTTACGCTGTACCCTTTCAGACTGGCAAGCATTCTCGGCGGTATGGGGGTCCCAAACAGTAGCGCCATATTTCAAAATGGGTCGAACCAATGAGCGATATAAAACTTTCACTGAAAAGGTAAAATTAAAATCTATTGCTCACCTCACTATAATACCCAGAACTCTCAGGGCTTTACAGCGTACCATCTCGATATGGAGACCTGGAGACCGTAATTATGAACAAATATACGAGATATATAGTTGTCTATTAACAGTTGTTGAATTTCCTTTCTCATCGCCTGGCTCAAATGGACCAAATCACGAAATGAATCAGATACAAGTACATGTCGAGACTTCATTAATAATCAATTCAAGTTTTGATGACACGTCTTGTTGTGGATTTTACGAGTCAATACCTGCCGACAAAACATCGCTGCGAAAAGTACGTGCAGTTCACAGCCAATCATCTCAAACGACTCGGACTGTTCTGCCGACGGAGAACACCCCGGACACACGGATTAAAAATTGTATTTATTTTTTGATTTCTAAAGCTTCAAATATTATTAATTATTATCTATATAACGTGTGCGTGTGCGTGTGCGTGTGCGTGTGCGTGTGCGTGTGCGTGTGTGTGTGTGTGTGTGTGTGTGTGTGTGTGTGTGTGTGTGTGTGTGTGTGTGTGTGTGTGTGTGTGTGTGTGTGTGTGTGTGTGTGTGTGTGTGTGTGTGTGTGTGTGTGTGTGTGTGTGTGTGTGTGTGTAATTATACTGTATAATCAAAAAAACAATAAAAAAAATAAAAAATGAAAAAAAGGTTTTTACCAAATAAAATACGGTAACCCTATTATATTAGAACAACCGCGGTTAGCGGCGGTCACGTGGCCGCGGCACGCCCTCGCGGTTAGCCGACGACGTGCAGAGCAGCTGCAGCCGTACAAATAACTTATTGCGATTTCTCGTCGTTGGTTACAACAACAACAATAATAATATAACGGAACGAAACAACGAGACGACGGTGTAACGCGTTCGACTCGGGACCAAGAGCACCGACCACCGGGACGTCGTGGGGCTCAAAATTCGCTGCTCGCGCTGCGTGTTTTTCACCTGAGCCGACGAGTAGCTTGGATTTTTGATTTCGTCGCACGATTTCGTTTCCCCCGATTTCGCCGTAGGTACTTCCGAACGAAACTATATTGGCATTTTAAATCGCAGTTTCAAACAAATAATCACAGAGCTGATCGAAACCCGCGGCCATTTGATGACGTGATCGTTATTGAGATCGAACGTATTTACAACGATACATACCTGATATAGCCGTACAGATATTATACTAGATTTAATTCGTGTATGTAATCTATACAAGATCGAAGATACGATATGTTGAACATTTATTTATTTTTTTTTTTTTTTTGTTAATTACTTGTACATTCGATCGAATCAACACTTTTTTTTTATCTTGTATCGACTATTGACTGAAGGATTATGAAGAATATATAATCTGCAGAGAGTATAAGTAATAATTATAATTCTAGTCAAAACATTTGTTTTCTAGTAATAACTGTGGTTAAAATATATAATATTAACATTAATTTACACTATTCATATAGTTTGATACATTAGTTCACCTCTTTTATTTCTATTGCCAAGTCTCAAGTCTACATATATATGTAAATAATTACTTTATGAGCTTTACCTATATACTGTAAAACACAAATCAATGTACTAGAGAGTGTGTAGGTAAGATGAGTAACTATTCCAGTCAAAACGTTAGTTTTCTAGTAAAAACGTGATTAAAATATGTAATTTTAACATTAATTTACACAACTTATATAGTTTGATATACATTAGTAGGTACGCCTCCTTTTTCTGCTATAAAATCTCAAGCCTACACTGTACATCAACATAACATATATACATACATAAATAATTACTTCATGAGCTTTATCTGTATACCATAAAACACAAATCAGTGTAGGCACATGGTTCGCCGTGATAAAATGATTGTTGAAGATGGAAAAATGAGGTTTTATGTACATATACATACAGAATAAAAAATATAGAATGGATATTATATAATATATACTCGTATTTATACAATGTTATGAATTAATTAATGATCCACAAAGGCAAAAACTCAAGTTAAAAATGTTTACGTTACAACGTTTCATACGCTTAGAAATAGAATTTCAACAATATGCTACGACGATATATGCTCGACGCTCGTATAAATAATTATTATATTCGGGTTTCGTCTATATTTGCACCACGCAGTTGGATCATTAGCTCACCGAATATTACAATAACTACCGAAAAAAGACCATTTCTTTATCGCGTTCTATCGTCTGTTGCCTATAAATTAACCTTCCTGATAATTATCATAACCTTTAATTACATAGGTACTTAAACAGTTATGTACATGATATAATAATAAATAATAATTTAAAGCACCGCGCACAGGATACACTGCAGGGCTAAGCAGGTGTGGCGTGTTATTTCGAGATGGACTTTTAATAAATTACTATAAAATTACGAATATAAGAGAAAATATGTTGTCGTTTAAAACCGGCTCAATTCATCTCTGAGAATCCGTGAGGTCTGAACGTGGTCTTTCCCAAAGTCCTCAAATATACATCGCCAAAAAACATCAGGCTTGAAAATATTTCAAAGCTTTTGAGGTCTGTACATAGTTAACTTCTAAAAAAATATATAATAAGAATAATAAGAATAATAATACTAAAAAAAAAAAAGCTGGTAAGTGAGATGATGGTGGTACAAGTTCGTCCATCGTCCCTTCGGTCCTCGGACAAGATATTGGTGATGAATGTATTAAGTTTTAAAGAAATGATGACTCATTTCTTTAGTATAAAACGATTCTGAGTAAAGCTTCAGTGTAATATAATATATTATTATTTAAATACTGTTTACGTATTTTACGGTTATTTGTATAATTTTTGGTGAGTTTTTTTGTAATTAAACCCTCATAAAATATTCGATTAGATATAACTCATTTAAACTTCAATTGTTATAACAATTATAACTCATTAGAAATAAACTTAAAAGAAATCAGACAATATCGAAAAAAATCGTATAATAATTTATTAAAGTGTGTATAAAAAAAAATCCTGACTAACGATTTTTGAACTTTTGTTAGGATAATTAGGTAGGTATATGAGTAAGGTCATATTAAATTTTCAGAACTTTTTGTCAAATATTTAAAATTATATTACATAAAAACTTTCAAACAATTTGGTAAATTAAAAGTTCTATATTTAAGTCAAAAGTGCTTTAATTGTTCTGAAAATGTTGTCCAATATAAAAAAGTATGTATTTGATATTGGATAAAATTTTCAAGTTTCTAGCTTCAATACTTTTCGAATTATGACTAAATACCTAAAATCTGAACAGTGAAAATCTCGTTTACGGCGGATTTTTACCGATTTTACCATTTTTACTCAGTTTTTCGATAGTTATTCTTAATTACTGGAAAAACTATGGAGATTTTGGAAAAATGACCTCTTTAAAGTACCATCTCAGTTCAATTTGGAATCTAAAAAGTAGCTGGACGAAACTTTTGGACAAGGATTTCTATACGAAAAAGTGTTTACAGAAAAAAAAAAGAAAAATAAAAAAAATAAAAAAAAAAAAAATAAAAAAATAAACATCATTGTAAAACCATAAGATCCTTCGCTTCACTCAGAATCTAAAACTAACGGTTGAATATAAAATTATTAGTAGGAATATTAAACTTTATTGTATTTTCGTATTCAGTTTATGAACGTTATTTTGCTGTGTAAGTAACAAAATTATACTGTAAGAATTTTTCTTTGTGATTACGAGTCTACGGCCACGGCCCGCGACGTCTATACAAAGGGGCCTTCTTGTTTTTGAAGAAGGTTACAGTAGAGCCCCATTTAGGAGGGCTAGGAGCTGCGTACTTGAAATTCCAAAATACAAATCGTGGTAACATAAAAAAATTAAGCAAGGTCCTTTTTAAATGACATACGAATTTCGCCATAAATATCAGGTAGTAGATAATACGTTTATTATGAAATTGAATTTTCACATATAATTTTGGTTATTATAAATTAATTGAAACAAACTAATAATAATAACAATACCTTATACCTAATAATAAACGAGCAGTACGTAAAAATATTTGCAAGAACATAATATATAATGCAGGTACGTGATGAGATCTCTTTCAAATGTACAGAAAAATATATTAGACTTTCAATAGGATCGACCGAATCAAAATTAATATGCGAAAAAAATGCAACGTACGATTTTTGATTTTGACGGAACATAATAATATACGGCCATTTATTCCGTACGGTTTTTCAAACATGTAGTTCATCATAATATATAAGTAGTGCTTATTAAGTACTCGTTTTCAAATGTTATAGTCGTATAAATGTCATCATGATGGGATTATACTATCTTACGATACTCCTTCATCAAAATTATTATCTAGGAAAATAAAGATAAGCTATATACTACATATCTTAGATCAGTTGTGACTTAGGCATGCTGTACTTGGACTACAACAGCAGGAGATGAGAATAAACTTAATACCTTTGAAAGAAAGGTGTTTGAGGAAAATCTATGGTCCTGTTTATAACCATGATACACAAGAGTGGGAGAGAAGATCCTATATATAGTACAGTTTTTAAAAGGCACAAGACTGGAAAGGTTACGTTTGGAGAGCAGATAACAATATTGTCGAGACGGTACATGTAAACAACTTAAACAGAAAAAGACCTCGCGGTAGACCAAAACAGCGTTGGTTGGACGTAATCAAAAGAGATATTCAGGAGAAAAAAAAAGGTTGGCATAGAGATCTAATACACGCATATAATAGAGAAGAGTAGAAGAATGTTATATTGTCATCAAAGGGTCTAAATGGTCTATAATGCTTAAAAAAAAAAAAAAAAAATTATATTCCTTGACTCCTCCGTCTAATATTTTGTCCGGCCATTTTACCGTTATATATCCGCGCCGAAAACCCCTTAGTTGGCATTAATTTGTCATTCATTTGACGTTTCGCACACTCAACGTATTGGCCGTGTTAATTATGCTTTAGTTAACCTACTTCATCATCAACGATGTTGATAAACAACAATCGTTACAGCTGTTTAGGAGAAGTTTAATTGATTATTCATAAAAAAAAGTCGTTTGGACGCCCGGTGTACTTTGGGCGCCACTCGTTTGTTATTCGGAACGTCTTCTTTCCAGGGGAGGGGCGCGACCGGAGTCGTTTAGGCGCAGCAACGACTGGAGCGCGTAGTACACACCTGCAGTGGCGCAATTAAGACTGAAATTTCGGGGGGAGGGGGGGCTGAGGACTTTTAGAACTACCAGTATATTTTTGTGTATGTAGACAAAATAATGTATCACTCGCTCACACAATATCAAGAGCAACCATTTATTAATCAACTATTTAAAATTTACTGAGTAATTTAAAACAATACACACACACACACACACACACACACACACACACACACACACACACACACACACACACACACACACACACACACACATTTTATTTAATATTAATGATTTAAATTAATAAAATTATAATTTTAAAGATATTTTTCTTTCAACCTAATCAAAGCGGTCAATTATCTGCGACGGGTTATAACAATGTTGCACGTTTACAGCAAAACTATTGAATATTTTCACAATTTATTTTTTTAAATTATTTACAATTTTACTCAGTTAGAATTTTATATGTATAAAATAAAGATAAATTAATATTTAGCTTAAACCATACTTTTTATTTTACTTCTGTAATCCGAGGGGGGGGGGCTAAAATCGCTAAAAATAAAGTTCCCCCCCTAATTGTGCCACTGGTACACACCGAGCGTATACCCTGTATACAACTCACGAAACACAGGACGTACGCAGGTGGTGTACACGAGCTCCCATATATTAATCACGACGATATATTTCATGGTTTTTTTTTCTCATTCTTTCTTTTAATTTTTTTTTCCTCCCGTCGTCATTTCCGAGGGAAAACACGCGCGTACACGCAGCCGCGTAGGCGTGGGCGTGGGACACGGCAGCGTTCCGCGGGCGCGCGCGTCACGTTTTTCCGTAGTAGATAATATTATATACTATACATTTGATCGTGTCGTTGCCGTCCGCGTGCAGCACACACACACACACACACACACACACACACACACACACACACATATATCATAATATTATAATATTATACACGACCGCAACGCGTTCGACGGCGGCCGAAGACGATAATAATAATAATACTATTAATGCGTATGATACGCCGCCGAGGAGCCACGCACGCGGCTCGCGGTTTGACCCTTTGCGCGCGCGGGCGGTAGGCGTATACGCGTACCGCCGAGGAGCAACTCCCGGGTTTTTTATGCGTTTCTCCGTCTGCGTTCGCCTCGGCGTTCTTCTTCTTACGATCTCGTGTTTTCTTCCGAACGTCCGCCACAGCATCTTCGCCCCGCCGTCCCCTTGTCTCTTCGTCACGTCGCACGCACACACACACACACACAAAACTATCTAAATATATTACACCGAACGTGCCCTGATCGTCTAACCGATCGACAAATAGTCATAATCACTGGAAATGTACTTTGTATTGTGTTTAGGCGCGTTAAGAGAAAGATTTCCTGATATTTGCTTTTTAACTCTTTGGTGCACGAAAAAGTCCGAAGGAAAAAACCTTACCTGCCCACGAATTGTTTTTGAAAGTAAAAATAATTTATTTTATTAAAATTAACCTTTGTTAGTTCACTTAAAAAGAATTTAAAAAAAAAAAATATATATATATATGTATATTTTAATTTGTTCGGTACTTAAATTAAGTAGGTGGGTTAAAAAATGACTCGTGATGCTCATTGGTAATATTAATGTTCACTGCTTATACACTGTACCTCCTCGAGACGATATATTATATTCTGCTGCAGTATTCTAAAATACAAAACATACATACCTATTATTTAGAAATCATATCGTTAAGGGCCGGAACGTGTTGTAAAACGTAAATGATTAATATTATAGATTATAAATAATAATATATAAACTCAACGGTTACTGTTCGGCTTATTGTTGTTATGGACATGGAAATTGTCCCACGGTCGTGCAATGATCGTGGGTTGACATAGATATTGTTTGAACACGAACGTTACAATAACAATTGTATTGAACGTTCTAAAAGTATATGTACGTAAAGGCACATAATATAATATGGTACATAATGCTAGAGAAAAGTATCTGTGGCAAATTCTTTTATCGTTATCGTCGCACCTGCAGTGTTCCATGGCTAAACAAGTGAATATCACTTTATATTTGCACGTCTTTACACTGTACCTACACAATAAATCATATATATATATATATATATATATATATATATATATATATATCGTACACCCAATCACATTAACAGAATATATGATAATAGAATTGAATCGATTTCATGATACAAATATTGTACAATCGTTAACAAATTTGTCATTTGAGACGCTAGAACATTCCAATAAAGTAAAACATATTAAAAATATTGTAGGTAATACATAATATTCTTATTTAAAAGCAAAAAAATCGAGGATGAAATTAAACTTTGAATTATCAAATTTGGAATAAAAAATATCAACGAAAAAATGTTTTTATATATTTTTTTTTACTTATATTATACAGATTGATTTCCGTTTTATTTTTATTTTAATCATTTATGGTTCATAATGAATTTTTATAAATGCACTTATCGACTTGGATTTTAGAGAAATTATTTAAACAATTATAAAATGTTTGTTCTAGTAACCTAGAACTTGAGCTTAAAAATATTGACTGTTGTACCTACTTATCGTGCAATTCTTATCCTTTGACCCGACTGTGACTGGTAGTCCAACTAAAAGTTGCACGAGTTTCGTATTTGCAAGTACCTATCTATCGGACCAGAGTGGTCGTGGTTGCGTTTTTATTTTTTTGTTTTGATAGTTTGTACTTACATTTATTTTCTTGCGCCCATCATGTAGTCACGCAGCCTCGATTTTAATGGCGTATCCAGTGTGAGGCTAATGCCCCCTGTTGTCTGCTTAGTTTTTTTTTTTTAATTGTTTATCATTTAGATAATTTAATCAGTTTCTGGTGTCGATCTTACAAAACTAGTTTAATTTTAATCGATAACTGTTACTGTGACTAAAATTTATTATAGTCAGTCGTTTTTGGTGCTTAATATACGATAAATTGTGTATAATAAAATATTTATAAAAACTAAAAATCGTACAATAAGGTGGCCTTTACTTGGTTTTTACTAATATGTATTTCATAATTACCTATGTTTTAATATAAAAGAAATACAATATGTCAGAGAAAAAAATAACTATTATTTAGTATTTTTTATTTTTTATTTTTTACTTTTTGTTTTTATTTAATTTATACAACTGATCAGCCCTTTGCTCTCCGAAAATATACCGGATACACCATTGGTACACACACACGCGCGCGCGCATTCACTCACTCATACATGTACAACTCATACATGCAGTACGCACTCACAATGAAACCGCCTCTTGCCTGTTACGTTTTGAAGCAAAAAAAGAGAATAATCACCGCAGAAAACTCGTATGTGTAGGTACATAAAACATCGTGCCGCGCACGACGTGCATAATATAACATGTACCTATGTATATTATGTGTTTATTATGTTTTTTTTTTCATATAATATAATAATTATTATTATTATTATTATTGTTATTACATTAGGTACACGTGTACCTTTAGTCTTCGGCCATGTTGTTGTTGTCGGTCGTGGGGCGGACTGTGAGGACGAGTCACCGTGTAACACACAATATTCCCATGTCCAATATCCCATGCACGCGCGCGTCTATGGGTGTGTGTGTGTGTGTGTGTGTGTGTGTGTGTGTGTGTGTATATAATATGATATATCGCGAGTACGAGTGTGTGTGTGTGTGTGTGTATTTGCGTGCGTATGTGTGTGTGTGTTGCAGCAGCTTTCCGCGGCGGCGGAGGCGTGGCGGCCGCGCGCTTATCGCAGGAAAGTCACGGCCGGCCGATCACCGTTATTAGGTCACGTTTTCCCATTCCGTGTAATATTATTCGAGACCGGCCACCGCCGCCACCGATAAGGTCGCCGCCACTGCCGCGGACGGCGGAGGTATTTAGACGTCTCCGCCTCCACGCGATGTATAATGTACAAATAGGTACATACACGTACACGCACACACACACACACACACACGACACACACACACACACACACACACACACACACACACACATACGACATACGGTGCTGCTGCTCGTATACACGTTCCACACACAGCACGCACACGGGTAATTAGCCGTATAAGCATGCATGATAGGTATTACATACACTATATGCACCTACACACACACACACACACACATATACATGTATAGGCAATAACGTGTGCATACACTCATACACGTGTACACTGTACATATGTACTTATAGTTACATGTGTGCGTACGTTATACATGAGCGGATACGCGAGTAAACACACACACACACACACACACACACACACACACACACACACACACACACACACACACACACACACACACATCACACACACATCACACACACACACCAACGCGATCGCGCGTAGTTGACGCGCGATTTTCGAACGCGTTTTACTTCTTTTTCCGGTTTAATGACTACTATAATACAAACATGATAATGATAATAATAATAATGATTATATATTATATAAGGTACGTGTGTTGTGTGTAATATGCAAACAGTAAAATATATATTTATGTTAAGATAGTTTATACATAGCTAGTCCTATATTACGAATACGAATTTCTAAAAATAAATGTCGAGCTGCAAAATGTATGGTATCGAGACTATTTTGATGATCACACGAGTATACGAGTGGATTCACAGGTCCGAAATCGAGTTTTCTAAGTTACCGTTTTTTGAATTTTGAGATTTCAAATGTGATTCAGATATACCTATTTGATCTGCTGCAGATAGACTGATAAATTCGTTTTGTGTTTTAAGCTAATCGTATACTCGTGTGCAGGTCTTGAGGTACCTAATTGACATCAGTATTTTGCAATACCCTGTTCGATATAAATTAATATACCGTATTATAGTATTTTACCTAATATTTTCAGTAACATTGTTTTTAACGATAAGATAATCTTTCAGTTGGAACAAGTATAATATAATATTATCATTTACTCGTATTCCGTAAATACCCGCGATTACTTTTTCTTTCTTATAAATAATAATGTGTATTCACCGGAAATGTAAATAAATTAAGGTATGCATGGTAGTACACGAAATAAGCGATTCTATAAAATAATGGACCTAATTGAAATAACATTTGGACTATAATATATTACAAAATAATAGTTATTTTGCCATGATAACATAATATAGTAACTATAATATTAGGAAATCGTATTAAAATTCAGGTTTTAATATTCCCAGTGCTTGCATGGGCCCTAAAAAACTCACGGCGTAGTTGGAATCAAAATTATCGAATGCAGGTTTACGAATCTAGAAAAACATGTTTTTAATGGTAACTTTCTTTGTTTTTTCATTGTGTGTCTAACCTTCCAATGGTCATAACTCTCGACTTATCTGTTTTTTTCCCTGGTTCGATCCCTCTAAAGATATAATACGTGTACGTAGATAATTTATACCGAAATCACCGTTTTGGAAAAATGTGACTTTTCTGGTTTTTTCCCTGCGCCCTTCATTTATTATATATACGTACTAAAACACTCGATCGCTTTATGGCTTTGAAACTGTATACTGGCGTACATATTATATGCATACCACCAGGCTGACCCTGTTTTTGTACGTATATATTGTACATATTATAGTGTGTAAGACTACGTGACGGAAGCCGACTACGGTTCAGTCGAATTTCCGATCGGCAGCCAGTGATCGGTGCGCGGGGCTTATGCGTTGAAACGTGTTCTAATGATCGTCATATTATCGAGTAGATAAGTATACATCTGGGTAGGTACATCCATACGCGTTTCACCAACGATGAGAACCTATACGATGATAAATCGATTGAAACCAACGTCACGTACGTTTTAGATCCTGACTGAAGTGAATGACCCATTGATTTTACAACGATGTTTATTTTCGTTTAATTCTGTTCTTTATCTTTTTATGGAAACACTTTTTGATGGACTCGAAATTATCCGAAAGCTTCATCCGAGCATTCTACAGATCGTAAATATTATGTAGACGATATGTACTTTAAGGGTTCGACATTTTCCTCTCTTCTCAAAAGGCGAGAAAAACAGCCGAAAATCCTAGTATAAAAATTGTCAAATTTTCCATAAACACGACACTGACTAAATCGTTTTTAGTCATGTGAAAAGTGACGATCCGGATAAGGTCGTCAAGCCTGGTCGTCGTCCACGGGGGGGAAATTTTCGTTTTATCCGTCGTCGAGCGCTCAGATTTAAAAGAGCACGAGGTATAAGACGGCGCGTAGATGGCATACGACACCGCTGTGCAAGCACGTCGTCAAGATGGGGGAGGGCTTGGCCCCCTAAGAAAAGTCAGTGGCCCGGAAGTGACCCCCTTGAGTTTTATTTTTAAATAGTATGGTGTTTAATTGTCCCATACCGGCTAAATCCTGAATGTATATTCCATATAGTTAACGATCGTATAACAAAAATTAAATTCTTAAATTCTATTTTATAAAAAATATTCTTCACTCGACAATATGAGATAAGACGATAATTCGGAAGTTAATAGATTGAAAACTAGGAATTTAGATAGACTTGTCCTTATATAGTTGTTTAAAATGTACATATTGCAGTATACCTTTATTAATATATAATAAAAATATAATGCCAATACAGTATCAATATATTGTGAAATGTAGTGTTAATTTTTATGGATATTGTCTGATAAGAAGAGGAGTGGTATTGGGTACGAAAAAAACAGAAAGGGGCCAAAATATCTTGGTCAGCTTATAGAAAAATGTCTGATTACGTGCCTGCCGCTGTGCAGTCTCGGGGACGGGATTCGACTCGTATATAATACATAACGAGAGACACGTTCCAATCATAATAAATTAAAACCGGCAATGACACGTCTGGACGGCGCGCGGGGCGTGCGTTTTCGGGAAAAGACAATAAAAAGTTGCGCTGCACCACGCGTGCGGATTGTAAAAACGTCAAAAACCGGTGACTCCCGTCCGTCGGCCGGCGGCGTACGCGTGACGTACGCGCGCGTTAACGTCACGCGGGGTTTTTTTTTTTTTTTTTATTGCGGTGCTTTCGTAGAAACGAAAACGCGATCGTTTCGACGGTCCAGCAGCGTCGGCCGTCGTTGTCGCGTGTTATACGCGTCGGCGGCGGCGTGTTACGTCGGCGTGTTGCCGCGAACGACACGGTCCGATCGTCTCGCATTCTCGCGTAATAAGGCGATCGTGGCGTTTCAATTAACGTCGGCTGGGAATTGAAACATCAGCGTGACGGGTCGGCGGCGGGCGAAATTCGAGGAACGTCCGAACGCGCGCTCCGGTTGTAAAATACGAATATCGTAAAAACGGCGGCCGGGTGGGCGCGTGTGTGCGCAAACGATGACGCACGGGTGTCGTGCGTGCAATAATAGCGCGTCCGCTGCACAAACGTAACGATATTATAATAATATCGTACGCGCGAGACATACAATAAACGATAGTGGTGACCGATAAATCAGAACGGCGGACAGTTGGCAATAATCGGTCCGACAGACGCCGATATTGTTTTTATTATTATTATTGTCATACGTTTTTAAGTCGTGTACAGTCGAAACAATAGCTGAGTTACGTCTTGATATTTTTTATCGTCACAGATGTACATTGACAGTCATGGCTGCTACCTGAACACATGATTGTTTTCTCGGTATGGCGAAAAATAAAAAAAAACAGTCGTCTTCACTAGGAGAGAGCGAATCGTCATACGAACAGACGTAGGTCACTCGAGAGATGGTCGCCCGTCTGGACCATCGCGTGACGTATGCGAAACGCCTGTGTTCAAAACCAAACACGCGATTATTTACCTCTACCCGAAACGCTCAACAGCACAGTGCACACCGTCTTTGTAAAGACCCGACTACGTCGGAAAACGCTCTTATGATCTATATGTGTACTCGGTGCACGTGAAGATCATGACCGGGCGGCAGACTGTTTAGCGTCCGTTTCGCGCAGCCGATTTTTCATTAGTTCCCCAAACGTCTGTTCACAGTTGTACAGCGCCGTTCCAAATGTGGAGTGAGTTCAATCGTTTTTTTATAATCACGTGCACATTCTGTTGACACATGAAGCGTTTCGTATAAAAAACCGATAGTTGCCACTAAGCTACGGTGAGCGCCGAGCGGTGCGGTGGAGGAAGTTGTTTTGGATGCGCGGACTGGTCAAGATCTTAACGTGCGCCGAGTATAGGTAAACCCGTAATGTGATTGTGCGTTTAATCGGACAAATTTAATATAATATCGTTATTTGTTATTTGTTAAATCTCATGTACACCAAATAAAAAAATATTTTAAACGAGCTTGAATAATTCATTTCTATACTGAGTACAGGTCTAAATATTTCAAAATCTACTTGAAGAATTCACAATTAAGTGCAAATAGACATTTAATGTCTTTAAATTCAGCACAATCTCTCATCGAAAACAAAAAATCACGAACTTTTAAGCTGCGGCCCCACACAGAGCGATTCTGCGTTTCTGCGATTTTACACTCGCGATGTCCACTAGCGATTTTGATGAGGACGCCTAAGTGATTTTTCGTACGTTTTTTCCTCACGCGCGTTCATATAACTTTTCATTTGCCTATTCGATCGTTGACCAAGATGACGTCTCGAAAAATGTTGGTGGCTGAAAGTACTGCTTTAATTGATTTAAAAGCATAAATTTGATTAAGAACCGTTTATGGGTTCGTGAAATAAATAAAGATAGGCTATCCGAAAGGGAATTTCATACACTATTCAATGAATCAAAAAATCATCCAGCCAAGTTTTTTGAGTACTGTCACATGAGTGAACATAAAAAAACTTTTTATCTTGGTCCTATTTTTGTGGTCTGGGTGTCTTGGATTCCAAACAGCTTCCTTGTACGAAAACATCGGCAGCTATTTGTTCCGACACAACCAACGCAGAAGACATTTTGACAGCGATTAATCGCCGAATATCAAACTATTTTGTTTTTTCAGCGATTATCGTGCGTGTATCGCTACACGCAACACGCGACACGCGCTCAGTGGGGTCACTATACATATTATTATGAATTACATCCTATATTGTTAAAATCGCAAATCGCTCTCAGGGGGGGCGCAGCTTTAAGGTTTAACTGTGAATTGAGTTGGTATGTGTACATTAAAACTCGAGTCTTTTGAAAAAATTATTCTTTTTTTTTTTTGAAAAAATTTGACTTTGTTTGAAGAATTACAATCTATACAGTAAGTACAATAAGTAATAGAAATAATAATTTTAAAATTATTCTTATAGCCCGAATTCATATGATTCGTTTAATCTTCCCACCATATGAGGCATATTAAGAGTCGATTGAAGTTCAAAGACAATGTAATGGAATGCAAACCTTGTTTGATGATGTATTCAAAGAAATAATTATATACGTCATAAATGATAGTAGTTGTATGATTTTTTTTCTCGGCGATTCTCTCGTCAATTATAAAAGCTATATGTAATATAAAAACGATAAAACAAACGAATCGTGCACCATAGTCGCACTGTCTTGGAGATTAAGTATCCGTTATGTGACTAACATCTCGTCATGGTGTGTATTGTCGTATTTTCACGAAGCTATTTAGGTATATGCCAATTATAGGCACTCACGCCGAGTTTCTGCTGCGATACGCGAGCGTTGCACTTTTGCGAAACTGTAATATTATTTTAATCGCAGAAATATTAATCGAACTGTAGGGTGAAAAAAAACAGTACAAATCAAATAACGTCTCTATTTATAAACCACGACGTATTATATTAAAAAAACATTGAGTTACTCGTCAAATAAATCATTTGTTATTTTTTAAACGTATTTTACGACTGTGTAATTATTTACACGTCACGAAAGAATCAGTAAATTTATTATTAACATCAACACTGTAGACAGTGATTTTTTTTTTTTTTTTATTTGTGGGGAGGGCACTTATTTTTTCTCCAATTTTCGCATACTTGAAAATGACTATTTATCACCTATTAATTTATTGACCATTTTGTTCATTATAACAGTGAACAAACATGTAAAATGTACTCTTTTATTTCTACTGTATACAACTCTGTCAGCAATACTAAATTATGGTACACATTTAGTTTAACGATATATTACAATTTTTGTAAGCCACACATTAATATATTTACTATATATATATATATATATATATATATATATATATATATATATATATATATATATATATAACTATAACTAATAATTTATACAAGATGGAGAGTACAGCGTAATAAATATATTATATTGTAAACAAAATTTAAATATTACAACAAAACTTTATTATTTAATATAATGAAATTGTATAGTATGCAACTTTACACTACCACAGTACCTACAGTAAAAAAAAAAAAAGAATATTTTAGGGGATGCCTTCAGTGCCTCCTTTTTTTAGCATCTCAAACATCTCGTATAAACGCACTGTTACAAATTTTTATGCATGTATGAGCGTATAGGCATTTCATATGAGACGTAATAAATGTTGTGTACGCTTGCATATATATATATATATATATATATATATATATATATATATGTATATATATGTATATAGCAACATGCAGTTTTCGAGTGAATTTGCCGGTTGGTTTCTGCGGTAAAATTGGTGGAAAACTTTTCAACGTCGAGCGCGATGTAGGTACTCGTGTAATATACAGTCGAAGGAAGACGGACGCGGGCAGTGTGCGACTTACGATAGGTGCTGGCGGCGTGGGTGGTTAATTTAATTTCGGAACCGTCTTGGCGCGAAATGAGAAACTCTCGTATACGCGTGCGTGTATGTGTATGTGTTGTTATACTCTGCTTTACTTCACACACACACACACAAAAACACACACACACACACACACACACACACACACACACACACACACACACGCAGTATGTTTATACATATATACGCACTACACTATCACACACCTTTATATTCGCGCTGCTTCGGATGTACGTGTACAATATAATATAATACGACGCGGTAACCATTCGGACGAATATCACTCGGGGGAAATGCGTACACGTGTGTGTATATATATAATGTATACACGCTACAACAACAGTCTTGTGGGTTTGAATTTCGTATAAATGATATTTTGCAGACGAGCCTGTGGCGGTGGGGAGGAAAAAAATCATTTTTATATACTTACACACTGGCGCACGGGCAAATTTATAAAACGGCATATATGCGTTGTACGTACGTATACGTGATATTGCGGTCGGGTCTATAAATCGTAAGTCGTCACGGAACGTAAGACCTCGCGTTTTCAGTCAGAAAATCTCGACAGTGAGAAAAACGAGAGAAAATCTCGGCACACCGTGATTTATCGACAAAGACCAAAAAAATATATATGTACACCATACACACGCGGTGATGTCGTTTTGCAGTGTTTACACCTTGCACAACCTCGCGTACACCACGTGATTGCGAATACGTAGACAGTAGTGCCAGAGGCGTATTTAGGCACAGGCCCTGTAGGCCCGCGCCTAGAGCGGCGACATTGGATGGCGGCAAATTTCAAAATTTTTTTTTTTCACAGAATTACAAAAAGTATTTTTCATTATATAGATATTTATCACCGACATAGTCGGCAACACGTGTCATCGACAAGTGTTTCTTGGTCTGGACGCGGCTTAACGCACTGGCGGCCGGCAAACATACACATGCACATGTGTAATTCAACTTTAACTTATAATATAATATGCACGTTACGGGATGTAATATAGGTTAAATCGGTTTTATAATTAGGTCTAGACTGTAACGCGAAGATTGATTTTATTTTCACCGTAGTGTTCACAAAACGATCGTTTCCAACGTATCAATTACGTAAAAGCCGGCACACACACCGAGTGTTCAGTGTTTATTCGATTGCTGCTGTCGATCGGAAGACATTATTATTTCCTCGGAGAACAAAAAAAAAAAAAAAAAAAAATGGTAAAAAATTAAAATAAATAGATAAATATTGTGTCGATCGTAAATTCACAGCGCGCCCGCGCCGCGCGTCACACGGTACTACTCTCACTCGTATACCGCGTTTATATATATATTATTATTATTATCTTTATACGTATAAATATAATATACGCAGCGCGTCGTAATGATTTTCGTACTCGATCATTATTTTAATATTCGGAACTCGATATTTTTTCCCTTTTTCAATCGATAAAAATACGATCCCGGCCGTCGTCCACCGTTAAATACCGTATAATGATTTAATGACAGAGCATATCATCGAAACAGGTCCTGCCGGGGCCCCGCTATCATAATATATACGTGCCTGTACGTAATAATAATAAAAATAATATTCAGATGGTTTATAGATGTGTTTATCGGGAAAGAAAAAACAGCTTGTGTACGTGTAATGTCCTAACACGAATATGAATATGGATGATTTGCGTGCGTGTGTGTGTGTGTGTGTGTATGTGTGCACGTGTTATTATATATGCACAGTAAGAGACAATACAATTCTCCAATATGGTTTATTAGTATGGGGTGGCTGTGCAGTTAATGCATTAAAACCACTTGACATTCAACAAAATCTTGCTTTATACGAATATGTTTAAAAAAAAAAGATTTATATGGTTCAACGTTTATAAATTATAAAAAATTTATAATTCTACCGGTAAGATATCTGTATATACATGCAGTTTTCCATTATGTTTCATTTTGGTAAAATAAGTGTAAAACAAGTCGATAAACGAGAGAATGGGGCATATGACATGCGAGTATGTTACAAAAAAAAGAGTATGGGACAAAAGTTCGTCGATTACTTAGGTCCAACAAATTTAAACAAAATGCCACTATCTATCAAAAAATGTATTTTCAATAATGTAAGTAATATAATCAACTATTTGTCAAACAAAAAAATTATTGTAAACTGGTTATTACTTGTATTGTAACCGTATCATATCTGAATTCGTATTGTATTTATTTGTTATGTTTAAGAATAATATTTAAATCGTAAATGTTTATAAAAATGTGCTGATTGTATTATACTTATTTATCCCGCCATAAGCTTAGCAATTAAATGGGATAAATTAAACGTAAATACATTGTTTTAAATTTGGTTTTAAATTTAGTTTAATATTAGATTAATACATTTTTTAAATATATAATAATGTATTTGTTTTTTCTTAAATAGATAAATGAATAAGTTGTTATATAAATACAAACGTTAATAAATATTATAGAGGTGGAAAAAAACCAACGCGCTTTTGCATAATGTCGATAGTTTTCACAGACAAGTCGACGACCGATGAATCCAACGCAAAGTTTTAACTGTCCGAATTGGGTTGTATATTATTCCATGTCATTTGCAGTATTTTCATTTTAGATGACGAACAGGAAAGTTTTTTAAACAATTCTTTGTATTTCTTTGAAAGTTTAGGTTAGGTTAGGTATTATTAGGTGTAACTATGCGCGTATTGCGTACACGTGGATACGTTAATATCTCGAACGTCGGCAAAATCGTGTTTTTAACTTATCGCGTGTAGATATCATACGCTTACTAGTTCCGCGGTAGTTTTTTTTTTACTAATTTTGTACTGCGATTTTTACACGATTTGGTTATTACCATGCACTCGTTTTATAGTCGGCGATAAGTGTATTATGTATCCGCACGTTTAACGACTTTCAAGAGGTGCCCGAGTGTACGTTTCAGCATAGTATGTTTTTGTCGAAAATCGAGCGATTTGTCCGCGGTCGATGAATCACGAGAAACATTATTTGATATTTCGTAGTTTCGTACGATGTAACGATATGAGAATTCATACGTGTAAGAAAGTCTGAGTGAACTCGACGTTGTTTTTACCAGTTAAAAAATGACAAATAATATTAGTGATACATAATGATAATAATTATACTATACTCTTTATACACCACACGTTGATCATCGACCAAGCCACTGAGATTTCACAAGTACCTTTGTGTATATAGTTTAAACAGTTTCAAACAATATTGTAATATAATTCTGAAGTTATGAAAAAAAAAATATATTTGTTTTAAGGAAATCTGCCAAAAATGATAAATGTCTGAAATTCGCGTACTCTTTCCACAGCATTTGTTGAATTATTGGCCGAGCTGCAGAAATTCAAGTATTTATGGTCGGAACGTACCAAAGTGAGTGGCTTTCGAATCTGACCCTCTAATGTTTGATAAGGGTTGAAAATTGTTTTAATCAAAACCGTTTGTTTTTCATTAGTATTTAAGTATATTATGTTAGTGATAATAATCGATGAGAGACGACACGTTTAAACATTCACACGTTTATACTGTATTACGTTGAACATTGCCGGGAGAAAATATTATTGATTTGATCGGAGCAATGATTTTGTTTGAGGGTTTGACTGAAGTAGTACAGAAAAAGTAAGACTAAATATAGTTGAAGATTTTTCGACGGTAAATAAACGAACACAGTGTTGGACCCCTCTTAGCCGAAATTCCGGGTACGCTCTCGTCTAAAAGCCTCGTCTACAAGCTACAAGTACATTACGGTTTCAATAGTTTCGCGTGTTGTGAAATAAATAATTATTTACACGTGAAACGTCGGCGGCATACTATACGCGTGATCGGTGTACGTCCGTCGTGGTTCGATCTCGAAACGTTCGCTTCATGTGCGGGAACTACGTGCTGCACGCAGTTTCGCACTCGTTCACATAGACGATCACATTATTGTCGCAATGTCGTCTCACACTTTTCGGGCCAATCTACGGTGACCGGCTGTACTCACGGGCATAGGCGACAAGTACGGGGAAGCTGGGGGCTGGAGCCCACCATGAAATAGTAAAACCGCGGTTCCACCCCCCCCCCCCCATGAAAAGCATTAGTCGGGTCCTCTTTTGTTATTATCAAAATCTGTACACAATTTTAACAACCAAACAAAAATAAGGCAAAACGCTTTTTCATTAGCCTAAATAAAAATATTGTGTATAAAAGTAATTTTTGACTACCTATGTATAATAATAATAATAATAATAATTGTTGTATGTTTTTTAATATATTTATATATTATATATGTTAAACCAATGTGGTAAATTAATTTAAATTAGTAAATTCAAACGGTTTATTAAAAACAATGGGTTGACTTTAACTCAGCCCTGAGCCCCCCACCCAAGAAATTTCCAAAACCTATGCCCAGGGGTTTCCCTTAATATGCTTGTCGGCCGACCGTCGCCGCAGCGCATCGGATCAATTTTTTAACACCGCATACGCGGAGTCTCGTGATCATTTGATTATTGCGATTCAATACCGTATAAATGGTAAATTTTTCTTTTTCGACAGAACATAATTCAGATTTTCTAAATGGTATACATGTTTTATGGTTACATTTGCTTTTCCACTCGGTAATTCTTAACTTTAAACGGTTTAAGGCTTTAGGCTATTAATCGCTAAAGTACAACGTACGTATATCAACCTTAAAAAAAAAAAACAACTTCGCGTTCTTATTAATTACTAAAGTGGGGTGGCATTTATTTGATTTCCGGCAAATTTTCCAAAATTACTATTATTATTTAGACGAAATAAATAATTGATATGAAATAATAATATTATGACATTTTCTAATAATTATAAATAATTTTTTAAGTTCCACGGTGCCGCTGGAAAGTGCTCACGGGGCCTCCGGAACACCACGGTGCATAGTTTGGTGACCGCTGTCTCGGTCCATCTAACAGGTATGATTAAAAATGTTTCTTTTCAATATACTTCATAAGTGCTGATTCAAGTGTTAATCTTTTTAGTTGGTATATGTATTGTGCAGGCTGTACCTACATTTTTTTACTAAAAGGGCTGTTTAATAATATAGGTTTTGCCTAATTATCATTATATTTCCTACAACGGTATTTTCTTATTTGAATCTTTAATGGATTATGTGTGTATTTATATAATACGTTTGATAAAGTAAAATAATATTAAATATCCTTTTTCTTCTTTCTATAATTTCCCAAATTATTGATTGATGTTTCGCCTAAACGACGTACATTTTTTTTTAAAATAATAATAATGAATATTTATTTAGTAGTTTGGGAATTATTTACGTAATATTGATATTTTAAAGTTAAACTGCAACGACCACCACCAAGGATGTTTCCTTGTTTTGATAGACGTGAGTCTCATAAATCTAGAATTTCGGATGCATCGTCCTGACGAATCACGCCCGTATAACGCGGTTGTCGTTTGAGAAATTTTGATAAACTCCGAAAATCATGAGGACAAAAATCGAAAACAAATACATTTCGTGTGATAAAAACGCAAATTTGTTTGTTGTTCGGAATCATTCGTGCGAAAAATCCACACACGCATCGCGTGTAGGGCCGAATCGCATTATTTGTCGAATCTGACGCTCTGTATATTACCTATAGGCATTGCCATCATACGACCATCTTACCACCACCGTCACTACAACTGCTGGGCACTACTGTCTGCTACCTGTCGCCGCCGCCGGTAAAATGTTATAACATCCGACAACGTCCGGTCGTGTCTGTAATGACGCCAATAACGACGACGCGTCGATAACGTATTTGATAATATAACATAAACGTAACGTGTAACAACGAAAATAATTGCGTACAGCGTATATATTATTATTGTGTACACGTCGCGCAACGTATTATATTATAATATGTATAATACGCGTAGTCTGCCGACAGACCTTTCGTGTTTTTCACATTTTTTTTTTTTTTTTTACCGTCGATAATCGCGTCTGTCCATATTATATACACGATAATTTCCAATAACAACCCCCCATATATGTTTTCCCCCGGAATTACCGCTAATTTGCTGCCCTCGAAAAAAAAAACCTAAACGCCGTACAGCAGTATAACACAAGCTGCACCACACACCACTTGCACTCGCGTCGGCGTCGTAGTGCAGTTATCTAAGTATACGTACACACACACACACACACACACACACACACACACACACACACACACACACACACACACACACGACTAGACGTTTACGCCGTCGGTTATATTATTATTTAAACCCCTTTGCGACCGCGCGGGAGGCGACGACGATCAATCAATCGGCCTATAAAAACGTCACGCCGTCGTATTATTTAGAGGATATCGCGCGCGCGCTCGGCCCGTTCGAATTTCTATTTCTCTTTTTACTCTCTTTCTCTCTCTCTCTCTCTCTTTCTCTCTCTCTCTCTTTCAATCTCTCTCTCTCTCGTCTCTTTCTGTCTCTCACATATAACACGCAAAAAACACACACACGCACACCCAACCGTCGGCCCCAGGTGGCAGCTGAACGCACTCGCGTCAGATCCGACGACGAGTGCCGTGCAGTCAGTCTTTGCAGGGTCATTGGCGAGAAACTCAAAATTAGAACGCACACGCGATTTAGACGTACGACGATGTTATTATTGTATATATGTCTTACACTCATTTTATGGACAAGGGTTGTCATTACTTTTAAATAAGTTTCAAATAAGCCGCCGAATACCAGTGATAAGCAAGTTTCGTGAAATCACGTTAAACTCATAATTAGTGACCGGATTAATATGTTTTTATAATAATTTTGTTACTGGGTTTATTCAGTCTTATAAGAGTAAAAAATTTGTGCGATTCGTTCAATTCTGAGTTCGTAGAAAAAAGTTTTTTTTGCATATTTGACAGTATTTCATAGGTTAGAGAATATTTAATCCATTTAGCGTATTTTAGAATATTTTATGAATTGTGAGGAAAAATAATTATTTATTATTACTTTTAATATTACGGCTCCCGGAAAAATCGCTTTAACCCAGCTCATGATAGCCCTTAATCATATAAGTTGCCGTGCCGTTCACTAAAAATAATATGATGGCTATTGGCTAACCTGCAATGCAACATTACACTACAATGCTTTAAAACGTAAGACAGATAATAAAAAGCAACTGTTTGTATTGGATGCTAAACCGAAAACGCCATATATTTTCAAAGAGGAACGTTGTGCATCTTTCATATCGGCTAACATCCCATGAAGTAAATTACAAGTTCCTCGGTTTAAAATTTTTTTGGAAAAATATACCGATATAATAATTTGTTTTGTTTTATTATGTTTTATATGTATTATTATTTTTTAATTCATATAGTACAACAGTTGTACTACAACTTAAATTGTATTTCAAGTTTCTTTTTTTTTTCTTCAGAATGTAAAATTTACAATAACAATTAAATATTTAATATTTACTATTATAATATGCACAAAAGGAATATTGTTTTAAATTTTAATACTGTACTGTTTTATTTTTACAAAATTCCTACTCTTACTGGAGTACAGTAATATTCCATAATATACGCAAGTATAATTAGTACCTCACGATTAAAAAAATGCTGTAAAAAAAAAACAATTGTAAAAATGCATATTTAAGCATATATTGATGTTTGTTGATTATTTTTGCATAATTTTGATTATTTTGGTATATTTTAAAAAATTTTAAGAGAATATTATAAGAATATTTATCCGGTTTTTACTCATAAGTAAAGTGAGTCTTACATCGTTAAGAACGCAATATAGTCGGGGTGATTAGTTTACGATTTATATCGCGGTGGACAAACATGAATCAAAAATACCGACATGAATACGCACGACTTAGGTACTTACATAATATTAATAAGTACGCTATATCGTACAGTTTTAATAGGTATCTCATTACCACGGTATAATTTATCATTGCGGTTTGTCGCAGTTGAAATCGCATGATTATTATTAATATTATTATTATTACAAAAGGTGTACAGAAGTCGGGCTATATGTATATTTGGTTAATTAAAATTTTAAGTGCTCGAAATAACATACAATTATTTGTCTTGACCTAAATTTTTCTTGCCCTATGCTCTAGCTATTACAATTTTTAAGGTTTTACATACACAGCGGCGGAATCATTTTTTAACTTTTTTCCTTTTTTCGGGTCTATATTATAATGTTTGATTTCATTTGGAAACGATAAATGCCGAATGTTCTATAGCTATTTTAGAACGTTTTTGCAAAATACTGTTACCGTGATTTAACATTGACGTGAATTGTGATGTATTTTTAAACGTCGCCATAACATAGTAATATTACATTATGCATCAAAGTGAGAACCATATTATTTTGCGTGATAAAAATAAACTGGACAAGCATTGCAGAGAATATTTTTTCTCGAATTTTCTATAGTAAATTTGTTTTTTTTTTTTTTTGTTTTTTCAGTTTCGGAATAAATTTATTATGTTATTTATTCCGTGACCTACATACGTGCAGGAGTCTCGAGACGAGGGATAATAATTTCGATTTGTGTGGAGCGTAGCGACGTCGCCGAGTTGAATGCCAAACACGCTAATGCTCACTCATCCGAAATGCGATTTTTGATTGAGCTATTAAAAACAAAGAAAAACCGAAAATACTAAGAATCACGCTCACACTTCCTACGTCAATCTCCGGGCGAAAATAAAACTGGCGACGGGTCACGTGCCTCCGTCTCTTTACCGTAGTAATATATTTTTAATCGGACCGAGTATTTGATGTGTACAGCATCAATTTTCCATAAGTACGCGTCTGGTCGTAGCGTTGGCCGTGTTGAGCGCTTAAACACACGCATAATATAAAACCACAATATTGCAAGACAAAATATTCGAAATTTCATACGTTTTACATAGTGAACCTAATGCCGTGGATTTTTACACAACTACCCCAGACTTGTTCACAATATTAATTTGTTACAATTTATGAGTTCTACTGAAAAAAAAAATATATATATATATATCTATATATATATATATATATATATATATATATATAATGTAAGATAAGTATTCTATGAGGATTTAACCTTTTCGATTTAACTCATCATATTTTTTTTTTATTTTTTTTTTAATTGTTTGTTTATTACGGAATAAATTCCAAATTACATTTTAAATATACAAGATGTTAACACAATTACATGAAAATTAATAATTAATGAATACACGAAGAAAGGTTTTTGATAGGATAGTAAAATAAATCTTCATTCTTTATAGAATTTACAATAGACATTAAAATAACTGCAGATGGAGAGAATAACATAAATTTCGTTGATTTATTTGGTAGATAGAAAAGTAGTTATGTTTTGAGTTCTGAGAGTTTATTTTAAAATTTAGTCGTTCAATTAGTTCAGGACAATCTATAATATTGTTTAATAATTTGTAAAGAAATGTTTAATGTAATAGTTTGAATCTTTTTTCCATATGTAAAATAGATAAAAGCTCATTTATAATATTATAATCAGAATGAGGAGCTCTATAAATTTTACATCGAAAACTTAAAAATCTTAAAAAATTATTATGAATTTGAGATAAATGTTGATTTTCAATAATAGATTCGCTGTGTCATATCAGATTTTTATATTCTAATTGAGAACGTACTAAAGAAAAATACAATAATTTGAGAGTATGAGCATCGTGAAAATCCTTACATATGCTTTAGATAAATCCTAATTTAATTGATGCTTTTTTAATAATATTATTAGTATGATATTTAAAGTTGAGTTTTGAATCAAAAGTAACATCTAGATCATTAATTCCATAATGCATATATACTCGAATTTATTTTCAAATATAATTACTAACTATAGATCTTTATTTTTTTTCAATTATAATTTTATCATCTATTTTTTATCTACGTGATTTTTAATGTTTTTGTTTTTTCGAACGGTAACTAATACATGTATTACGTAAAATCATGATAGAAAATATATTTTTATGTTTAAATAGTCATCATTTCACCAATATTCATTTAAATCAACCAAATACGAATTGGGGTAATTATTTATTTTTCGTGAAAATTCAGTTTTACGAGAATTTTAGGGTCCAAGTGCATTGTACATGAGCCACCCCGTATAAGAAGATAATCGTTGGTTTTCACGAGTGTTTATTTACCATGAATTCGTTTGGGAGGTTTAGTTGCACCCGTTTAAAAAAAAAAAAAGTTTCGAATTTTTCGTGGCGGACATACATTCATCGCGTCATGACGTAAACGCACTGTCACAAATGGCTTAATCGACGCAAGGGTGACACGCGCTGGATCGCAACGATCCGTGACGACGGTAACGTAGCCTGCAGTTGCCGTGTATATGACAGTTTAACCGTCTGTTTCCCGGCCGCGTGCGTGTCGGTTCTTATTCGAGGATCGTACTCGTGATCGAGGGAATTCGTCGTTATCGAAACAGTCGACGGAAATTCGAATATTCGTATTATTCACACGCGCTCTTGTTTGCATAGACTTTGTGTTTGTAAGCGTACGCACTGCTGTTGTTTTAAATCCGTCATTTTTGCGAAAACGCCCAGTGTAGAGTGCGAAAATAAATAAAGTTGGCGAATCGCTGTCTGATTCGCCGAAAACGGCATCCGCGTTTTGCCTGACGCGGCAACTGTTGTTTCGACACCATATCGTCGAATAACCAATACACTGTTCAAACTCAACCACGGTTATTCGGAGTAGGTATATTTCAATATAAACGCGGTTCGTCGACGGCCATTAGACACGGATTTTGATTTCGTCGTATCGAAACATTGATATCGTTTGATGTGCCTGAGTAAATACCGACAAAACAATAATATTACTCTGGAGTTGAGTAGTACGTAGTAACTGAGTATTTGGCACTATAGGCACTTTTAAAAATGTTTTTGGATTCACCAGTTTTGAAAAAAAAAAAAAAGAGAAACGGGTATATATTAGGAAACGATTACAGCGCTCTCGCAGTGCAATGATTTGCATAATAATTAACTGGGTGCATAAAACAAAAAGCAATTATTGATGATAGTATAAAACTATTGAAAACTGTTCGATCAAACACAAATTGTATTCTTAACGGGAAACGGATAGTTTAACGTTTTTATTATTACTATTCAAGTTCAAATCCATGTAGAGTCCACCGATGTTATACAACGATGATTCACTTAAACACGAGTAATATTAATAATATTTAATGCAAACTTGTCAAGTCATATAACTCTATATATATATAAATACATATTAAACATATTATATTTATATTTTACTGCCATTATGAATATTATTGTTGTTATTATTATTATTATTATTATTGCTATTATTGTTTACACTATCATTACTACTACAATCATATGTATTATATATTATAGGGCATAGCCCGTTAATTTTTAATAAATAACAAAAAAAAAAAAAACGTTCTATCGTCAAATAGGTACCAATGATTAATATTATAATTTTTTTATACAGACGTTTTTTACATAATATTCACGAATTAAAATTAAAATAATAAAATGTGGTGTGACAAGTGTATGTACAGTACTTACGTTAAATTATCCCGTGAATTTTAATAATAATAATAAAACCATATGATATACGCACCGAACAAGGTATTTTATTTCAACGCTTTCGATTCGATTTTCTGAACGATTCGCCCTAGCACCCTATTTAGCTAAAAAAAAAAATTTACTTTTTTTACCTTTTTTTTTTTTTTTTTTTTTAAATTAAGAAATCGACAATCTATGAACATAATTTGTACAATAAGTCATTATGATGACAATTATAAATATGATCATAACATGAGGCACATGATAGTGGAAGTCACCTACTAGTAATACTCCTCGTACAATTTCTTAGATTTTATTAATTATCTAAGTGCAGTAAGGATGATTGTACAGTTCTATGTTTATTTTTTTTATTTTTTTTTTTCAGAGTAGTAGGTCGCGATTCCATTGTTTATTTTCAGTCTGCGTGTGGAGGCACTGGAGGCTGGAATTTCTTACCTTACGTCCGTAAATAACATACCTAACTATGATATCATTTTGATATTGATGAGTATTAATCTTTTTTTTTCACAACACATTACGGCGCCACAGTCTGCTACACGTGAACCCAAACAACCTTATACTCAGTCGTGGCGTTTTCCTACAATACACGTCCGTCTCGCCGACGGTTCGTCCGGTCGCGGGTGTCCTCGCCTAAGCACCGATCGGCGTTACACTGAATCTATAAAGAGGTCAAGGAACGGTTGTTTTTTTTTCAATCCGTAACCCGCTGCACATCGGTGGTGTAGGTACGTGAGTGCGCGCGCGCACGCGCGCGTGTGTGTGTGCGTGTGCGCGAGCGCGCGTGTACGTGAGTGTGAGTCTATAATAGTGAAGTATTTTTATTTTCTTGGACTTACACGTGTATATTATGGTATGTGTGTGTGTGTGTGTGTGTGTGTGTGTGTGTGTGTGTGTGTGTGTGTGTGCGAGCGCGCATAAACGGTGATGTATATTTTTCAAAATATCGACTGGTTGGTAGGTACACCGCACATATTGTATATTATACGCGCCGGCTCGAGATGAAGTCTGTGTCGACGGCGGTCGGCTCGCTATTACCAGCAAATTATCGGAAACTCTGAATAATAATAATAATAATAATAATAATAATGACGATATAATAACTGCGGCGGCGTCGGTGGCGGCAGTGGCGACTTCGACGATGACGACGACGACGCTGCACGGAGGAAGACCACGAAATTGCGTCCAATTTGAATATGCTTTTGCCCGTACTTATTATAATATTATGTGTGTGTGCGTGTGTGTGTGTGTTCCAACCATCACCACCGTATAATCAATGGTATATATGTGGTATATCAACTACACACACACACACACACATACGATAGGATGACGATGAAAAAAAATACAGACACGGTATACGTATTAAGGCTGTTATTATATATTATTGTATACACCGTCGTTATATTTCCCCACGCGTGAGTGCATGTGTGTGTGTGTGTGTTACGCGGACTAACCGAACGTGAAATAATTACTTAATGACATTAGATTGGGCGAAGACGACGGCAGCGGAGGTGGTGGTGTTCGGTCAAACTCAAAACGTAAAATTGTAAAAAAAATTATACTATGTATGTCTCTTGTTTTTTTGTTGTTGTTATAAGACACGATATCGAATCACGCGCTAACATTCTACCGATAATCTTGTGTTTATGCATGCCGTACGATATTATAAGGGTCCGTATGGATTGTAGTACATAAATTGGCGTAATCAGGAATTTATTCCGGAAACGGGGTAGATTAACAGTTCTCACCAATGTATCAAAATGTCAAACCGTATAATCATGCTTAAAATCACGAAAATAAATCCGAGGCGTGTTTTATTACATCGTGATTCCCCAATCTCCCCTAACTTCTCCGCCGATTATGCACATTGCGCATACGTTAAATGCTATCCAGGGGTAGGTACAAACGCACACATATCGTGATTATATAAAAATACAAATTCGTCGTACAGTAGGAATATAATATTATGTCGGTATAGAAGATCTGTTTGTTTACGAAAAAAAAAAAAAAGGTTTTTTGCGATATTTTCGTCAAATCTGTAACTTGTGTTTTTTTATTTTTTCACCCGAACAACCACTGGTTCTTCTGGCTCATTGTCTACAGACCAGTAGAAATAATGAGTTGTGCATTATGTTTGGTACAATAAACGGTAGCTTTAACTGGAGTCTCTCTATCACCGGTTGGTATGCGCGATAGTTCTTAATATTAGCACATCGTTTGGAAAAATAATAGATTTCATATTTCTAAAAGGTCTAATTTCAGCTTGCCTGTATGCAATACGAGAACCATCGGGGTTTTTTTTTTTTTTTTTGTTAAAAAGCTGATTTTTCGTATATCCTACGGCACGTACATTTCTTTAGGGCAGAGTATATTATGTGATGTAACAACGGATACACGTGTTGTGCAGCTTCAGAGAAAAATCTGAAGCGTAAATATTATGATCTCTTTTTTTTTTCTTTTCAATCGTTTCATATCAATCAGTCCGTACGACTTTTACGGGTCCGCATCAGACGCAGTCGTCGATCACGCCTCGCGGTAGATCTGCAGTCGATATATAAATTACGACTGCGTGGCGTAATTACACGCGTGCGGTATATTTCGCGTGGACCGGATCGATGACCGAGATGACGGCGACGCGTATTAAGTATAAATATAAAAATATATACAGTAGAACCTCGATTATCCGAACTAATTGGGACCGCACCTAGTTCGGATACGCAAAATTCGGATATTAGAAAAAAAAAAATGTTTTTTTTTTAAACAGTTAAATACTTTATATTTATTATTATTATTATTATTATTATTATTATTATTACTAATATTTTATCAGTATTACATACATTACATTATTAAAAATACATTACATACATATAGGAACATATTATATTCACTATATTTCACTATATTATTCGACAATATTATCGATTTTCATTTGATGACGAGCTGCAACACGTTATTTTGTTGCAGCGAAGTCTCGCAAACGTTTAAAACGAAATAATTGATAAGCCCGTTACGTTTTGATTATCTACTAACGATTCTCACAGTACATTCATATATGTATGTACTAGTAATAAACCAAAAGCAAAAGTTATGATAAATTCGATAAACCGGCCGCGGATACGAGTGCTTCAGCGATTTTTTACGTTCGGATAATAGAGTGTTCGTATAACGGAGGTTCGGATAATCGAGGTTCTACTGTATATAAATATATATATATATATATATATATATATATATATATATATATATATATATATGTATACGGTATACATGTATGTATATTATGACGGACGTACGAAACGTGTGCGCGTCGTAGGTACGCATATGTATATGACGTGTATTAATATGTGATCCGGAATACGATCGTGAGAAGACGGGCGGGAGAACGCGTTTGATGATACTCTGAGGAAAAAAACGTTTTTGAAAAAAAAACACGTGAACGGTGACTTTTTGACTTAAAAACACATACACACACGCGTTGAGAAGGCGTATCGTCGTCGCGTTTGCCGGCACGTCGTGTGATGTGGTGTAGTGTTTTTTGTCTCGGAGAACACGTCATCCGGCCGTCACGACGACGACGACGTGGTATTGTCGTTTTTGTGCTCACCGTTTTCGTCTCAACAGATAAACCGTCCGGACTGTAGAAGGAAAAAATCATATAAACACTGTAAGTACGGCGTTAACATGTCGTGTATTAACGCGGCGTTATCACGTGTGCTGCGTTTTACTTTATGTAGAAATTACAACTGATTTCACGTTTTAGATTCCAAGAGAAGCGAATGGTGATGAATGTTTTTTATTTTTGTTAAAATTAATGGTAAAATTTACAGTAAAATGACACTTTCACAAAGCGATTTTAGTTATTTAGGCACATCAAAAAAAGACTCCACGAAATCATCAAAAACCACGTGATCGGATAAAAAAATAGATTTTTTTTACGATTTTTTTCGTAAAAACTAGTCATGACATCCTTTTAAATTTAACATGAAAAATAATAATTCAACGATACGCATTACACGAGGTTAAAAATGAAGTAGTATGCCTAAAAAATCACACTGTTTGTATTTGTATATATTTCTTACTTTCTAGGAGGATTTTCGTTTGAGATCTGCTGCGAACGGTCTTCTGTACGAGCGTGTGCATTTCGTAGCGTGTAATTTGTCGTTCATAATTTCATATACTTACACATTATTATGTATGCGAATCTATTTTAAACAAAAAATAAAATGTCACTTTATTGCGGTATTTTAAAAAATAACTTTTAAGCGCATATCGACGATTTTAATTTTTTTTTTATTTACTTTCGTAATACATTTGTGAACTCATTTATTTTTTTTCCTTCTCGTTTATGATACACGTCTTGATAGAACGTAAAACCGGGGTCATCACAAAATATGACGCGATGTTTCATAAAGCACTCGAAAAAAATACAAAATAGACCGTGTTTCCGTGACAAAGTTTATCACGAGTTATCACTCGATTTTTAATTAATTTTTTATTTTTTTTTTATTTTGTACACAATTCTATCTTTGATGATCGACAATGAACGGACATAGTATAATGATTACTGTCATTGTAGAAATATCGCGGAAACAGTCCCGGGCTTTGAAATACGCGACTGTCGAGTACAAATCGAGTAGAGATAGAAAAACGTCCTGTCAACCGATTGAAACGCGCCACACCAGAGAGTGTCACGTGCACGCGTGGAAACGAACTAGTGAATTCAACTCCAAACTACGATGTCGAACATATATTGGTAAAAAAAAAACGTTGCCTATAGTGCATGACGTTTAGAAATCACACGATTCGTATAAATAATAACATAGAAATTAGTTAAATTAGCGAGTCGTAGGTATTTAATATAATGTATCACTATGAGTTGAATAATTGACAAATATAATATACAGTAGAAGCCGCTTATTAGAAACACTTTGGGACCAAGGTAAAATGTGTCAATTAACCGATTATTTTTAATAAGCGATTGATTTGATTTGTATACTATGAACAACAAAATGAAAAATACGCGAAAAATATATGTATTTATGTATATTTATCTATGTATTTATAATTTATATTGTATAATTAAAAAAGTATGTTCAAATGTATATATTTTACTATATTATTTAAAATTTTCATCTATCTTAGTTTGTTTTTTTGCTTCGTGTAACTCCATGACCATTTTTTCATACGAGTAATGCTGTTAAAAACCTATTTCATCCACACGATACTGGACGACACTTCTGAAGACATTTAGAGCTTCTACGGTTGCCTAAAAGCTTCTAAAATGTACCTTAATTTGTTTCAAATAACCGATGTGATGTTTCAATAATCCGATTTATTTTCAATGTTCTAATGTACACAGCCGGTCCATCCCGGGACTTTTTGTTTCAATAACGCGATTGCATCAATAATTATCCGTGTTTCCAATAAGCGGATTCTACCGTATTGGGATTTTCATACATTTTGAGTGATTTCGTTCATATTGTTTAGCAGTAAAATAAAATCAATAGTACTTACGTAAAGAGCTCCGAGTCAAAATCGACGTCCAAGTATTTAATGCTCGTTCGCTATTCTCGCAGCGTACGATTGTCACGCTCAGTGGACTATATACTATATATTGTGGATTGACGTTGTGGATTTAATAGAATATAATAATATAATATCGGTCGATTGTTATTCGGCCGTTCAAATATTTCGTGTTGACGGTCGAAACTAATTAAACGTATAAACTCAGAGTGCGACGACGTTAATTCCACCACTTTCAATTAGTGTGTCAGCAGTGTGTGTGTGTGTGTGTGTGTGTGTGTGTGTGTGTGTGTGTGTGTGTGTGTGTGTGTGTGTGTGCAAAATTTGGGTGCGAGTAAGTCGTGTATAAATGTTATATGCGCAGCTAGGGTTGTAAATTTGGAATATTTCACTTGAAATATTTCAAAATTAAAAATTTCACTCTCCTTGAAATATTTCAATGAAATTATGAAAAATATTTTTTTCTTTTAAACGTGTTTATAGATGATTAGAAATAATATTATATTGATAAAACACAGAAAACATTGATTATGAATAACTTATCAGTTAGGTATCATTTATTAACCAAGGTATACATATTATTAAAAACCCTACCTAAATACTGTTAATGGTCAATGGTTATAAATTATAAATTAATAATTATATATATATATATATATATATATATATATATATATATATATTGTATTTTTATATTGGTATTAATTTTATTATATTTTTGTAATCACGTATCATTTGTCACCAATCATGCAATTTTTCCCTGTTGGCATATAGCTGACTTCAATATTGTCTTATAGTCGGTTATCTAGTTTTTTATATGTCTATGTTAGTGTATTATTATGTATGTAGTATTTAACTATGTTTTATATTTTCTTTATTTCATAAAATAAACCAACTTTTAAAAATGTTCACTAGGAAAAAAAATATATTTTTCATGGAAATGAAATACCTATTTCATGAATTTTCACAACCCTATGCGCAGCACATGTACTATATACCGTGATTGCTTCCGTCCGTTCTACAGTGCTCTGCTATCTGCGCGATGCGTTATTGTGGCTCTTGGTGAGTACATTAGACTAGACTGGGCGTTAATCAATTAACAGTTTGAAGTCAAGTCAAAAAGCTAAGTAGATTTTAACTCTTTGTGAAGTCATCGAATATTAGGCTATGTTAACTCGATTTTGACTTGATTGTTTTGCTCGCGCGTAGTGGATTAGAATTTTTCGTCGATAAAGTCAATTTTGAATTTCGCTGTCGATTGCCATAATTCTATAAAAGTATTTCTGTCGTTCATTGTTAAGGGTAAAAAAAATAAACACTGTTTATCAATGAACGTTTTTTTGATTTTTTAATTGACGTATTTAATCGGACACGTATTTACTTTGAAAAAAAATTGATCTACTCAACCGGGTCAAAAAATATCATTAACTCGCTCGGCCTCGGTGTTATGGTGTTATAGAGTCTGATCGTCGTTATATTATAGTTACAACTCACTTTATCACGCGTGCGCGTGTTAACGGACGCTCGTTATTGGCCTCTGGTAAAAATCGGCGCGCGCGAGTCTTTACCGAAATGTTCAATGACTACTTTAAACGTATAAAACACCACTCGAGGCTGGAAATCATGTCCAAATTAACCGACTACGATATTTTCTATTTCTCTCTTACTCACTCTTTCTCTCTCTCTCTCCCACTCTCTCGTTTCGCGAACGATAATTTTCAAATTAGTGCGTATTATTTTATTGAATTACGACTACGATCCACGACACGACGTCCGGCGGCGGCGGCGGCGGCGGTCGTGAATGAAAGACGATTTCGTCCTGTTTTTTTTTTTCTTCTTCTTTTTCGCTGACCCGAGGGGCTCCTCCGTCTGTCGACGTCCGTACGCACGGTGTTATTATGCAGATACGTGTGTTATTATCATATCGCGTCGTCTATGTTATGCTTTGACCGGCCTCGGACGGAAAGTGTCGTACGCGCGCCGCCGCCGCGCCCGTCTGTCGCAATCCATCATCGGACTCGCACGATGATTTCGGCTACTATATTATGCGTGCGTACGTATACGTATTATACATATATATATATATATATATATATATATGTTATTATACTGTTATTATCGCGTCGTTTCGGGTGCTCTCCCCGCGGACGAATGCATAATAAATAACAATAAAAAAGAATAAAAAACTGACTGTTTGAGGTAAAAAAAAAAAAAAAAAACCAAAAAACCGTAATACGCACACGATTAATATAATAACAGGTTGGGTAAAAAATATATTATATTACGATGTATACGTACGTACTACCGCGGCGTAATGTTCGGCTATAAATAACAATACGCATTATAATATATACATAACTCGGTGTACTCTTAATGCGCATAATATTTATACAATAACGATAATGGGCGAGTATATTCCGGACGGATTCGAACCGGGAGCCATCGTCTAGATATGTGCGCGTCACCGTTTCCAATAAAAACGTCAATATAAATTACCGTTTTTCGGTTATTTTTCTCGTCCGGTCGTCTTGAAATTTCCATAAATTCCTATCCCGTGGTCGTTTTCTCTCGCTCGCTGTTCCGGTGCTCCGCGATCCTTTGTTAAATATAATATATTAAAATATTATTAATAATAATATACGCTCACACGCGTACATCAACCGTAATAAACGTCGTCGATAGACCTTAAATCTTAAACAAGGTGTACAGCGACCGAGAACCGAATACGGTACGCTTTATACGTATAACTCTTTTTTTTCTTTTTTTTTATCGAATAAAATGTGTATTTTAATCACGGAACAAAATCCTCTTGGTTCGTGATTAGAACCAAAAAGTAATCATCGATTAATAATTATTATTATCGGTTCATATTAATTATATCGCGAACAAAATTCGAGCTCAAAAAATGAGTGTAGACAGTAAAATTTTCTCGATACCATAAAGTGACAGTACTCCTAATGTTTTGAAGGTACAGATTACATATTTTCTTTGTAACTAATAGAAAAACATTAAATAAATACCGATGAAATCATTTCATTTTATATTTAAAATAAATTTCACGTACTTCCGTTTAGCCATATAATATATACGTATATACCAGGTATATATTGTGTATTGCAGGGGTCGACAACCTTTTCCAACAAGTGAGCTACGATCAACATATGAAATCTCTAGGGATCGACTTATATTTATTTAGATTTTAGGAATGTTATATGTATTTTTACACATATTCTAGATAAAGAAGGTGTTCATTAGGCTACGTTATATTATCGTATTATATATTATGAAGAATATGCGACACGTTGTGTATGACTAACTGACAATAATTGGTAATAATAAACTGTTTTGATGACAGCGATCTGTTTGATTAATTATATGAATTACTAATGTGTTGCCGTTTTAAAGTTTCATCACTTGTATGACTGTGGTCAAAATACGATTTATCTGTATTTATTAATTGGGCATTTTAACCCACAGTATAAACTTTTGCACTACACTTATTTATAACACAACGCCACGTATTTTAATTTTATTTTCTAGATGTATGATGTTTAAAAAAAATCTAAATCATTTAAAACTAGCAGTTGTTTGCCTTTTTCACTGAACATGAATGATACATTTTCGCTCATTGTGACTTTGTATAATTGTTTATGATTACTATACACCCGTAATGTACGGGCACACGGATGTTTCGAATAATACTAACAAGTAACAACAATTTTAAGAGAAATAACTCGATGTACATTTCACTGTGTTTATTCATATAAAATCACCAAAGGTTTATCGAAAAGATTTATCTTCATATGACGACAGTCGTAGGTTTCCCTAGTTATACCAGCATAATATAAAGTTTCAATAACAAAATTAATTTATAAGAAAACGTAGAATAGGAAGAATCGGATACAGGAACTAACAGATCTCATTTTTATATTCGTGTAGGAACTAACATATTATGTAATTGTTTACTTGCTACTTTCATGTAGGAACTTACTATTCCCCGATTAATATACAATAGAACGCGATCGGCCGATATTGGCAAAATTAACATTTAATACGATCGACCAATGGTCCTAATATGATCGACTGTTTGGCGACCCCTAGGGTATTGTATAGACAGAAATTCGGGTGTATAATCGAGAAAAACACACTGTTCAAGCGTGAAGTAATGTATTATGTGTCCAATAGACCTGTGTTGATATTTAATCGTTCGTGTGAACCTCGCGTGTCGTAATATTCTAATACGTTAATAATTATTGGTAATCGAATAAAATCAGATTTATAAAATCATTTCGACCTTCTCGATTCTTAATGTGTTTTGTTTAAACATTTTTAGAGATTTACTCTTGACCAATTTTGACTACGGCGAATGGAAATTATTCAAACTCAAAAGCGTTTCGTTGGACTGTAATAATCGAAGCGACGACGTGAACATTAAATACAAAAAATCATTTCTACCGGTACGATAGTTGGCCAAAGCGTCGAATTCGTGAGACTCTTTGGTAATTTATTACAATTTCGAACAAAATAATTACGACAATCATAAGACTTGAACTCAAGCGGTAGCCTATTTACACGTGACTATTGGTGTGTTCTTTTATGGCGAACTAGAGTGTTTTTATTGAGACGAAAATTTACCGAGTGTTTGTTCACTCCCCGGCGGATCGATTATAAGACCACAAGATTATATAAAGAGAAAAAAAAATACATATTTCCGTTGATGTTGAATTTCGGTCCGAACGAAACTCGTAAATCGAGTCGCACGCACGCCGTAGTGGTATCCTGCACGTTGCGTCGGGCCATTATAAGTCGTACGGACTTGACCACTCGAATCGAAAAACACGTTGGAAATCATTATCGGAGAGATGGAAAAAAAACATCTCGACTATTATACTACTATTACTAGTGGATTTTTTTCCTCTACGCACAAAGCTATATTTAGCAGCTAAATAATTATTAGTGTCATGTCGATAGTTAGACCGATCCGGTTTTTTTTTTTAAGTATACCCGACCGGAGATCATCGGAATATTATGAATCGACGAAGGTTATCAATGAATGTACGTTCGATAACGCTTGTCTACTATGACGCGATGTGTACACATAGGCATGTTCCCGCTCAACCCAAGATGTTTTCATTTTCGTTTTTAATCGAAATCTCAGCGCATACCTATATCCTTAAACACACGCTCGACGTATATAGGGTATTATTATAATAATGCTGTAATAATTATCATTATATTCGTTTAGTTCCGTATGAAAATATGTCGTGAACGTCGGCTGAACAAACGAGTTTTTTACGCAATTTCAGCGTTCGCCGCGCGATTATACGTATCTATAACTATAACTTATATATAACAACTAGTTTGCGCACAAAAGCTCTCGTCTTATAATCTTATTTGGTTGTATGTGTAGTTCTGTCTCGGCCTTACGTTTTACACACTGCTGCGAATCATCTCCTTTTTTTTTTATTTCATTTGTTGTGTATACGTTATGATCAGTATGATCATTTATAAACCGTATCACTCGAGTACATTGTTAGTTTTAAATAGCAATAGCTTTGCATTTTTTGTTCGTACAACGAAAATACACGTCAAAGTCTTTTGTACTCCGAATTTTTGTAAACTTAAAATTGTTTGTACTTATACATTTATATTATCACGACGCGATTCAAACACTTCACTTAATACGAAATCCATGACAAAAATTATAAATGCTTTTTTTTTTTTTTAATAAAGCTACTAATATAAAATTATTACTGCATAGCGGTTACATACTGAAAAAAAAAATTCTATCAGTGATTGAAAAGTTCAGAAATTATAACTAATAATGCTACTGAAAAAAAGCTGCAACCTACAATAACAAAATAAAAAAGGAAAAAAAAGTTTGAACAAACGGTTGAGTAAATTTAAAACAATATAATCAAATTAGGAATCCAGCATTTTCGAAAAATTTCAATATAGTAATAAGAATGGCTCTTGAAAAGGAATTAATAATAATTGTTGGTTCTTATGTCATGATATTGTTATTATGTAAATAGCAAAGTAATTTTGATCGGAACTAGAGAGTGATGGGCAATTGGCGAGAATGTGAGAGAAGTCGCAAATAGTTTGTTCTGCATGACGAGTGTCACATTTTCATGCACACACCGTGACACCGCGTCGTCTCGTACTATTATACGGGTCGTGTAGGACTCGCAGGTGCGCCACCGTATCGCAACACGTCTCTCGGGCATCAGGAAAAGTTCACGACCCCGGCTGGATCTCAAAAACCCACGACAAGTAAGTATAACATGGAGTGGCGTAGTGCTCTGCACAGTCCGTTTTTTTTTCTTTTTCCACCGGTCCGGACCTATACATTTTAACCGATGTCAGGACTGGACCGGACCGTTTTATTTTTATTTCATTAGAAAAAACCAAGACTGTACCGATAAAAAACCGATAGAATACCCGTCTCTTCCGCACCGCCAATACGTTCGGGAAAAAACACAACAATTATAGACGAATTGAATGTGTTGATTATAAAATTTTACATGATATTATATTTCGTGTTTTCGCCGGTAGAACTCGTGTCGAACTGAAATTGAAGTCGGACCGGACCGACACCGAACCATTTTAGATTAAAACGCACAAAGCTCTGGACCGTCGTTGACATCCCGGATAATATTATACTGGCCGAACGGCTTTCGGTCGCCGTACGACCGTCGTCAACGCGCCGTGATTCCCGCGTCGTCGTCGTCGCGTTCGTTCGCCGCCGTCGATCGATCATTCCACGAGAAGACACTATCGGAGCAACAACGCGCGCTCTGTTACCGCACTTCTCTGTAGTTTTGTTTCTCGAGCGTTTTTTCGGCGCGTTAGAGAAAATCGAACGACGATATGGCTTCGACGACGCGAGCGTCGGCAATAGTGGCCGAGACGACGACGACGACGGGACCGTCTGCACGGCGGCCGTCGTCCTCCGGCTGGTTATCCGGGCCGTTCGAGCAGCGGCGGACGAAATCGGCGGCTGGGCCTGAACGCGTCAGCGGACGCAAGATGGCGGCGGCGGCGGCGGCCAAGCCGTACGCGAGACCGACGACGGTCGGATGCGACGAGCGCACGGCCGCCTGGCGAAAGGGAAGAAACATCGCACGCAGGAGCGCAGGGCCACCGGCGCACCGTGAGCCCCCGGCGGTCGTTGCCGCGGCGGAGGCGGCCGCCGCGGCCAAGTCCGTGGACGCTCTCGTCGCGTCCATGGCCGAACTAGGGTTCGGTGAGGTGGCCGCTCCGAAGGCGCGTGGCGGCGAGGCGGCGGCACAGTTCGGCTGGCGCACGGCCGCCTGGAGGAAGGGGCGGAACGTCGCGGGCAGGAGCGCAGGGCCCCCTACGCGCCGTGAACCCCCGGCGGTCGTGGCCTCGGCGGAGGCGGTTGCCGCAGCCAAGTCCGTGGGCGCGCTCGTCGCGGCCATGGCCGATTTCGGGTTCGACGAGGCCGTACGCCGCAAAAGACGGCCGCGGCCGGTCGTGCCGCGCGCAAGGCGGCCGCGGCGCCGTACGTGGCAACACCGGCCGCCGGACGCCGTGGCTTATGTATCAAAAATAAAAAAAAAAAATAAATAACAAAAAAATTGTTCGAACTCATTGTTTTTATTCAGCAGCCTATAGGCTAGGTTACGCGTCGTCTAGGTTGACTTAACTTATACTCGGTGGCTGAATTGGAAAATAATTCGAAGGAGGACTAAGCTAAAGATTTCGTAAGAGCGGTCCATAAAAAAAAACTTCAAGTGATATCTTGCGTTTCAAAAATCTATTTATGGATGATCATAATCATTTTCATCCCGCGATGAACATTGTGAGGTTCGGTGGAATAAGAGCCAAGAGGGGCAATATATATGACAATATTAAAATTCACAATCCATGGCGATTAGCCCTCAAACAAAAGAATAATAACAACAATAATAATAATAAAACACGTCGATTTGTGAGCGTGAATACAAATGGCTATTAGAGCATAAATAATAAAAATTGATATAAAATACAAAAAACCGAGGCGATTCGCGCACACAGAAAAAGTACAATAATAATCAATGGTGATATGCACACGAAATATAGAAAAAGCACGATACGTATGTGGTCTATATCCTACGGTGGACGGGAACAGACAATCGCATTAGGCGGTTGAACACAGACAACGGTACGACACACACAAAAACATAAATCACATAATAATTTAAATATCTTAATTATTAAAAATTACAAACACAGATAACATCAACTTACAACTAGTGTTGTGTATGGGTGTGCGTGTGTGTGTGACCGACTGATAGCAGTAATTAAACTTTAGTGTGAGTTTTTTTCGTCATGACTTGATTTCTTTTAAATCGTACGTCAAACACGATAATCGCTAAATTTTCCTCTGAATATTTTCAAATGCATACGCCTTTTAAATTTTGCACCCTACGACACACGCCGCGTTCGCTGCCCCGTTTAATCCAGCTCTGATAACAGGTGAGCTTTATTTTTTTATTTTTTTATTTTTTTACTCTCTAATACAGTCGATTTTGATGTATTGAGTTTCACCACGGGACATCGGGATTTTCTCGACCGACGTATGCCGTACACGAACACGTTCGAGTCGCACGCGGTCGAAATTAACAATAACCGTATGAATCGAATTGAGGAAAAAAACCTCCCCGATGATTTACGATCGATACTCACCGGCGCGGTCGTTTGTCGGGACCGACGTCGAAATTTCGGGACCCGCAGCCTCATACGGCCGTCTCCGTGCCGCTCCTCCCCGCGGTCGTCCCCGTAGTCTGTATACGACCCTCGGGGACGTCCGTGCCGCAGGCCGAGGAAATACGTCAAGTGGCAAGCCGTCGAGCGTTACACATCAGACACCGGCCGGCGACTGCGCGCGGCCCGGACCCTTCGGGTCAACCCTCCAGAGGGTATTTTGTATGCCACTCGCGATCGTTGTACACACGCCGGCGCGGGTGTGTGTGTGTGTGTGTGTGTGTGTGTGTGTGTGTGTGTGTGTGTGTGTGTGTGTGTGTGTGTGTGTGTGTGTGTGTGTGTGTGTGTGTGTGTGTGTGTGTTCTAGGCACTGCGGCGGTTAATTTCGCGGGCTGTCCCCGGACTTGGCAGCCTTTTAAAATCGGTCGTAAATTATTGCCGCGCGCGCGAGACTAGGGGGTTTGTACGCGATGTACACACTGTATACATGTACATGCATATTATATAGTACACGAGTGCTAGACAATAAACGTGTATACATTACAGATACGCACGACGCGCACCACACATATATAAATATATGGTGAAAGAGAGAGGGCGAGAGAGATAAGAAACAATGGTGATCCCGCGGCCGATTGTTATTGTATTATTACGATCGGTCTCTGCACGTGAGCCGTATATTATAATATGTATGCACGAGGAAATCGTATTTTTTTCGTACGTTTTTCCCCCGAGTTTTCACGAACACCATGTGTTCGTGTTATTTATACTAGTTCGTTAAAGATTTTTTAAGTAATAAGTTTTCGCTTCTCGAATCAACTGAATTCGGGTGGATACGTTTTAATATATTTTTTTTGGCGTTTGTACAGTGGCAAAATGTTACGAGAGACAATGCGACGGTGTTTTTTCTCGTTTAAATTAAAAGAAAAACAAAAAAATAATTTAATTTCAAACGACGAATTTAGAGAGAATATCAATAAAAACCTCGGTTTTCATTTTTTTCTCTCTCCGAGTTCATAGAATAACGGATGGCGAAGTTTTCAATTTACACTAAATACACAAATATATTTTGGAACGCCAGCTCGTGTTTCTCATTTCTGTGGACAATTTCACAGTTTAAATGAAATAACTATACGTATTTTTTCTTTATTCTCACGGAACGAAATTTATATTTGTATGTTTTTCGTACGAAACGTTACTTACTCGTATACGCTCTCGTTGTCGGCAGGCAATTATTTTGATTAGCCAGACAGCACACACGGTCAAGTAGCAACACGAATAAATTTAAAAAATGTCAGAAATCGTGTCTGACGGACCTTGGCCATACGATAAATCGACGTTTCAAATGTTTGAACCGTCGTCAGGTCGTCACTCGCAAAACGTGTGTCCAGTGTTTCTACTAGTGATGTGATATAAATCCGGATTCTATGGAAATCCGAAATATCCGGATTTCGGTTTTTATGTTATAAAATCTGGATTTTGGATTTTCGGATATCAAAATCCGAATATTCGCGTTTCACATTGTGGATTTTGGTATTCTAAGTCAAAAAATCAAATTTTCGATTCCGAGTGAAATTTTATTGTTTTACAATTTTATTATATTTTTTATTCTTTTTTATCTGGATACACTTTTTGCTCGACTTAAATTTGTCCAAAGGTTTTATCCAGCAACTATCTAGATCGGAAATTTTATGTAGATTGTACTCTGAGAGTTTATTAAGTTCTCATATCAATAGTTTTTCTAGGCGAGAGAAAAACGCCCTAAAATTCCCTATAAACGACATTTTCATTGAATCAACTTTAGTAATTTTTTCATTATAAGCTATAGATAAAACTATAGTAATTTAATGTTTCAAAATCCAAAATGCGGATTTCGGATTTGGAATTCCTTAAATCCGGATTTCAGATTTCGAATTCTATAAATCCGGATTTTCGAACTTCGGTAAATCCGGTTTTTTTCCATCACTAGTTTCCACACACGTTATCCGGACGTATCCGCGGCGTCGGCGGCGGCGACGTGCGGTACAGGTCACACACGCTTCCGGCAAACTTTGCGCGCAGACGGCGACGGCGCCCCGCGGAGAACGCGGCGCGGAAACTTCGTTACGCCGCGCGTTCCGGGTGCCCGCGAAATCCGGCGGGTCCGGGGACCGAAGGGGACGTGCGATAATGTAATGTCTGTCGACGCGCGTGTACCGTACCAGTTTTCGGCCGCACGTTGTCGACAACACACAATGACGACGCGGGTGGCGTACTGATGTGGCAGTTTTCTCTATCCCCGTCTATCGTCTCGTAATAATATTTCACCCCTTCCCACCGTGTCGCCGTGAAATAATTTCTATTTCTCTCCCTCTCTACCTCTTTCTCCCTATTTCTGTTTCCTGAACTCGCGTCCCGTTTTATAACCGCCTCCCCCCCTGTTACGCCGCCGGACGAGCGCGAGCGACGAGATTGACGCCGAAATCACATTACTCGCGCCCGCGATATTCGTCCGAGTCATAATATTTTTTCGGAATGGGATTTTTTTATTCGATTACCGCGCCGCCGCACCATCGAGTTATTGTTACGTACACGTATACACACACATATTATACATACTGTCGCCCGTTACGTTTTTCGTCGTCGTCTCTCCGCGTGCACATAACATTATGTAGGTGCACACGTATTACATATATGTATCATGTACAGCGCGAGAGCGGTAGAGGAGATGATTTTAGTCGCTCGTATACGCTTTCAGTACAGGTGTATTATTGTACACGTCGTCTTGTCGCGGTGGCTGCAATCGTTTTCTTTCGTGAGCGCGGCGGAAGAGAGTCACCCCTGCGGCAATTCCGTATAATATTACTCTGCGAAACATAATAATCGATTTAAAACGACTTTCCGCGCGTCGGGTTTTGTCCACGTGGTATTTCTTATACACACACACACACACACACACACACACACACACACACACACACACACACACACACACACACACACACACACACACACACACACACAATGCACGGGCTGTGCAAGTGATATATTAAAACACGAGTACACGTTTGCTTCGTTTCGGGTTGTCAGCTTCATTAGCCTATAAGGGTGCTGTACTCCGAGAGTGTGCTCTTTTCAGAGTGTACGAGTCGTCTCGCAGATAAAAATCGACAGTGGTCGTCGTCGGTCGGATCCTTATGTTTTGTAAGAGATCAGTCTGTTTTTGTGACACGTTAGAAACAGAGAATTGACGGAGTTGGATTTCAGTTTGTCGGTTTCTAGAGCGATTAGATCTGCAATGCTGGTTAGGTTGCGAATCGATGATTTATCACGGAACGTTAGTTATTGATTTCTAATACGATTTTACCGAGGATCTTTGGTTGTTATCGTCGGGTTCGTGACAACTAGAGATCAGCCCGGGCCCGGGTCGACCCGGACCGGACCGGAAAAAACCCGGACCGGGATCGGGTTAGGTCCGGTCCGGTCACTTGCTTTTATATTCTTGGTTTAGGCGTTTCCGGGGGCCTGGAAGTAATAATGGGTTAGGTTTTGGATTAATCACTAAATATATTTTTCAGTGGTTTGGTCCGGTCCGGTCCTTTTGTTCTTTTGGTCTGCGGTTTAAAATAGATTTTTTTTTTCAATTTATATCTAAATTATTTATTAATAGCCTAATGTATTCGTATTCTGATAAAATTTATAAAATACGCGGCCATTTCCACTATTCGTGTATTATCGGTATTAATCTATTTTTTCCTCCGGGCAGGAATTGGAAAAATAAACGTTGTTTACTGTTGAATAAACAAAAACTCAATAAATAACCATAAACATGAAATTATATTAATGAAGAATTCATAGCATGTGATTAAATATATGTATACATTTTACTAGCAAAATATCTTGACGGCGTACACCCATTATTGTATGCACTTCTACCAGACAAAAGAAGCCAAACATATGAACGCTTATTTCAAATAATTATAGATATGAAACCCGATTTAAAACCTGTATCGATAGCATGCGATTTTGAACAGGCTGCTATTAATGCTTTTAAAAATAAATTTCCCGGTGTTAAAATTTACGGATGTCTTTTTCATTTATCAAAAAATTTTAGAATGCAAATGTGTGAATTAGATTTGATTTCGAAGTATAAAAATGATGCAGATTTTTCAATTGCAATAAAAATGATTTTAGCGTTAGCGTTTATTAAAATAGAAGATCTAAACAATGCAATCGATTTATTAACCACCGAAATACCTGATGAAGTTCTTCCTCTTTTGGATTGGTTTGAAGAATATTACATAGGAAGGATAATAAGAAACAGGCGTCGATCTGCCCGGTTTCCTCCTGAGCTTTGGAACGTGTATGAGCGTGTTCTTAATGACGAAGACAGAACTAATAACTATGCCGAGGCAGCCAACAGACGACTTAATTTACAAATGGGTGTGCAGCATCCAACCTTATGGACATTCATTTCTTGTTTGAGAAAAGTACAATCTGGACGTGATACATTTTACAATCAATAAGAAGTTGGAAAAAGTCCTCCAAGGATTTAATTATTATTATACTATACCATTATTATATATTTTACTACGACGATATGTCAAAATTTATCAATATAAAATATAATAAATCAAAATAAAATATTTAATTAAAGTGTGTAACTTAAATTAAAAACTTAAAAAAAATATACCGACATACAGCACGTTTATAATAAAAATCAAATTAAAGAATATAAGTCTAAAAGAATTGAATGCACGCCGAAATGGGTTCACGCCGAAATGGGTCTACGCCGAAATGGTTTACGCCGAAATGGCTACGCCGAGACGGCCACGCCGAAATGGCCACGCCGAGATGTCCGGGTCCGCCAGTAGTGATATCGTCGACTATAGCAATTCGATAGGGGTTTGTACGCTGTGTCTGGCCCCGAACCCGTGTCGACCTGGACGCATTACTTTCGAGACGTAACGACCGTAGTATTCCATTAAGCGTAAAAGACGTTCGACGCGACGGCTCTGGCCGAGGTAGTCAATATCCGAGTACCGTATTCCGGAGAGAAATCGTTCGGTCGGCTTAAGAACGGTCTGAAATCGGTTTTGAAAACGATTCGTCGTGAGTCGCGTCCTCTCGTCGTCGTCGTCGTCGTTCCCGGAGGCGGCGAGTCCGTCGCGCCCCGTCTCCGCTCGATACGTCTGACGCGCGCGTACGTGAGACGTCACCGGGACGGCCGCCGTCGGACCCCGCGGGGGATCGAGCCGATCGTTCGGTGCCGGAGATTTTTCACGCCGTCCGCGAGATTAATGCGTACGCGGCGATACGATGTTATGACGTGCATTTATTTTACGCACGGGCGCAGCGCGAACGACCGACGGGAAAACAAATCGCCGGGTCGTGCGAGGTCCGCTCGCGGTCAGGTATCGCTTACGCGTAGGTCTCGTAATATATTACGAGTACGTATACGCACTGCGATGTGGTCTCGAGTGTGTGTGTGTGTGTGTGTGTGTGTGTGTGTGTGTGTGTGTGTGTGTGTGTGTGTGTGTGTGTGTGTGTGTTTGTAAAATAATATATTACACGTGCGCACAACACAAACACGCGCGGTACGGGCGCGCGCGTCCACAGCTAATTATTATCGTTATTATTATTTAAATTTCTAATTACACGGTAATGTTCACGGTAATGGTTTTCGGTTGCTACCGTTATACGCGAGTCGTATTAGTCACGTGTGTGTGCGCATACCTGCGCGATATGATTAAAATATTACAAATATTACGCTCGCATGTCACAGCTGGCCCCCGCCGTCGTCGTCCCTCTCGCGCAGTAATCGCCGAGCGTGCTGGAGATGAGATATTATATATTGTATTATACACCGCGGTCAAGTGGTGATACGCGTGCACCACCTATACGTATTTGATGCACGTGTATTGCCGGTGACCCTTTTGAGAATAACGTTAAATGTGCACCTCGGGAAGCTGTTACGTAATTAGTTACTCATATTTGAGCGGTGTTGAAATTTGAGTATAAAATGATATTATGATTCACGCAAACGGGTACACGGATTCAACTACCACGTATGACATCGATTTTTATGAAAATACGACTGTTTTGAGGTCGAGTTAAACGTGATTTACGAAATGAGGTCATATTTGAGGGTAAGTTTTGGGCGTCGAACTCCTTCCTGAAACATTTTTTAGTTTATAAGTGAACAATATGGTAATTTACCTAATTAAATTCTATTGTTATTATTGTTCTAAATACCGAATTAATGCGATGATTGATAAATAGTTCGCGTTTTTCATTTTAATAATTTTTCATCTATTTCAATAGTTCGAGAAGTTATTTGAGCAAATCTTACATACTAATAACCAGTGTTGGGATTAGATAAGTACTTTTTTATCTAGATAAAGATAAAGATAGTATGACAAAAAACTATCTAGATAAAGATAAAAGATAACTAAATCAAAATTTATCTAGATAAAGATAAAAGATAAGTACTTTTTATCTAGATAAAAAAATAGATAATTTTTTTTAATTCCTACTTTAAAGCAAGGTCTTCATTTCAATATTTTCTAGGGTAGGGGCGTAGGGCATAATGTTGAGACGTAAGTATACAACTACCCTTCACTTCTTAGGCATCCAACCAGTGACGCCACTAGCACTAAATTTTAGGGAAGGATATTTTTGTCTATGGTCTTATCTAAGTATTATGCCACAGGTAAAATATTTATTTTTTTTTTTTGGTGGGGAGAAAATATTATCGTGAAAAAACTATATAACACGACTCTTCACAATCATTTTGAATCTTAACAACAGTTTTAGTATGTATTTAAATTTTTATAAGTAGATATACAATATTTTTATTAGGTAAAATACATATAATATAATTTATATCATTAATATTTCATTAATTTAATGTTGACGACGGTTGACGAGTCATCAACACAACATAACAATGAACTGTAGGTTTACTCTATATTTGAGCACCTACCAAGTTCCAGGCCCCTAGCAAAAAGATAAATAATGAATAATACCTATAGCCAATAGGTATATAGTATTATTAGGAACATACAATTTTTTACTCAGATGACTTAAAAAGCCAAATTTAAAGTATTAATTATCAAAAAAATTAATCGACAATAAAAACCAATATGTATTTTTTTTTTTTTTTTTTTTTTATAGAGAATTAGAGACTAATAATTTATCTAGATAAATTTATCTAGATGGATGAAATTTTTATCTTAGATAACCTTTTAGATAAAATGAAATTATTTATCTAGATAAGATAAAAGATAACTAAATAATTATCTAGATAATTTATCTAGATAAATTTATCTAGATAAGTCCCAACACTGCTAATAACTAATGCAGTATTTAAAATTGTCATTGATTTTTATCTGACGTAATACTACCGATTATTAAAATTAGTAATAAACTAGTATAATCATAATCATGATTGTTATAACTTATAATCTATTATTATTTTTCTATTAAAAACGGTCAAAACGATATAAAATGGTTTATTAATTATTATTATTGCATATTGTTTTATTAATGGAAAATATTATCATCAGTTTTCCATTAAAAAATTCAGTGTTTCTTTCCCTTTATTATATTTTTTCTCGATTTATTTATTAGGTCATGTTGTACATTTAGTAATTTATGAATAATTGCATATTTTGGATTTCAAGAGAATTAACGGATCTACCTATTGGTTTTACAATAATGATAATTTCTTTATTTATTTATTTTTTTTTGTAAAAAATTTTTGGTACCTACACTTAACTTGGTCTAAAAGTTTCATCAATCAGTTCTATAGATAGGGGATTCCATGTTAATAGTACTGTGAGGGTTTCTTTTTTTTCTTCTCATTATTTTTTCCACTCGTGGCAAAAAACTTAGTAAAAAATGGTAAAATTAGTCGTAAATGAAACTTTCATCAAATCTTTTTTAGTCATTTAGTCATAACTCCAAAAATTAAAATGTTGCTAATACTCGAAACTTAAATTTTTACCATATAATAAATCGTATTTTTTCATACATGAGTTGAAAAAATTAAAAACTTTTGTGTTAAAAATAGAACTCTGAAAAAATATTTCGTTTTCAAAAGTTTATCTCTAATAATATAAATTTGTTAGAGTAATATTTGTTAATGTAATATGACGTTTTCTCATATACTTCACTAACAACGACACTGAAAACATTTCAAAAATCATTACTCGTAGTTTTCATTTCAACGTTTCGGGTAATGTTGGAAGATAAAGGACATTTAGGGTTCCAAAAAAATCAAAGTGTACAACTAGTGTTAGAGTTTGTCATGAAAAGTTTCACAGTATTTTTTTTTCAATTATTTCTCACGGGTATAGTTTTAAATAGCAAAAACATAATTTCAAATTTTCAATTCCCGATGATCCTCTCGAAATTATCCGCGACTCAAAATCGTTCGTGAGACCCACAGGTCGAGAAACATTGGTATATCGTATACGCACGTACGTAGGTGGCGTAAGTGTATATATATATATTTATTTATTTATTTATGTGCCGCGCGGATAACTTGACGGTTCGAGGACGACGCAGATTGAATACGTGTTACGACGACGACTACGGCTCTTCATTAACGTGGCTTTGCGATAAATGGGAAAACATCACAGCGCGGTGGTGGCGTGGCGTTCGAGATATGAATAAATTATTATTTTACGTGCGCTGCAGTGCGGCGTGGCGGTAGCTATTTCCATTTAAAATCCGTTCGTTTTTCCTCGGAGCAGAAAGAACAAAAAAAAAAAAGCAAAAAAAGTAAAAAAAAAATAATAATAATAAAAAAAAAATAAATAATAACACAAACGTTTTGTTGTACATACACGCGCGCCTAAAACTGTTAACAACATTTAATCCTTTAAAATCCCTCGTGTTTATGTATTATCCGCGCGAAAACTATAATGCGAATGCAAATGAACCGTGTACGTTTATAATTATATAGGTATAAACATTGTGATTATATTTTTACGAATAAACGCAAAACGTTGGAGGCGGTTTTTGACCATGGTATAACAATAATATGTCCATTGTTTTATTGTACACACGTGTAACATTTAGGATACATCATACATACGAATAATAGTATTTAAGTCAACAATAAAAGGATTGTTTATCCGAATTTCTGTTTTTCAAGACGAAGAACTGAAATAATCACCAAATGAATTTTCAAAAACGTCACGATGTTCACAAAGTTGTTTACGTATGGAATCAGATAAAACAATATTATTTTGTGAAAATTCGTGGTTAAATGCTGGAAAGTTTTCTAAGTTTTCTGACTGTAATTTTTTTTTCCACAAGGGAATTTTATTTTACTTACAAAATGCATGTATTTTTTCGGATTCGTCCATAATTGTCACTTTTCGCCTTTGAATCGATGTATTCACTTCGTTCAAATGATTGAAAATATCTGTTAAATATGCCAATCCACGGATTGTACATAAATATTGTACTCTACATTCTAGAGATACTATATGAGTATTTACATACTATTTTTAATAGGATGCATCTCGTTTATATTGCAAATCGCGTATACTGGATAAACGGAGGCATGTACGTACCAGTGTAACAAGGTGTCCCATGAACATTTACCGTTGTAAGATTTTGCTCCAAATGAAGCAAAGATACATTTGAATTTCTTCCCGTGAACAATTTAAAACGTTATAGAACCAAATTTAAATGACTAATTATTTTTCTCTTGGTTTTTTAAGTTTTCAGTTCATTAAATGACAACTTTCTTTTATACTTTTATGAAGGATTAAATTTTTTTTTGGACATTTTGATTTTAAAATGTTTATTAATAGATTTATATTTTATGAGTTTTATGCATTTAAATTTAAGTTTAAAGAAAAAAAAGGCCGGAGTATTTCACGAAATGTACTGCAGCACTACGCCACTAAAATTGTGAATTAAGATATTATGCGTCTTCAATTTTCAGCGTATAAATACCAAAATTTCTGAAAAAAAATGTTTTTTTTAAATTTAAAAATAAAGTAAATACAATTATTAAACATAATAATTTTTAATATTACGGTATAGTTCTATACGTTATCTGTTTCAAATTTTACTAGATAAAAACATTCAAGTTAATGTTTTATCCATGGTGACACAGTGTAAAACATTCTGCAGCATTTAATACATATGAATGTGTGTGTTTGTGTGTGTGTGTGTTTTTTATGCACTCTGCGATCAAAGTAAAGTCGAGATTTCACGTAGCACAGTCGTGGTGGACAAGGTAAGATGTAGATCGAGGTTGTGACAAAGAAAAGGTACAAAATCAATAATGAGCAGTCTGTGATTGTGAGCGTCTGGCTACTATGATACTACCAGAGTAATAATACGCGACTGCAGGCATAGTCTTTGGAAGAGGAAAAGCGACTAAGAACCGAACACACGCACACACACATACACTCTCCCGTCACACTCACGTTACACACACATCACACACATCATCGCATAATATATATATATGCGTGTACACACGCGGTTCACGAAAGACAAAAAAAATAACAGAAAAAACCTAACACGCGTAGCGTGTTAAACGTTCCTCGGGATTCGTAATAATAGTAATAATAACAATAATAATCTCTGACCGTCCGGGATACGTGTAGTGTACCGCCGCCGCACGCGGTTCGGTGGCGGCTCGTGTGTGTGTGTGTGTGTTTGTGTGTGTGTGTGTGTGTGTGTGTGTGTGTGTGTGTATGTGTGTACAACAGTCCTCGTGGTGGCGGCAAAACGCACAGTGACAGAAGTCGTCCCGGTCGGTCGGCGATAATAGTAATAATAACCACGGTAATAATAATGATAATAACCCCCGTGTAGTACACACACACACACACACACTCACATTATCGTTATTATTATTATCATTATTATTATTATTATAGTAGTGGTATTGTGTCATTGTAGAGGTACACACTACACGTATATATTATATACCTAGGCGGCGGCGCAAGTGTAATGCTATACGTGTTGTTCGTGTCCTGTGAGACCGTACACGTGTATTTACGTTTCTACCGCACGAGGAGGAGGCGCGTACACACACACACACACACACAGACACGGGTACGGATAATGATAATAATTATTAAATGTATACACGCGGCGGACGCGCAGATATTATTATTATTTCTGATAGTTGATACAGAGAGCGAATGAGAGAGTGTATGTGAGAGAGTGAAAGAGAATGAGAGGGGACAGCGGATATTACAAGAGACGACTCCCACCTTTTTTTTTTTGCTTCCTTCGTGTCCGAAATACATTTTCCGAGATTTGTTATTTTTGTGAATGAACACCGCGTGTCGTATAATCGTGTACAGTCGTCTGCGCCGCCGAACTACTTTTTTTCCGCTTCTTTCCCACTGCAATACCACCCCGCGCGCGCATACGTAATTATATATATCGGGAACCCGAGGAGTCTGTGATTTCCGCCACGCCGTTCTGACCTCAGAGGCATCACCTGTACACACTCGTAGGTATACATTAAATCACACACACACGCACTCGCTCTATCACATCCTCCGCGTGTGTGCAGCATCTCCGGTCCATCCGGTCCGTTTTTATCCGTCCGCTCGCCGCGCGTACCCAAAGACCGTCGTATATAATATACGTGCGTAACACGACGCGCGTGTAACAACGTAACGTGTACATGTATAGATTAGGCGTCGCGGACGTGATTTGAATCCGTGATCCTTGAAAATTACACCGCACGCCGGGTGTACCTCGGATGATTTTTGTTGTTTTCATTTTTCTCTCACACGTGGCTTTTTAAAAAAAAATTTTGTTTTACGAAGGGTCGGTTATGAGAGCACGTCTCGTAGCCGTCGTGCAGTAGGAAGAAATAATAAAATCGGCCGCGTGTGAAATCGCCGTTCGAGTTCGAAAAAACCCGACCGCGAGCGCGTCCGGCGGGGTCGCTGAAATACACCCAGTCATCAGAGGCGTATTTAGGCACAGGCCCCATAGGCCCGGGCCTAGAGCGGCGACATTTGGAGGGCGGCAAATTTCAAAATATACATTTTTTCAAATGTGATTCCGAGATCAATAATCGTGTTACTTGCGTTAGTGAGAAGGGTGCCATACGAGTTTGGCTGCATTTTTTATTTACAAATACGACTTCACTGATGACTTCAAATCCTAAATCGAAACTGTCTCTCGCGCTCGAGATATTGTAGCAGACGAGTTAAATTAACTGTAATTGCTCCTGCGATTCGTATTTTGTTGTTTTCTAAAATTCAGGAAAATAATCTGTACACTGAACATGTCGTGTACCATAACACTATATTACAGTCTAAAAGTCTTGCTTTGAGTGTAAAAAAAAAATACCGAAAACTTCGCGTGACCAACGAATGATATAATTGGCGTTTACCAGCACCGGCCTGCACGCTTTATAATGATAATAAACAACAATGTATACGGCAGTAGCATAATATCGTTATACAGGGTGATTTTTTTTTACGCGCGCTCGTCCCGTCGTGTGCAGTACACACGCTTGATTTTTTTCACGAAGAAATAAAAAAAAAAAAAAATTACTAAATTTCTATCGAGTAAATACATAAACCGGGTAAGATCGACGTTGCTGTGGTCCGGGTCGCATGACGTCCCAGGACGAGTCGCCGTCGTCGTTGCTCTTTGTCGTGTCTCGTCGTTCGCGTGTTGACAGCTCGACTGCACATCGTGCTATCGTTTCTGGTACAGTTACCGACGAGACGAGACGACTCATCGCGTGACCGCACGGGCAAAAAAAATATATAGACCCACGACGGCGACTGGTGTCGGAACACGAGAGAAAAGGGCATGTCGTCCGCGTGTATGATATAACAAATAATAATTGAGGTAACTCATGTTATACTCGTATACTTATTATAACTATTATTATTATTATTATTATTATTATATTATTATTATCACGAACGCTTCGTGACGTCACAGGTCATCGCTCTGGTCGTATCGACGATCGCGGGTGTGTGGGTCGGAACGAGGGTGGACCGCGGAGGAGAGTCGAGAGAAACTAAAGGCACGAATGACATTTTTTTACGTGTATTTCTCTCCCAGCCAAGCCGTAAAATAGCGTTAATGAGATTTCGATCGGAAATCCTCGGACGAATAACGAACGTTCACTTTTGTGCATCTGATCACACCTTGCGCGAAAACCTCGACACGTTTCTCGCCTCCGACGTAGCAGGAGATAACTAAAGACATCTGTACTCTGAGTTCATCGATCATTCAAATCCACAAGCCTGATAAAACGGCTGCATCCGAGTTGGGTCTGAAAATAAAACTAGTTTTAAATTTTTTACGAATTGGGTCCGTGTGAATAAAATGTTTTGTCTGAATTGGGTTCGGGCGTATTAAATGATGCGTTTAAATTGGGTCCACTATATAATTTCACTCACACTTCAATTCTATATTTATTCTGATTACCTACCTAAATATGTATATAAATTTATACACGTATTAAAAAATATTCAAATAGATGTTTATATTAAAATGTGAAGTCCAGAAGGAAAAAAAAGAAACTGTATAAAATATATCAGAAAGATTTCGTAAAAGAAAGAATATTTGAAAAAATTAATTGCTACAAATTCGTAAATAGTATGTCTTATAAATTTCAACCCTTAAATTAAAATATTATTAATCATTAAAAATCAGATGAATGACGAACGATGGTAAATCAGGAAAAATAGAAAAAACCTTTTTAACCATACCTGTAGTAGCTAATCATGTTATTACAGACAGTCCTAAGTCTGTAAAAATGGGAAAGAAAATGTTTTTTTATTGAACCCATCTCGTACAGAAGGCTATTTTACACGGGAATCAATTGGTGAACAATCTGAATCATGGGACCGAACTAGTATGCGCCGGATGAAACATACCGCTAGATACTCAGGAGCGACTAAAGTGACGATGGTGCCGACGTTTCAAAAGATCAAAATTATCATCATTACTATCATCGTTGTTGACTATTGATATTTCCAAAAAGTGACGGGTATTACGACCAACGGGCAAATTCGCTCACGTCAAACATTTTCACGTCTCGTTTTCGTCTTTTCCCCCGGCTATTTCGCTCGTGGTACAAGTATACGGGTCGTCGTTGAAATGGCCGTTGACAGTGGCGTTACGAACATATTTTTTTTGGGCCAGTTGCCCCAAAATGTTTTCGGCGGGTGGTAATATTGTGTATGGCTGTTAAATTATTTTCTGAAAACCATCATCATAAAATAAGTTATATTTAAGGTTTAATCAGTCTGATAGAATTTAATCTTATAGCACCCTTTGCAAATTTATACTTGGCTTATTAAAGCATTATACGAGTACACCATTCCTGTAACATCTGCTGCTGTTGAATGCATTGGGTTTTCAAAAGTGAAAATTATCAAGTCACGGCTAAGATCCTCAATAACCCAATCAAGGCTAGAAAGTCTCCTTTTGATTAACTGTGAAACTGATATAAATGTTGACTTGAATCAAGCCGTAAATGAATAAGCTACATTATCGACTTGAACGAAAAAAACTTTACTGTACTGGTAAGTCATAAACCGTTTATCGACATGTTATTACGATAACCTCTATTTGTATAGATACATTTAAAAATAAAAAATAAAACTTTATTTAATAATCTTAAGTGAATTGTCGTATTTTACTAAAACATTACACTCTAACGGTAAATGTGTTAAAATATATATAGCTTTGTAATTAAACATGTACCTATTATAACATGTTGGATTATTTTGACACAATTTATACCGTAAAACTGTATCAATATATTAAATATATAAATATATAAATATTAAATATATAAATTTTATAATGTTCAAGCGAAAAACAAATATTACGTTAAGGCGCGTTTTAAAATTGTATGTATGTGTGGGTGGGTGGGTAGCTCTGATATTTTTCCCCCTATAGGTAAAACGTTCGTGACGCCACTGACCGTCGATGAACAAAGAGGGGCGAAAATTCCTCTGCGACAGCGGCAACTCCCGGCGGCCACGTCTTATTCGCGCGCGCGTGCGCCCGTTCCACTACGCGGCGGCGGCCCGGAGTCAAAGCACCGTGTGGACGTCCGGAGGAGAAGCCCGCGCCGGTCCACCGTATACGTTAACGCGATATACCTACGTATATGTATATATTTTAATGAAATCCGGATGGGTGTTACCCGCGATCCCGGTCGTGTGCGCCGCGTACGTAAACCCGTACGCGCGCGTATGTTATTATAATATTATTATTATTATTTTTTATTTTTTTTTTTAATTTTCTTTTCATGTACTGTATACGACTTACACTGGTCGACGACTGCGACGACGGCGACGACGACGACGACGCCGCCGCATGACCTTGAACGCGACCGCGCGCGTAGCCCGAGAGTAGTTATATAGAGTTATGTATGAAGTCGGTACGGTAGTCTACGGCAGCGGTTCTAGTCTGCCTCCGGGGGGGATGTGCGAGGGGCCACGGGAATTATTATGATAATTATTAATGCGCGTGCAAACTCAATATGGTCGTCGAGACACGTACGAGCAAGTGTGTGTGTGCGACGTGCGTGCGTGCATGTGAGTGTGTGCGTGTGTGCGTGTGTGTGTGTGTGTGTGTGTGTGTGTGTGTGTGTGTGTGTGTGTGTGTGTGTGTGTGTATGCTTCGTTTTCTCTAGCCGTGTGCAGTATCATCGCCGCATGATTTATTCGCTACAGACGTTACACGGGTAGATTTTCGCGTACGTACGTTAGGTTGCCATATTTTATTTTGCGAAAACCGGGACAAACTTTTTTTAATTTTTTTTACAATGTTATTTTTAACACACATTATATTATAGATAATAATTAATAATATTTGAAGCTTTAAAAATTAAAGAATATATAATAAAATATACAATTTTTAATGTACCTATCCGATGTGTTCTCCGTGGGCTGAAAAATCTGAGTTGTTTAATACTTGGCTGAACTGTGTACTTTTTGAAGCAATGTTTTATTGGCAAGTATTGACTCATAACATTGACAGCAAAACATGTTACAAAAAATTGTATTAATTATCAATGAAGCCTCAACTGTTCTTATATCTAATTTATTTCGCGATTTTGTCCGTGTGCTATTCATTGATGAAAACACTCGTTCCGCTGCTGCATTTTAGCCAGGTAATGAGAAAGAAAATTCAACAACTCTGAATAGACAACTACTTATCTTGTGTATATTTTGTTCATAATTATCTCAGATCTCACTCGTCACCTTTTTCATCAAAATATGTCTAATAAAAGACATACATAAATCATTGAAGTCTCATTCCGGGACTAATAAATACATTATCGGGACACCGGGACGCCATACTCAAAACCGGTACTGTCCCAGCCAAACCGGGACATATGGCATTAAATTGATATTTATTAGTTTATTACTATGAGTCCAAGTCATAATTATGAATTAATATGAATGGAATATTTTTAATCAAGTTTATGCTTTCGAGGAAAAGTTAATCAAATCACCGACTTCTTGAAAGACCCGTACAATATTAATTGTACAATAATTTTAGTAATTTAATTCACATTTTCAAAAAGTCAAAAAAATCATAAGAAATAAATTACCAAACTTTAATAAGATATTTTAATTAAATTTTAAATTTTCAAATTTGAGTTTCCAAAGAACAAAAAAATATTTGAAATCGACAGTATTGTAGCGCAAGGGCTCAGTATTTTTTTGAAAACAAAAAAAAGTTTTAAAAAATGAATAGAAAAAAGTTATTGCATTTGTCAAATAGACCTGTTATACCCTCTATACTAATATTTTTTCTATTTTTTACAGTGATTTTCCAACTTGTCTATTTACCTTTTATGTGTCTTGAAAAGTAAATAATGTAGACGTATTGTGATCAAAAATCGTGTAGAACGACGATTAAAAAATTAAAAACAGTTGCTGTAGTAGTATATCACTCATTGAACTCGATTTATTGATCAAAAGCAAATAAGTATAATATATAATCTATTTAATAAATTACTAATTAGTATTATTAATTATTTAAACAGTGACATTTTTACAATGAATATTTTAAAAGTTTTCTCTGTTTTTCAAATTTTAAGGATTTTTACCGTTTTTAGGTGATTTCTTTAATTTCTAATGTACATTTTATTCATTTTGTCAGTTTCTATATAGTGTAATATCAATAAATATGTGATCGTTCGATGTAAGTCGGATAACCTTAGAACTAACACGTAAAATAAGTAAATATATAAATGTTGAAATAGTCTTAGTTTTATTGTTTGAAATGTTTTGAATGAAATATACGACCCCACTTATAAGCTCTGATAAGATGAGACACATTTTTCTATTAAATAATTTATTATTATCAGATATAATAATCTATATTTTTATAACATATTATTTTGAAATCATTTAAATGTATTAAATATTAAAGTATGTATCGAATCGGTTTTTGTGACAAAATAAAATTGTAAAAAAAAAGTGTTTTAAGAGCATTAATGTGGTAAAAAGATATTTTCGGTTATTTATTATTAGTGCATTTTTTGTTAGTTTTTTTGGGAATTTCAATCCGAGACCTAATTATAATAAATAAATCGTTTTCGGCCATTTTGTCGAGAATATCAAGAGAATTGATGTGGGAAGCACTCCCCTCTTCCCCGCAAAGGGTGCGTCACGTTTTGTATTTCGTGAGCGGAACGCTTTTGGCGATCAATCGCTGTCGAAACGTCGACCGTCGTCTCCGTTAAAATCGCCACGGTGAACGCTGAGCTCGGGCAAACGATTGCGTCGCTGCAAATCGCTTTCGCGGCGGGACCGTAATTCAGACAGGCCCGACGAGTGTCCGAATTGACGGATCGACGACGATCGATGGCATACACTTAAACGGCCGTGGCCGTTATTGATTTTCCATTTAAAGTGTGCCGCGAAAACCGCAATACATAACTCAGGAGGCACGGAAAAACGCACGAAAACCCGACTTTTATCAAATATTTTATTTGCAATTTATAATGTCATTGGTTTTATCACTGGAGGGAAAGAGTTTTCAGAATTAAACCTCCACCCTCCAGAACAGAAAATAGATCACACCTTATATTATTCTTTAGGAGTTTATCGGTCATCATTTTTTTTTTAAACGTGTTTTGTTAATAAAGAATGGCATTACAGCAAATATACTGTTAACGTTACCAATGAAATATGTTTATAAAACTCAATGGTCATATTTCATATTCAATTGAAGAATTGGATAACAAGCAATACTAAAAAAATATACCTATTAAAAAAAAAAATTATTAATAGTTAATACAAAATGAATTACAAAAAAGTTCCAACGAAATTTATATTTTAAATTAAATATCTTATTTTTTTGTCACTTTTTCGAGGTTTATTTTTATTCATATAAATCCGAAGAATAGATTATTTCTTGAATTAAGTTTATCAGTTCATAATTATTTCGAAATTCAAGTTTTAACAATAACGTTATTCTTATACTTTTAAATATCCATTTCTTTATATTTAAGCGGATGAAATATTATGTCAGTTTTTCATTTTTTTCTTTTTCTTTTTTCAATTAAAACAGGATAAAAGGAGTGATGTGACTACATTTTGTTTGATGTCTAACAATAAATTACGTATACGTAATTTTTCCTAAGAAACGGTTCGTAAAATACAATAATTGTGCTCACGTTTGTTCACATAGTATAATGTTCACATTATGCTTCACAAACTGTAATAGTTTTGTATGTCATTTTAATGCTGAAAATTATGAAACAACTCGTATGATGAAGCAATTTTATGGTTTGATGATTTCAGTCATCGTATATAAGGGGCATTGTGTTTCTGTATTCGACTGCAGACGATTCCGTGCCTAAGATTTCCAATTGGTCTCGTAGCATAGGCATGAAAAAATAATGGAAATTAAAAATTAATTTCTCAGAAAAAAAATAAATTAAAAAATACAAATGGATAATTAAAAATAAATGAATACATTTGTTAGTAACGTATGCCTTCGTGTATACGTTGAATATAATGCAGACTGACTTGTTTTCGTTCTTAACCTACGACTAGTGTCTGCTCTCTTTTCTGTAGATGCGATGGTACAATAGAAAAAATGATAAATAAGGTAAACATATCTAAGTGAGTATATTGGAAAATTGAGCGTAGCGAGTAGTTTTTTTAGACGTAGAACTTCAGCGACCCCGAATCTTGAGAACTACATATTTGCGTGTGGTGCCCGTGCTCCACAATGATCTTTTTCAGTCACACTCATCACGAACCCGAAAGCTTTCTCTAGTCCTCTTTTCTGATAGAATTTCCACACGTCTGTCACGAATCACGTCATGATAAAATTCGATTAAACTGTCGTAATTTATACAAAACTTCTACTGAGAATAACATATTATCTTTTTTCCCCGTCAAATATCTATAGTCGGCGCGTGTTTCGCCCGTTCGTAATGTTTATCCTTGTGCAATAATTTATAACACGTAATATACGTACGTATACTACGTATTAATACGAGCGCTAAGCAATTTGTTTTTTTGTTTTTTTTTTTTTAAATAATTTATTATTATAGCCTTTAGGACACGATTCAGATTCAATACGAATCGTAAAATATTTAAATCATTTTGATTTACAGACTTATGATTTAAAAAATATATATATCGTATGGTATATTTCTTTCAGCTAAACGCGTTCAATGTTTGAATAGCATACTGTATATTATATAAAGCTACAGGTTTTGATACGCATATTATTAATGAATGTAGTTTGCATTGTGCATGTGTGTATAGCCATATAAGGAAACTTAAATTTTAATTTAATTAAAACCGCTCAATTTTTGAGTTATACATTTGAATTATGTTCAAAAATATAAACCTTCGAACCACATTTTGTCGTACGATAATTTAAATAGCATGTTTCCGAGAAATTTGAATTGTAATTCAAACAATAATGATTGCAGTGCATATGAGGTGAAAACTTCACATTTCTTTCAAAATGTCCATGCATCAAGCTGTGTTCGACCCCATACAATTTTCCATTAACCACCGGGAAACGTTAGAGATGAATAAAAATCACTTTGAACGTAAGTTGCGAAAAACATTGTGCCGTCGATAAATTTTGTTATTCATTTACAATATACAAAAATAAAAAAAATAGTGTAAAATAATACATTATATACTGTGAAATCTCAAAGTCACTGGAAATTTCGTCCGTTTTTCGGAGGTCTTTGGAGTGGAATGTCTGGGTCCCCATGAAAAAAACTTCTATTGCCGGAAGATACGCTAGGGAAGATTGCGTTGTATATTCAATATTACACGCGTAGAAAATCGCAATAATATTGTACCTCGTAGTATAAACAGGTTATATAATGTCGATGCAGTAACAAAAATAGTTTTGAATTGGAAACCAGAAGGGAAAAGGCCACGGGGTCTTCCTCGGAAGAGATGGTTGGATGTTGTAGAAAAGGATTTGGAAGATCTTGGAGTGCAGGATTGGAGGGAGATTGTGCAGGATCGTAATAAGTGGAGTGATTTGGCGATGGCGGCGAAAACTCTTAGAGAGTTATGAAAGCCAGAAAAAGAAGAAGAAGAAGAAGTATAAACAGGTCTTGTTTAAATGCGAATTTGAATCCGTCCGATTCGGCAGTAAGTCGTGGGCAAATTGCGATTGTAAATTTTCGACAACGGTGCGAAATAAAACCGTTTCAATCATATCTGTCTGAGAGTACCTATTTCGTCTTTGTTGGCGTTCCACACAATAAATTAAATTTTATTTCACATCGTCGCGTATTTCGCACAACACCTAGGTACGTATGTGCTCATGCACCCGTACTGCGATGGCGGCGACGACGGAAAATTAATTATAAAAAAAAAAAAGTCCACGAGCAATAACGCTCGAGTCGATGGTTTTTCGTATGGGCGGTCGTTTTTTTCCACGCGTTGACATATTTTTCTTCGGGTTTTACCGCGGGAAAAGAGGGGACAGAGAAAAAAATACGTTTTCGAGGTCGCAGAGAGTGCGCGTGTACATAGCCGGCATTAACGTCGGCGAAAACGGATCGGTTATCCGGTAAACCACTGTGAAAATACGATTGGAAAACGGAAAAAAAGAATTATAATGTAGTACAGCGATACGTCCACCACACATACGGTGTATTCTACGTCTACCCTGACACGGTATTTTGATAAAAAAAACTTTTTCCTGTATGAATTTAAAAAAAAAAAAAATTTAAAAATTATAGCAAACAATATTAATAGCTGAGGAATTTAGTAAATTAATATATAAATTTAATAAAACAAATATGTATGATTTCGTGTATTTCACGTAGAACACAATATAATATATTTGAAATACAATATTTCTTTGGAAATGAAAGTATTTCTATAATTCATATAATGGCCGTCAAGTTTTTCATATTTTTAAGTTCTAAAGCTAATTCTGTGCCATGTTTTTGAGCCAACCGACTAATCGATAAATATATAGTTGCTTACCTATCTATAATTATACGTGTGTGTGTGTGTGTGTGTGTGTGTGTGTGTGTGTGTGTGTGTGTGTGTGTGTGTGTGTGTGTGTGTGTGTGTGTGTGTGTGTGTGTGTGTGTGTATGTATCGACGTATAGTCATTCTAAAAAGACTACCAAGTCGCAACAAGAAAGGTATTCTCAAAATTAGCATTTTAAATGGTAGAAACATCATGAAATGTTTAATAATAATAGAGCTCGACGAAAATTTCAGTTTATTATTATAATTATTATTATTATTATGGACACAGAGAGTGATCCGCAGCCCGGCCACCTAGCCGCAAAAGACCATTAGATAATTATGTACTAATAATACATAGATATTGAATGAAATCGTATTCATTCAACATCTATGTATTATTAGTATGGGCATAGTATGTCGGAGTATCTATGGCAGTTGCTTATATCATAATCATCATAGACCTCATACTATTTTTATTATTTTTTTTTATGCCATAACCCGACAGCGGCGAGTATACATAAATGTATAGCGTAAAAACGTCTTTGAACAAATATTTCGACGCGCATAATATATGTCGTGTACGAGTATTACACCGCGCAATAGAGATACATCGGGTGGGTTACCGTGGTCGTGGTCACGGTGGTGGTGGTTTTCGTGACGTGAACATACGCAGCACGGATACACGGTGGCGGGGTAAAGGAACCTATACGATATTATATATATATATATATATATATATATATATATATATATATATATATATATATATATTATACAGAAACGGTGCAGTGTGTCGGGAGCGATATTTCACGTCGGTTGGCAACTGTCAACCGGATGATTGACTGTCCTCCGGCAGGTCCTCTCCTAACCCCAAATTAACGTGACCGAACGTCGGGGAGCGGCCCTCCGGCCTGTGTAATCTACAATCATAAATAATCGTGCGAGTCCTCCCCTCTCTCTCACTCACTCTCTGTGTGTTTCCTTTTTTATTTTTCGCCTCCATGCCGGCACACGAAAAAACAATAATAGTAATAATAATAATAATAATAAAATTTGAACGTAATGTTTATCAGCCGGTTTACCTGCGTACGCACACAGGAAGTCGGAGGCTTCGGCCTACCGGCGACGGCGTGTGCAGCGTACAGGTACCCGCAGTGTGTATAGCGTCTCGAAAAATTGTTACCCGTTTACGGCGACCGTGTGCGTACCGACGTTTAAGGGATCGTCTCCGAAATTATATCGCAGTCCGACACGTCCCCCGGGCGCCCAGCCGGATGTGCCCTCGAGACGTAAACGGTCGCGTCGCAGTCGTTCGCCGATCGATGATTATCGTCATTATCGTCGTAAACGATTTCTCGCGCGAGGTTTAGATTTCTGTACGTGTATTACGTACGCTGAAAAATCACGAAACGCGCTGTAAAAAGTATTGTGTTTTGAGCTGGTAAACCGCGTGGTAAAACATCACAGTGAAAAGTGCTATGATTAACAACCATGAGTTTGGTTCAAAAATATTTCCCAAACAGTTAGAAACAAATAAATAAATAAAAATCGTAAAAAGAAACATTAATAATTTACATACGAAGTTATATAATATGTTATTAGTTGTTGTTGTAGACAATATTAAATCGAAGTATGTGATTTATTTGAATCAATAATATCATTATCATTTATGTCCAAGATCCTCACAATTTTTTCCCTGACTACGGTGTTTTGATGTTTAAAGCGTCTATAATAATCTTTCTTGAATATTCAATATTTAACTTGATAAGAAAGTCAAAAGTCGCGGGGCGGTTTCTTCGAAATTAGCCGGCCAAAATGGAATTATTTTTTCTTTCTTTTTTTTTTTATGTAAAAAAAAAAGATAAATGTGTATCGGTGGTGTAAACATGATATAAATTTGACCTCGAAACAGAAGGAATAAAAAGGGTCGGTCAAATATTTACGATCGCGCAAAACACAAGCGAACGCGACACGCGCATTCCAGTTAATGATGTAGTTACAATCACCGCGTAGTCACTGCTCCCGAGTTTGCATCGCGATTTTTCACGCTCAGGGATTTTTTTTTTTTTTTTTGCCCTCTCCTTTATACACGCTACACAGGGCGTACGTGCGGACCTCCGCGTCTGTCGTCGAGCCTGGAAAAAATAAAAATAAACACATTAATAATCTCAACATAAATACAATGTATTTCAAAGCTTTTCGTTGGATGGCGTCACATCGTCACGTCTTCTGGCCATAATAATAACCTCGATAAGATAGTCAAAAGTCGTGGGGTGGTTTCATCGAAATTAGTCGGCCAAAATAGTTATGAGGTGGTCACGGTTATTGTCGGTGGGTTAACCGTCATTGGAATTTTTCTTATTTTATTGTAAAAAAAAAAAAACGCGTATCGGTGGAATAAACATTTGTCTAAATTTGACTTCAAAACAGAAGGAATATAAAGGCTCGGTTAAATATTTACAATTGCGCAAACAAAAGCGAACGCGGTACGCGAATTCCATCTCGAGCTAGTGATGTTACAATCACTGTGTAGTCACCGTTTTCGAGTTTGCGTCGCGATTTTTTACGCTCAGGCATTTTTTTTTTTTTTTGCACTCTCTTTTATGCACGCTACACGGGCTATACGTCTGCCGTCGAGCCCGGGGTAAATTAAAATAAACACAATAATAATAATAAATAAATAAAACGTACCTCTAAAAAAACAAACTTTTCATCGCCTTCAAATCCACTCGCGCCGGATCGACACGAAACCGTATTGACGACCGTCGCCGTACATACACATACACTTCTGTTATACGCATATGGACTTCTGTACGCCGCCGTGCGCGCACATCATATACATATTGTACAGTACGTCGTCGACCGAGTTATTTACGTAGTTTTTTTTACTTTTTTTTCCGCCCCGTATTCGTTTAATTTCATTTTGACGTGGCCGTCGTCGTCGCTTCTTCCGCCCTTCGGAAACGATCCGACACGAAATTGAAAAAATACACTTTTTTTATATATATACCTCTTGTCAATCTCGGCAAAAATCTCTAACGGACGTGCACAGCAAAAAAAAAAAAAACAGTTTTTATTTTGTTTATTTATTTTTCGCAAAAAGAAAAAGCCATTCTCCGCAAAACGTAGTGACGGCACTGACTCGAGTTTCTATGCGAGAGCTACGGGCTTCCCGCCTGCACGACAATATATCTACGTAATAATTATCCGATATGATTTTTTATTTTTTTTTAAATAAACGTACGTGTATCACTGAAAACGCTTGAAATACTAAGTTAATACCTAAATACGGCTGCAGTCGTTTATTTGTCGTCTCGATAAATATTTTTTTTTTTGATTGATAAAAAACGTTTGTTCCACGATTTGAACTTAACATTTTTAACACGAACACACGCGGATTCAAAAGTTAAGTTTTGCTACGAAAGCCCCATGACACACTATTGTACTGAAATCAGTAATCATAATGATATAATATTTTCCCAAACCACACGAAGCCTTGAAAACATAATTCGACGGTTACATGGAAAAAGGGCATAAACGACATTTTCGTAATTTTTCAGGAATGCCTGACAACAACTACGCACCTGATAGAAATGGCGGTTACGCTAAATATTTAAACATCGATAGTTATTCGTAAAAAATCGTATCGATACAACCATTGGCTCTATCGATAAAGAATCGTGGCGTTTACGCCAAACTTCTATTAACTCATTTTCGGCCAAAATGTCGTTTACGCCCCTTTTTTCCCTGTAACCGTCGAATTATTATCTATTGTTACGTGCCACACTCCAAATGGCAGACGTAACATCGGTTGTATACGGTAGAGGAGAATAATTTAAGGACTAATAAACAAGGCCGGACTGGGCAGGCGGGATATCGGGAGTTTCGCGGTGGGCCGCTTGTACTTGTAAGGCCGTTTTTTTAGGTTTTTCGGTTAATGCTCATTCAGTTGACAGATATAGACGTATTGTCTAATGCGATTGTATTAGAAAGCTGTCCAGTTGCGGATCGTGACTGTCGGACTTGAGTGTGCGACAAAATATTAAGGAAATTCCTCAAAAAAATATATTATACCTTCGGAATTTAAAACGATGTAGTGTGTTCTTGAAATAGAATACGTAAAAAGTAATTATTTATAGTTTTGCATACAAATTTATTCTATCAATGTCGTCAACACAAGTAGCTTGTGAAAGAATAACTCAATTTCACAAAAGAGCTCAAACCTTAAAACATTGCTTGATATGTATTAATGTGTATTTTACAGTCTAAACATGTATACTTTAAATAAAAATGATAACATTTTTTTGTACGAACCAATTTTTAATTATAATATTAAGTATATTTTCCCGGTAGAAATAGTTGACCCAGTCCGGCCCCGCTTATAAAGATACAAATCCTTCTAATTATGGTTATATTTTTTTACTTGTTAAAGTTAAAAAAATTGCGATTGTTTACAAGTATCATCCTAGACACTTTTTTCCTACAATCTCTATCCGGATACTATTATATTAACCGATTTATAAAAGAAAATAACGTCTGCGGCATCAAATTTCTGATACATTTATAATAATACACTGTACATATTATAAATATTATTGTAGTCGCTACGTTATGTAGCCACAAGTGAAACCTATGTATTTATTATGTGTAATAGAAAACGGTGTTTGCGAAAACCCAAGTGAGATGCGAATTCGTGAAAAACAAACGGAATGAACTCGGGCATCAACTTGAGTTTTTTCTTGAAATTTCAAAAGGTAATATTCTCTCTCGAATAACGTTCCGTTACACACTACGACGTTAATATACGAATCGATACGAAACGATAAGGGCGCACCACCTGCAGCGGGACGGTTTTACATTAAAATTACATCCGTCGGAAAAGCGTACGCTGCACGTTGATGATGATGATGATAATAATAATAATAATAATTATTATTATTATTATTATTATTATTACAACAATTATTATGGCGGCGATGTTATTGCAGAAATGAGAAACTTTAAAAATCGATCGCGTTACTGCGATGAAAACTATCAACAATTACCGTGAAAATTCAAAATCGAATTAAAAACATGTTGATAATATTTAAATTGTTTGTGTTATTTTTATTCGGTAAATAAATTTTAAAAAAAAATCATTTCAAAACACTCGATTATCGCATATACTATTATATTATTATACATTTGTATGCGTAATTACATGATTTACGATTTTAAACGGTTTGCGTTGTCTGCATTTGTATTATAAAAATATTTGACGAGATAATATTATAATTTCTCAAACGATGTTTTGTTTCTTTTTTCGGGTTCCTCGTTCATGTCGAATAATCGTAACAAAACGTAAATGTCGACGAAGAGCGAAATTTTCTCAGAGATATGGTGAAATTTTTCGCGCGTGGGTAATCGCCTTAATGATGTTACGATTTAAAATAGAATAAAAATTTCACTCGAGTGTTATGGCGCTGACGAGTGTACATTTCTCAATATTATAAGCTTATCGGGTCTCGGGGTGACTGCATAACACTACATATAACGATATCTCGTATAAAACAGTCGGAACAGAGAAGTTACAAGCGCGATAACGTCCGAGTCCTATTTACATAACCGAAGACGTAACACTCGTGCAGTAAGGCGCAAATACTACTCATCGTTAGTATAGATGCAGTATGTGTAGTGTGACATGGCGACGGTACCTACATAACATCATTGTATGTCATATCATAAGATTCTCTTCGAGATCTCACCGATCTATGCCGGCCGCCGAGGCCGATAAGGTTCAGAAAAGATCTACGTTCAATTAGAATTGAATTCGAGAAAGACGAACGGATACGTTTCGATTGTTCTTAGAACGCAATCGTCACTCGTATACGTTCAATGCAATTCGATTATGTAATAATCGAGAAGCAGAGCTGTCAAACAAAAATGTCGTGCCAAAACTCCACTTCTCTACGGTTTCAAATGCTTTACAACATATCTCTTGATTTGTATTTTGGATCGAAAATATATATATTTGAATTCCAAAATGTCAAAAAAAAAAACCAAAAAATATAGTTATAACAAATATTTATATACGGGTATAATTTGTTATTTTTTTGAAAAAAAAATTCGAGGTTGAATGTTCAAAATATAAAAAAAAAAAAATCTGTTATAAAAAGGCTATATAAGCGCAGATATGTTGATACATAAGTATGAATACGATAAACTATATAACCGTTAATGGCACGTGATATGAACTGGAATAGACATCGATAGAAAATTTATGAGTAATATCAAAATATAAGAAGATATTTGTTTTTAAACTTTTTTCATCAAGATCAAAAATTACACTTTGATTTTATTTCATTTACCGTTAAAAATTCTATAATAAAAAGTAAAACTCGGTAAACCGTCAAAAAATTGTAGAAACGATAACAAATAATCCTTTTCGACAATACTGTAATAAAAATATAAGATTCGAATTTCCAATTCGAATCTTAACTAATGAGATAATATTATGATGACATCCGAAATATAGAAGTGCCACTAAGAAGATCGATCTGAGTTATTGATTTATTATGTACATATTTTGTGCTCACTAGCAGTTAGTATGATTATTATTTAAAAAGTAAATAAAAAAGTACGAAAAAACGTTATAATATTTAAGTAAATAATTAAATAATATAATCATTTTACTTTTATTACTTTTATATTCCCTAATGTTAATAGTTAAAAAACAAACAAAAAAACGTACTTACGTTTATTATAATATGTATAACGTGAAATGCTCTATAGAAAAAATAGTTTATTTCTTATACAATATCAATAAAGCTTGAAAATAATTTAAAACGCTACGGAAAATAGTGAAATACTACAGAGTATAGAGTATAAAAATGAGATACCTACTGGATATAATATTATATCCATTTAATTTATATCTATTTTTTACGAACATTCGCGACAGTCATATTTTTTCTACCAAACGTTATTTTCAAAATTTAATCTATTTATATTATTCTATTAGCGTAGATACAAAAAGACCTAGGAAGCGACCGAAGCAGCGGTGGATCGATCGAGTCAGAAAATACTTCAAAACTTCAAGTGCCCGAGAATGAGAAACGGAGAAAAAACGGTTAAGGGGTAGAGAAACTGGAGAAGCGTAGTGGAAGCGAAGATGGACCGACAAATAGCCTCAAATAATAAAAAAAAAAAGGGAAAAAAAAATGAGTGTTATAATTCTTTTGTTTTTCGTTCATTATTTTTATTATTATTAAGTTTGTATGTTATTCATATCGTTCGTTTTCTGATGTCATATGCAATAAAAAAAAAAAAAAAAGAAGAAGAAGAAAGAAAAACCTCGTATAATATTTCGAATAATATTCACGAGCCAAACTAAAAAAAAAAAAAACGACGGGACCGACGCGCCACCACAGCTCTACCGTTCTGTCCCGTTCGTTGCTCATTATTTTTCCAATTTCACCCGTGTCATTCAATTATTATTACATAATATAATATTATCGTTCTCCGGCGGCGACGCGCGTATTATGCGTCCTCGTCTTGTTTTTTTTCTCTTTTTTTTTTTTTATTATTATTATTCCTCCTCGTCCTCCTTCACGCGCCGACGCCGACATTACGCCGCGCGCGACAACAACAATAACGGGCGCGATAATAATCGCTTTACCGCCTCTACTCCTCGTCACCGTTTTTCGCGATTTCTTGGTTCGCGATAACGACCGCCACGCCGCGTCTTTCTCCGTTTTATTATTACTATTATTATTATTATTTTTTTTTTATTCATTAAGAGGACGACACACCCGCCACCGCCGCCCAAACGTGTTGTCTCCGTCTTATGCCGGCGCAGGAAATACGGCAAATTTGCGTTCGACAAAACCCACTTTGTCTTTGTGCCGTTCGTTTTCATATTTTAGAATGGACATTGATCCGTGATCATCGCCTTGAAGACGAAAATAGTTATCTGTGGCTGATCGCATAGGATTTTTGGCGACATTTTCAATTTCGAGCGAGTCGTACGAGCATATTATTATTAAAATCGTCGTGTTTTAAACTCGGTTTGAAGTTTGTGAATAACCTCATAGTATCATTCGTTTTATATTTCAACTTTTTCACGGGAAATCGTTTATGCCATACGCGATTTCGCAAGATCGTGTTACCACAGAGTACAACAGAGTATTAATTGAAGTACCTAGTACCGTGTGAATGGACGTCCTCTCCAATGACTCCTCCTAATCTTGTACAAAAAAAAAAGAAACAAAATTACCAAATTTAGGTTTTCGAAATAATACAAATTAAAAAAAAAAACATAGAAAAAAAAATAAAACATTACCTAGCATGTTATTTGTCGGTGAGACGGAGATAAAACACTTATGTGTACAAACACACCCTGTTCAAACAACTTGAAATATGGTTTTGGCTATATGCTTGGCGATAATTCAGAAACCCCGCTATTGGTACAATAGAAAAAAGTTAAAACTTCGTCTTATTCATTCCGCAATATCGCTTGAGAATAAATCGCAGTTCAATAAAAGCTTGCGAATAAAGCCCAATTATACGATCGTATAATATACACGATCGGGGTGCGTCGAAATAGTCTCCGAGCCTAAACTATTCAAGCGTTTCAGTCTATCTCCGAGTTATTAATGTTGCTACATTTATACTAATCAAGCGATCGTCACGAAGATTTAAAACTCTCACTGTTCAATTTAATATTAAAAAAATCAATACAAAAACTTCCATTCTGGACTGCATCTGAATAGTTATAATCTCCTTATAAATTAGTAACCCTCCAAAACCGTCATTCCAGATGATCCTCCAGGAAGATTGAAAAGAAACTGGCCAAGAAAGTCTCTACGAGCAAAAAAAATCCCGTTCAATTTTATCAATAATTACCATCATAACACTGGGGGGGGTAAGTTTCTATACTCGATATTTTCAGATAATTTCCATTTAACCGTACTCGTCGAGTTTTACCCGATTCGTGTGGATTGAGAATGCTCTCTTTAACATAAAAAAAAAAAGAAAAAATTATACCAGTCAACGCGTCGTGTGGTTAGAGCGGGGCGTGGGCGTCGTGGCTCGGACACCGCGACGTCGAGAAGAGAGAGTGATTTTCGGTATCGGTTGGGACGAAATCACTTTTCGTTTTACCCATTTCGTCCGAATCAATAAATCGCACTGACGATACCGGGAAAAAAGTTTATGCCACGGATAATATCATCGAAATCCGCACGCAGATTTAGGGGCACGCGGCTTTTGTGCAGTTTTAGTGCCTGTATCATTGTGAAATATCAATTTGCGGGCACGATTTCGATTATTTTCCAGGAACACGAATGTATAAATACGGTCGTGCAGATTACGATATAATATCGTGTGTATTACGCGGCATGTGCAAATGATTTGGACGCGAGCGGTCAACGCTTGTGTGCGATCAAAGCGAACTTTGGCTGAAATTAATACAAACACACGGTTTGGCGGCACCCAGTTTCACATCAGGTGAAATTTTTTTTTTCTAGTCTACTCATCTCGTTTTCAACATTACATCATACTATGTTTAATGACGTAAAAAATGCAAAGATCAACGGCTGTATAACAAATATTATATTGATGTGTATTTTCTTTTTCATACACATATTTCTATAGATTGCAGTTTTTTGAAAATTTAGTTTTCACAAACGGTTTCCTCTATTTTTAAAGTTACGTATTGTAATGAAAGAAAACAATATATTTTCAGATGTTGATTGAAAAATAAAATAATTATCTTAAAGAAAAAAAAAGTCTTAGTAATTAAGAGTAATTTAAATCTTTGCGGCACGGTGGCATATTATAATATGTAATCCCACCAAAAAAATCGTTCATTCGGCACGGTGGGACAAATAGTTAACAAATATTTCGTATAAACTCGTATATATATTCAATCTCGGAAGGCTATCATTGTTAGATAAATATCAAAAAATATTTTACTATACATTTTTTAACACTTTATATTCGAAAGTTTATGCATTCTCTGTTGCTTTTTTTTTTTAATTCGATTCCAGAATCTAGATGTGTTAGAGAATATTAAATGAGAAAATAATTAAGTGAGAAGGTACAAACTAACCATATGGCAAAATTGACTTCATAGCATAAATTAATGATCGATATTGCACAGTGGGATTATATTGTCCCACCAAAAATAACTTTAAAACTTTGTATTATTGTTATTATTTTTTTTTATTAAATTATATGTTTGAATACATGTTTAAATAAAAAGCAGACACAAAAATGAAAAAAAAAAACAAAAATTGGTAAGTTTGTGCAATGAGAGCCATTAATATCCTCAAAGCGTCGTGCATGAAAGAGTTAATGCGGTACACCGGTGTTCACACATAGTGTAACATATAGATGGTATTAGCCGTCCGAAAAGTTTACTGAGAATCGTGGCGGTCTAATTGAAATTTAAGTCGCTATAAAAGTATTATACTCATTATTGGTTTTACTTTATACATAGATTTAACATCATGAAGATTCGATACAAAATATCACGTTTTCTAAAGCGATCTTCGTATAAAAAATCACTCGCATTTTATTTTCCATTTGTTTGAAGTGTTCATTGTTCAATCAACAGAAACCGAAAAACAAAAAAAGTTCTAAATAAAAGATAACAAGAATAATAATAATAATAATAATAATAAAAACGGTTTTCTAATAAAACAACTTCATGATTGGGTGATAAGTGGAGATAGCATATATTTTATTGTTGGATACTTGTAAACGTTATAACGTTATGCCTGTTATTATATTGTTGTTGTTACGGACCATTAAATTTTGGACCAGGTGAATGGGTTTCGTGTAAGATTCTTTTTATTAACTGAGATAATCTAAAGAAAATACAAAAAAAAATCAATCACTATTTTAACAATTAAGAATCGATACAATTAACAAATCTGAAAATGTTATGTTTGTTTTGACCTACGTTTTTTTGTCTTCATAGATATAATTTGTCGTCATGCAATTGAAGACAATAAATAATACAGTGTTGAGTTTTGGATACGCTATTGAATCGGTTTATTTCAGAATATCGTTCTCGTTAAAACGTTTCAAAATCTAGACAACAATTTTATTGCGAAGATTTCAAAATATTGCAAAACTCAAAAAAAAAAATTTATATATATATATATATATATATATATATATATATATATATATATATATATATATATATATACTATAAAGAATATAAACACCCTCACGGTAAACTGATTCGGTCATACTTAAAAACTAAAAATAACCAATCGAAACTCTGACGTTTAAAGTTTCGAGTAGCAATACGAAAAAGTCTGAGAACCTCATAAACTTTTACTTTCACACTCTTTATCACTCTGAACTTCAAATACGTGAACCTCACAGCTCCGCGTACGTGAAAACAAAATATGTAAATGTAATAATTAAACAAAAAAAAAAAAACAAAAACAAAACAAAATAAATGTGCCCTCGTCCAGTCATGAATGTTGGTTGTTATTTAAGAAGAGTTCATTCCCAAACTACTTCACGTGAAAATCGGGAAAATTCGAGCGGTTAAACAGCGTTTTGAAACGCTTACGGGCGAAAAAAATCCTAATCCGTTCGCGATAACGGTACGACGGATTAGAATCTAAGTTACAATCACGTTTTAATGAATCGCCCCGTGTTTGTATTGTGTCGATACGTCGTCGTCGTCGTCGTCGTCCCTCTTGTCTTCGAGCCGACGCGGTGGCGTTTTGACGACGTGTTATCGTACGGGTACCATGGGCGCCGACTATTGGGGTGCTGCGGTTCTCAAGCACCCCATGAAATAAAAATATAGAGCAATACGTAATTTAATACGTTTATAATTTTTTCGTTGTATAATATTTATGGCAACAATATATTTTGGATGTTTTGATTACTCGTTCCTAACATACGTATATGAAATGAAAATAATTAATATGTATTTAAAAGTTTTAATATATGAAAAAGGTCGTATTAAATAAGGTAACAATTTATGTTGAAAAAAAATTATTATTCATTTAAATTGACATTTATTAATATCTGAGGATTTTAGGCACCCCGTGAAATTTGGGAAACCCGGCGCCCATGACGGGTACCGTATTATTGTATAACGTGAGACGGTGTGTGGTGGTGGATGAGGTGAACAACACAATCACTACACGCCGGATTAATAAAATCAACATTATTATATTTTAATAATATAAAAAAAAGGTTAATTAGACTATTTCTAAGAAAATAATACAAAAATGAATCGTGTGAGTCGCAAGAAATAGATTTCGCAAAATAAACGGAACCAAAAATGTAATATACGGACGGGACTGTTATATGTCAACACTACGATCGGTGGCTACGGAACAAGTGTCGATATCGACCCGTAGGTATATGTAAATCGCTATAATTATATGCAGATTGTTACGGAACAAATGAAACGGCCCTTCTCAGGGCCACCAAAAAGAACAACAAGACGACAACTTAGTGTTTATCATCGATAAGCGACCACACGGGAAAAACCGCGGCGCCTATCGATAATAATCACAACACGCAAGAAATAACGCGATAAAACATCCCGGAACAAACGACATCAAAAAGGGAAAAAGCATGTTTTATGTCATCAACACAACACACGGGTCAACGAGAACGCGCTCGAGTAGTATAAATACGGGTGCGTTCTCGACGAATACTCACTCCATCAACTTCCTTCAAACTGTCAATAACTTTCAAGATTCACTTTGAAGCCCGGAGCCAAAACAAGCAAGCAACCAAGCGCAGCCGATCCAGTATTCAACGGCTCTCTACCTATACGGTATCGACGACTCGGCCCAGCCAGCCCGAAGTGCTCCAGTATTCAACGGCTCTCTACCTGTACGGTATCGACGACTCGGCCCAGCCAGCCCGAAGTGCTCCAGTGTTCGACGGCTATCTACCGTTATGCCACCCGCTGCCTTGCCCGGACTTGCCGCGGCTACATAACCAATTTCATACGTACCGGTCACTCTCGCCGCCGGAATCAGTAACCGTCTCTAGGAGATTGTGAGCGTCTCGGCGTGCTGATATACCGCCCGCTGCCAGTGGGACCCGAGCACCTGCGAAGTGACGACGCCGATCCCGTCTGGACTGCGAACAACCTAAAACGGCACTTTTCAGGGCCACCAAAACCAATCCCCCCCGGCGCGCCTCTCTAGGCGATCGTCAAGAAGCCACTCGATCAACCTGCAACTTCATCGAGTTCGCGGGACGGTAGTGCTGGTTTCTACCCTAATTTGTATTATAATTTATAAGTATATTGATATAACCTGACACTGTTTCATTACTGCGCCTCCTCAGGCCCAGGACCGCCCGTCGCGGCCGCTTCTCCAAGCTTGCCGCGCGGCCCGGGTTAACTTGTCCCCCCCAATATCTTATGATATATATATATATTGTGCACACATTATTTTAATATAGATAAAACCTGATTACCTAAACCATCGAGTAATTATTTGCGTACGGCAAGGCCTTCATAAGCCTCCGTATCAAGATACGTAATTGTATGTAATTAACGGGCAAAGCGTATGGACTCAGTAGCCCCGTTATACAATCGTCATTGCCGTATTATCTGAAATACAAAAATACTGTCACTGGACGAGTCGTGAGCTTTATCGACCTTGAACATCACGCACGGTATATTCGTGGTTGGAAGGTGTGTTTTCGACAGAGCTTGTCGTGATAGTGAAGTCGGACGGTTGATAACATTCGGCCCGGCGGCATAAACTGACGTAATGTGCATGCACGGGCAGTGTCAAACGAGTTGTTGCGGTTATGAAGACGTGGGCAAAAGATATCGCCTGCGAGTCATTCGCACCTCGTAAACACGACGTTTGTACGAGCGTTAAATTATCATTGTTATCGTCCGACGACTCGGATCGATGGCGGCGCCGCACGGCCGGGACAATGGGTCGGCGGCCCGCGTGATTCTTTTCGGCCGTCCGGCAGCAGCCGGTGGTACACGACGTTATTTAACAACAACAATAATAATAATAATACTAATAATAAGGTAGTGACAATAATATTCTATGGCGATTTATCGGCCCGCGGTTAGGTCAACAAACGGTTTTCGGATCGTTTATTATTATTTATTCGGCAGTAGGTAGAGATTGCACAAACACACACACACACACGCATATTACGAGTTGAAAGCGATGTCGACTGATCGGCGCCCCGGGCGTATACAGGGTGTTCCACGAGAGTTATCACAGTGTGATTTAACCCTAGACGAAGTATAAATTAGGATTTTTTCCACTTGTCATTTAGAACTTAAAACTTTTCATAGAAAAATTATTTAAACTGATTTTATCTGAGACGTTTTAAAAATATTTTAGTTTTTCAAATAGCAAACCTCCATTCATGCCGAAAAATCCTTTTTTTTTCAGGAATTCTGTTACTTACATTCTTTCGTGACAATGTACAACAAAACTGCAATGGTTACACTGCTAAAGACATATCATTAAAAACACAAAAATGTGTGAAAGTAAATAATAAATTTTTTTTTTTCGAAAAGCGTTATGAAAAATAATTTTGAATATGTCCATATTGTATTCTGGGTTGGATCATACCGCGTAAATCTGTGTGGAACACCCTGTACACGCATGCGTCCCACGCGTGTGAGTGTGCGTGAAGGGCTCATGCTTTTTCATACACTGCACACACACTCATACACACACGCACACACACACACACACACACACACACACACACACACACAAACACACACACACACGTATGCATTGTACGCAGTGACGACCTGAAGGGTACCAGGGTCCCGAGTCACCGCGGGGTGGCGAGTCTGTGTCGCTTTTGCGGGTACCGACGCTGCCGCTTTTTCGGCAGTTCGCCCGCGACGTGATGTGGGGTCCTTTGAACGTTTCGACGTCACCGCGGTCGATCTGTTGGGCGGAGAACTCGGGACGCCTTTTTTCCGTCTTTCTCTTTTCTTTTTTTCTTTTTTTTTGTCTTTTGCCGACGTCTCGCCGTGCACGTCGCTGTGCAATGCATACACACGCTCGATGTATTATACTAAACACGCCCCCGTATTGCACTGGGCATTGTATACGATTATACCGTATACAGGCATACAACGTATAATATATTATAGTATACAATACGACGTATATTTCACTCTTCCACCCCGCTCCACCCGCAAGATCGCCACGACTCGAAATTTCGAATTTTCTCGGTTCCCGATCTTTTTTACTCGGCGCCATAACCCGTTTTCAGTATATATCGATAAACACGTGCTATATGCATTCCTGGTGCAGTGTACGATACGCGACGAGTGGTCGGCGGTTTGTTGACGGTGGGACAATAAAGCGGATACTTAATTATTCGGGATGTGATATAAATCCAGATTTATCAGAAGTTCAACATTTTTCCAGAAGAGAGGAAAACAAACTAAAATGGAGCGAAAACGGTGAAAGGCCCCGTAAACGACATTTTCATTAAATCAACTTTCGTGATTTCGTCATTACAAGTTATAGATAACAAAATACTAATTTAATGTTTAAAAATCAAAAATCCGGATTTTGCTCCAAATCCGGATTTCAGATTTCGAATTCCATAAATCCGAATTTTTCAACTTCGGTAAATCCGGATTTTTCCCATCACTAATACCTTTACAACACTGCTGTCACGTTGCCTTAGTTAAATCGTTGTTGATCGTTCGCTTAGTTGAATCGTACACAGAAGAAGACGAAAACATTATGGAATTCTTTGGCCTCTAGTCGTCACGGTCCTCATAGTCGTCACGGTCCTTCATACGGTAGTGTACGAACGTGTACGAAATCCGAACTTATCACCACGATCACAAAGATCGCGTTTGGTGTTTGAAAAAATTCTAAAAGGAGATTACATTTTACCCGCAACAAAGTTTTTTGGTTTTCACGTCACACCATGGCGATGAGCAAATTTCGAGATCGATTTTTTTTTTTTACTCTTTAGGTTAGTTAATACATATACTTGTTTAGTTTTGATTGCGAAAACAGTTTTTTTACTCGTATTAATAATAAAATACTCATATTTTAATAATAATTTACAAAACAATCGTCTGTTGTTTTTATTGCACGACATCGTATTTATTGTATTACGAAGACGAATTATTGGAAAAAACGGTATTCGAAGAAGGAATTATTCGGGAAAACGCAACAGGAAAATTGTCTCCGGGGCCGTCATCCGCAACGTGCGTTTCAAAATGTCGTCGACTGTTTGCGGAAAACTGCGCCACGATAGGAGCGCGTTCAGCAGGTGTGGAAGTGGTGTGCGGGGTCGGATAAAAAACGTCAAAGTTTATCTGCCCAAAGCTCTTTGTAGACTTTCGAACTCGAACTCGCTGTTTGTTTTTTCTGGCGTCGGAGGGGGAAACGACGTGACGAGAGATTGAAAAGAATATTGCGAAGCGCTCGCGGGCGAAAAGAAAGATCTGAGCGCAAAAATAATAATGATAACAAGTGCGTTTCTCGGAAGTTCACTGACGGATGGGATTTTTCCATAACATCCTATCACATTTTATCCATATTTTTTAAACTTTTTTTCTTAAATAAATACACCACAGTGTCGCATTACAATAAAAACAAATCAATAGATTTTCTTGCGTTCGGAACCCCGTTTTGAAAATTTAAAATCGTGTTCTACAGTTGGAAAAAAAAATCAAAAAAATCTTTTTGTAAATCAGATTTTTAAACGATTTTGGTGGTGAAATGTGTTATTAACGCTGTTTATTTATCATGGTTTTTGGAATTGTTTGCGTATTGAATGAAAATATGATCAATAAAGATTACATCAGCGTTTTCGATTTATATTTCAGTGAAATATCTCGATGATAATTATAGTTTCCACAATAATTAGTTATAACGGAATTATTGGAATAAATAAAATAATGATCCGCCATTACTGAAAAACTGGACAGTGGTAATATTATGGGACAGACAATATTATTGATTTTTTTCAAAAAATGTTAACAAATCGTAGAAAATCGACGGCTAAACCTTAATGACAATTCAAACTACCCATATTTTTCTTAAAATCGTGTTCACAAAATGGCTTTTATGATTTTTCTATAAAATAATAAATCATACTGTAAAATTTTGAATAGAAAAAAGTTATTATACGTGTCATGTCTTCGTGATACACCATGTGTACCAATATATATATATTTGTGACTTTGTGTGCGAGTGCGCAAGCGCGATTTTTATTTCTCTCTTACGCTTCGACGGAAATTCTCGCGAAAGAGAAACCTGCCCGCGTTGCGAAAACAACGTCTAGACGCGCGTACAAAAACACGTAATTTATGACTGCAAGTAGGTGGTATACATATATTTGTATTATATTATACGGGGTGCTCGGTGCTGATATAATTTCTTGATATTTACATATTATGTTGCTGCGTATACTTACGGTACAATGATTTTTCGAGGAATATTTCAGACGAGGTTGAGTTCTCATGATAAAAAAACTAATCGATATACGCGACCACGGACAAGAGCCAAGTATCCTATAGGGAGTGGCTAGGAGGGGAAAAAGCCTGATTGATGGACCGCTTTCATATTATATGATTTTTGACGTGCCGTGGTTAACGCGTTCGCGTGAACACATATGCATAGTATTTTTGTCGAGAGAATCGAATAGGTAAGATATTTTGCTATATTAATCGTTTAGTTTCGACTCTTATTTTAAATGACTGCAGTGATGCGTCTATCGTCTGTCGTTAATATTATAATTTAATTTAAATTTAAATAACGCTCCGTCAGTAATTCGAGTCGTGAAAAATAATTTAGTTTGTCGACTGTGTTTAGATTATTCACTTTTCTTTAAGGTTTAACCAAAAAAGTAAAGTCTTATCCAACTTTTTCTACATCGATTTTCTATCCTCCAACAATATGTGAACCTAATAAAATAAGTCTTTCATTGCGTACTCTTATACGGTCTAAACAAAAATAAACAGCATTTAAACTATGGACTTTTCGCGACCGTAGTAGTAAATTTATGATTGATTTTGTCATGTAAATAATTGCGAAGGTGTAATAATTATCATTACAATTTTCTCAATAAAAAATCTCGTTTCATGTTGACATATTTGAAATTATTTTATATTATTGTATTTCAATAGAATTATATAATGAGCTCTATTGAGAAAGATTGTGTGAGGACCCGTGAGGACTATTGATTTTTTTTTTTTTTTTAATAATTTAATTTATGTATTAAGATCATATTTGTGTATGAGTACATCTACTAACAATATTTATGAATGAAAAAAAAATTCTAAATTAAATTTAAAACTCCTAAGCTTTTCATAACGTAACGCAGAATAAAAAATTACCCATAAGAAATTCCATTCGTAAAACTGTTGATTTTGTAATTTTGTTACATTAAAATGTTTTCCAAACAGAAATATTTGGTATTGTATTCACGTCCCGAGTAAGTGTTCTTATAACATTTACCATCTACCATGTCGGTTCTTCAAAAGAATTTTGAAAAAATTTTAAGGGTGGTGGGAGGGCACACGCACACACATTATACCTCTATGATTATTACTTCCGATCGACTAGAGTATATTTTGCAAACGTCAAACCGAGGAAAAATGACGTGTGAGGCCCATCAAATCGAAAAACTGAGATTCCTGAGCTCTGATATCTTCTTCGCGCGAACGGTGTGTCGTCGTATTGTCCGGGGGTTAGCAAGTGGGTACATAATCTGCCCCGAAATTCAAAACGTGCGAGGCGAGTCTGCGCGCAGATTAGAATTATCCACAGAGTTCACATCGCGAGTATATTTTAACTGCACGTGCGAACGTTCCGGGTCGTAGCCTACATCGATAATAGTGATAATGTAAGAACGAGATGCAGTTTTTCAACGCGTCGTACCTCTCTTTTCTCTCTCTCTCTCTCTCTCTCTCTCTCTCTCTCTCTCTTTCTTTCTCTCACTAATGGCATTTTCTAGAGATTTAAAAATTACGTACATTTTTTGTTTTTGGTAACTAACCGAGGAAAATTTTTGTACATTCTTACCGTGAATTCAGTAAATTTGGTAAATTTTTTGATAATTTTTTTATGCTATACATCAGAGACACCATTAGAAACTCTTCGCTTCCTCTTTTTCATCAACTTATTATTATCATTTACTAGGTCAGAGGTAATATTTTTATCATAATTAAATAGTGATTCAATTTATTTCTAATTCTTGGTATCAAATAATATTTATTTTTATGATATTGTATGTACTTAGGTTCCTTCACCTGAAAGTCAACCGATTTACAGTTCTGTTGAAAATGTATCATTATCTAATAATTTTGCATTACCACAAAATTCTTCTGAAGGTAAGATAACCATATTATTTTATTATTTTTAATCACATAATAAATTATGTGAATAATAGTCTTATGTGTATGTATATATGTATGTCTATGTTGATAAATATATTATATGTGTATAATGTGAGATACTCATTTTAAAATAAATAAATTCTTTATGATAGCTAATCATATTACTATAAATAAAATATTTAAAAAAATTAGGTACCTTCTGAAAACCGTTCAGCTCAAAATCTCAAGGTAATTTAAAATAGTACATTTTTTAAGTATAAAAATGTATTTATCTGTATAAATGATGTATAATTGGTAGGTAAAATGCACAATATGAACTTGGAATTATTATTGAACACTACAACGAAATATGAATTGTTGAAAATACATTTCACTATCAAAATAACAATTCAGATATAGTTGATTTAACACTGAAATTGTTAAATACAAAATAAATTCATTAAATTGAACATGATATTTTTATTTCAACAACGTATTTGTTATTTTATCAAATTGAACAAAGATAAGTCTTTTACAAAATCACTCTATTAATTTTACTCAAAATATTTCTTTCAGTGTATGTTGCTAAGAGTTTTAAATTTATAGTATAATCTGATCTTTCTAGTTGTATTAATAATATGATTTTGCCATATTAGATTAGCATCTATCACATAGATATTTTACTTTTGTTTGACAAAACTAGAAGTTTTTACATTGATAAATTTTTTATTTGTATAAAAAAGAATTTTAATTTAAAATGCCACAAACTTGCTGTGTACTTGGATGTGCTAATCGTTCTGGTCGGGATAAAGTAGTTTTTTTCATGTATCAGTAATTTTAACATGGACATCTAAACATTCAATTTTACAGCTTAACAACTATTTTACCAAATCATTTATGTATAGATTTTCAAGAAATAACATCCTTAAAGAAAAGTGGATAGTTGCTATAAAAAGGCATAACTTTTTACCAACATATCACAGGATATGTCATATTTATTTCACTGAAAATGACTTTGTAGAACGGCCAGATATAAAACGTCTTAAAGAAACAGCAGTCCCTACTTTATTTATTGGCCGAGAAAAAATTAATGTAGTCGTAGTTCAACAGGAACATGCTTATTCCAAATTTACTAAACCCAATGTTGAAAGTGATAAGAATCGTAATGACTAAAAATTAGCACTAACATAATATTTTCTAAAACAAAATAAAATATTATTTTTATTTCAGTCATAATAAATATTATTAACCTAGTAAGCCGTATGTATTTAATATTCGTATACACTCTTACAGCAAAATTTTAAGTTCTTCTTTTATGAAAACTTCTGTCAACAAAAGACAAAAATTACATAAAACAATTTTGTTTAATAACTTGTAAGTTGTAGCCATACATAATATGTACATTGAAATAGATAAATATTACTATGTATTATGTTGTTTTTAGTAGTAAGTTTCTTTTTATGGGTAAATAAAATATAATAATGAAATATGAATATTGAATAATAATTGTAAATATTTCTGAGTTTAATCATAATATCATAATAACATATATTTTATCTGCAGTATTATCACAACGATAACTGATAAGAACCATGGCCCACAAGCAACATGGCGGAAAATCGGCGTCTCCCGGCTTGCTTGTCAATGTATACTAGTTAGCAATCTAGTTTATTATCTATATCTGTGCAACGATGACGACGACGACAATGATGGCGACGACGACAATGATGACGACGATGAAAATGTTGATGACGATAAAGACAACGATGACGACAATGATGACGGCGATGAAAATGTTGATGACGATAAAGACAACGATGACGACCACGGTGGTCCGATATTCACGAGGATATTCATTATTGTCATTTTCGTTCATGACCACCCCGTCGACTCGTATTATTATATAACACAAAATAATGTTAATTTCCAAGTTACTACCTCATACTGATGTTCTGTACATGAAATATTTAAATATTTCTCTTTGTTAACCCATTTTTTTAAGAACTTTTTATTTTTATTTTTATTTTTTTGTGTTTAGCCGAGGCCCCAAGAAGGCAAGTGCTCCTAGGCAGCTGACTAGTTTGCCTAGGCGGAAGTTCATCCCTGTTTACTGTAGTATACACGTACGGAAATAAAGTCTGTCGAATCGAGGTGTTAGTGTCTCTATCATATTTGACATGTATTATTTGAGCTCGGAATGAACTTTACAGAATTGTCACGTTGTATACCTGATTTTTTTTTGTTTTTAAGTAAAAAAAAACAAACTCAAAACGTAAAAAGGGAACGTTTTTGTCGAGCGGCGAATATTATTATAACGATATAAGAAATAATAATATCGTGACGCCTGCGAGCCTCAAGCTCGAGAAACGTCGTCACTCGTCATAATGTAAGCCGCGCGCACTGCCACCGAGCTATATGCGTTTCGGGGTTGTTACACGCGAGTGTTATTATAATGTAATATCATATCGTCACGTCGCGCGTCGGAGGACGGAATTTCGCGGCGGTCTCTCCAGAGAGGCTTTTTATTCGAATCCCAAATTACACGGCGAGGATTACCGTGCGCACACACACACACACACACACACACACACACACACACACACACACACACACACACACACACGTATGATACATAATATATACCGTATATCACGCGTCGTTCGACGTGTAAAATAAGAAGATTACACACGGCCCCGCGCGTTTTCGTATCCCACCCCGCCCTCGCGCTCGTGTGTGTGTGTGTGTGTGTGTGTGTGTACATATCATATCATATCCGTGTATGTATGTGTGTGTACATATTATATCCGTGTGTGTCGTGGGTAGTATTTTACATTTACTGTTGCCGCTGCCGAGGCATTGCAAGTAGCGGCGTAATAACATCAATGCATGAACTTTGCGACCCGGGAGCAGCGCGCTGGGTCCCGTACGTGCTGGCCCGACCGACTGTAATTACGTACCTTCACACACACACACACACACACACACACACACACACACACACACACACACACACACACACACACACACACACACACACACACACACACACACGTGTACGAGTGATGCACGCGTGTGTGTGCGTGTGTGTACGCGGTGCGATACTGCAAGTAGCCATTGTGTGGCATACAGCAGCAGCAGCAGCAGTAGTAGTTGTAATGATTTTTTGGAATAAAATTAAAATCGTGTGCGTACGCACGCGTATGTTATCATTATTATTACTATTATTCGACGGTTTTTCGTTTTATTTTCATTTTTACCAATCGGACGTACCACACGTATAGATTATTATTTATGCCGTGCGCGCGCGTTATAATACGTGTAACTACTGCACGAGTACGATAATATTATATACAACGCGCAGTGTAATACCGCGGTACAAAGAGCATATTGAAGTATGTATGTATGTATGTATGTATGTACGTACTAATGTACATGGTCGACGTTATTATTTTCGTTATTATTATTATTATTAGCGCAGGTAACGCGTATATTATACACTATCGGCCACGACGCGTGAGACGCGATATGGACGACGACGTGACTCCGGATTTTTTTCCTCTCGTCATTCTTTCTCCGCCTGCATCTGACTGCTCCTCGTCCATCGCAAACACACACACACACACACACACACACACACATAAACACGATCGTCGAAATTGCCTACTACTGGCCACTACTACTGCAGAAGCCGACCGTTCATTATTTTACGCGCGGTGTACACGTACCTACCTACGACGTATATCTACTCAGTATCGTTATATACGTATACAATATTGTTTTCGGGTTACCGACAGAGTCTAGGTATGCATACCGTATAATATATAGCGGGGCGGTATAAAAACCACATAGACTTAACCGGGACGTGACCAAAGTTAATGGATAAAATTGCAGTGCAGTGTGTGTGTGTGTGTGTGTGTGTACGGCGAGTCTGCGTTATATAACATGCGTCGATTGATATTCTTGTTTTTTTTTTTTTTTTTTTTTGTATGAAAATTGAAAAAGATAAATTTTAGACGTTCATAATAATATAATGGTCACGGCGTAAAAACGTGTTAGAACGTCACGTTAAAAACAAAATTCTTGTCTTGTTTTGAGTTTAGTGTCCCATTGTTTCGACGGAATCCGGACGGGACGCTTTTCATTATTTCATTGAGGTGATTCGCCCGTTTAAAATACAACAAAGTTAATCCCGGTGATATTCATGCGTGTAAATTTGAAACATTCCGTATGCGAAACAAAAAAAAAAGATAGTGTTTTTAAAGTTTTAAATAATTTGAAAATATCATACTCGTGAGTATCACATATACTGACTGCAAACCAAGGTTTAATTGAATCGTTATGAAATTAATTATAGGAACAATTTAAATTGTTTTTACTAGCTCTAAAGACACGATTAAATATAAGATTATTAATTTCGAACGGCTTTCAGGGGTCCTTTTTTCAGATGTTTGTCTCGATTTGTTTTTTGTTTTTTTTTAATGCGTTCAACGGTCTATAATTATAGTGTACATTTTGTCATTTCGATGTTCAGTGCCGAGAGTTCAGATTAAATTATAAATATCGCCACTTGTGCACTGTAATACGATTATAATTTAAAAAATGAATTTGACATCACGCGTAAATATTTTGTCGGTGTGACACCTTCTATAATAATTCGAACTTCCACCGGCCATCACTAGCATTAACAACTTTTAGGTCAGTCTCGTTCTAACCGAATCGTATGAAAAAAAAACCAAGACGCCCATTCTAGCGGTATCATCAGCAAACGTAACCGACTGGAATATTTAAAACCACTTTTCACCGAAAAAAATCTCAATACAAGGACTTAAAATTTCGTTCCACAAGCAAAAGCAAAATAAAACCTCACTTCACTCGTGATGATGTCACATTTATGCTCAAAATATTCTAATAAGTAACATACGATTAATATATAATATATCGGGCTGAGAACTTCTAGTATTTGAAAACCTCAAAATATTTATGCACTTATGCACTAAAAAACCAAGTAATATGTATTTATGATATGCTCTAAAAATGTACTTTATTTTATTAATTCATCTAATTATAATATTTATATAAAAAATACAATTGTGATAAGTATTATTTTGATAAGTTAATTATAATAAGTTCTTGAAAAATGATAAGCAAGTGAAGTTCACTTTTATATATATTTCGATTTTATCGGATAAATAGTAAATTATCTAAATGATAGTAAAAACATTATTTTTTAAACAGAAAATTTACCAATTAGTTCTTTTTTATTTAAGCTAATTTAAGAAACTATATCGAAAATTATAATCAAATATGATCTTGATTTTTCTAATATACTCAAATATGCATTTATATGCAACAATAACAAAATAATGTGCAAAAATAATAAATATACAAATTAAAATTTCTAATATGACTTCCTTGTATTATGAAACATATTTGTTGATCACTAACATGATTCTACGATCTTTCTAAAAAAATATGAAAAAACTAGAATTCGTCAGAACTAATGTAATATAATATAAACAGAAATACGACGTGTATACTATAAAAGACGAAATTAATGACATGTCACTCGGAGAATCGCGACAAGTGGTCAGTTTTTTTTTTTTTTTTTTACTTTTAACGCTTCTCGCACGCCCATTAGTCGGTTTCTGTAATGTTTCCATCGTCATACATATTTTTTAATTTAAAATTTTAAGTTTTAGTACACCAACTGCAGGCGTGTACACGCGTTATTATAATTCGTTCGCTGACGGGAAGATCAAGGTTTTTTTTTGTGGTTTTCGTCATCGAAAAATGATGTTTACCACTGTCGGAGCGCATAGAGTTTTCATATACGCGAACGCATCGATCTATGTCAGCCGTTTTCATAGACGATCTATAGATCGGACAGACAAGTTTCATCACCGGGTGTCGTTTTTTAGCAGAACCTAAAAGATATCTCAATAAATATTCGCTAATTAATTTTTGATTTGCGGCGGTCGACTCAATCGGTTTTTCGAGTGTACGTATCCGCTGCGATCGTCGGACAGACGGAGAACGTATAGGTGAATTATTATTGGCTATAGTCATTCGTGCGTTATTACAATAATGCGAACGGAATAAATGCTGTGGAAACTTTCACGATGCCGCGAGATTAAACAAACAGACGGCGTGGTAACAAAAAAGGAAAACCTACAAACGCACGTAATGACATAGGTGATTCGATCTCGCAAAACAGTGATTAAGAATAGATTGTTGACTTTCCATGATTTTTTTCTCCGTTTAAACACATCGTAATATTATTATGTATGCTATTATGCGAACGTGGTATGATTATATATAAATATATTTTGCGATGGTTTACACACTAACTTTTTTTCTCAAAACAAATTTTTCCATTATTTCCATAATTTCGGGAGACAAAAAAAAAAAAAATCTAAAAAAAAAACTACTAAAAAACCAGCTGCTGTATTATTATAATTATTATCGTTTCGTTTTCACAGTGCAGATTACCCATGCAAGAAACGTGTTTTTTTACACTACTTGGCAGTGATTCTACAAAACAGTCAAAAACTCTGCGACCGTACACATATCATACACGAGTTAATTTTTTTATAATTGCGTGAGTTTTTTTCACGATTGAAAAATACTGGTTCTCAACTCATAAGAAAACATAACATAATATACGCATCACTAATTGTTTACACTACTGTATAATTATCACGAATGGCATGTGTGAATTCGCTACACAACAACACGAAATACAATATTCATGTACAACATCGCCGGAATGTACCGCTAAGTATTTTTTTTTCATTTCAATACATTTTTGAGTGTTACCATTGATTTTAGAATATACTTAGTATATTCTAAAATCAATGGTGTTACGTATACTCGGTATATTTTCTTAAACTTACTCATTCCACTCACTTACCAGTAAAATTTTCTAATTCGAGCACACTTTTACGTACGATTCGATTCACTCACAGAATTGCATTTAGTAGAGTTTAGAGTTTAGAGTTCCGGTGATAAGTGTAGTAAGACTCTCCGCAAAAACGTTCTGCCGCTTTTCCATTCGATTCGGACGACAGATAATATCATACGATCTCGCGTAAACTCCGGAGAAGTCAAAGTACATTTTTATGTTTTTTACCGACGACTTTATAATACTGTACACGTCCAATGACCACGGCACATTTGGCGGCTTCGATCTCGAACGGCCCACCAGCCTTTATTTACCCGGCCGATTATAAAGAAACAGAGAGAGAGAGAGAGAGAGAGAGAAAGAGAAAGAAAGAGAGAGCGAACAAAAGAGAGAAAATGTTCCGACACCGTCTATTATTGTTTTGAAAGCGACCAATAGGAATCATCGATCTTTTATACGCATTCTGTTCGTAATATAACGTATAATAATAATAATAATAATAATTAACGATATATAGTCCTTCATGTCATTTCCTTCGAATTTCACCCAAACTATTCGGGGTTGGTCTACACGCCATGTACCCTGCGACTTCCACTATAGCGAGTCTTTTGCACCCTTCACATACCTACCATTTTATACGACCGATTTCTACTTACCGTTTTTTTTCACAATCGCATTACACTACTATCATTTGTATTATGATTTGTATTATGCAACATCTAGAATATACTGTTTTACATTTCTTACATGGTTAGTCTGTTGTTTCAAATTTTTATTCAGATTTCGCATAGGTGTTAGAGAAAATATGGATACAATATTACATGCATGTCAGCAAAGACGGCCGATTAGCAGTTGTAGGAATATTGTTGCAACTCCAATGCGACTCGCATTGCGATGTTACATGTTACCCTAAGACATCGCTACAACATCGAAGCGATGATTATTTGCACAGTGGGTAAGCTCTATCCGTCTTATTTTTTGTACAGTAAAAATCATTACAACTTTAAAAGCGTCTCTTTCTTTTTTTGCATATAACACTAGCCGAATAAACATGACGAAAATGTACGGCCCACCAATGATATTCAAGGGGATATTAGCGAAAAATGTACGAAAAAATGTTTTTTTATTAATAATTATATTCCCCGTATTTTTTAATAAATATATACAGAGAGAGAGAGAGAGAGAGAGAGAGAGAGAGAGAGAGAGAGAGAGAGACGAAATACTTCACGTTTTATAGAATTTCGTGAATAATATGGCATTGATGATAAATTATCGTGATTGCTACATATTTATTTTGCAGTGCATTTGTTGCAAAACATTCGTTGAAGTCTGAAATGGTTTTACGATTCGATCGAAAATGAAAACTCGTGTTCGACGATCGGTTTTCCCGAATAAATAGAATAAAATAAATTACGTTTTCTGAAACATTTTGATCGTTTTGTCCTTCTGTTCGAATGAACTCGCGACGACGCCGTTCGAAAATCGAGACCCGTTTCGAACAGTCGAGACACGACTGCGTTTTTGAAATTTTTGATTTGTGTTCCACCGTTCAACTCTGCGGAAAAACGTGAAAATAACGCTCTTGGTCTTACGACAAAATCGGTCCTAATTGCCGTTGGTCAAAATTTTTCGACGGTGTGTTTCTCGGCCGACGGATTCTTTTAAATTTTATTTTTCTGATATGCCGTAGAGCGCGAACATTAAATACACCTACACAGTTGACTCTGATAAAATATCACGCGCGATGACGGGCTCGTAATTGGCTCAAACCTAATCGCCAAAAGTCGTGTACAATTAATGATCCTTTTGTTTTTGTGCGTCATATCACTCGGCAGGAGACAATACGATAAAGTTTTTAAATTCAACGTCGGTCAAAGATATATGAGCGTATACAAGTTTCTTGAATTTCATACGATTTGTCATTTTCGTGAAATAATTAAACAATTTTTTTTTCTTATTGTTAAGATTAATGTATTTTCTTGTTTAGAGAACGTAATTTTAGAGAACGTAATCTAGGTCCTAGATAATTCCATAACATATTATTATCTATTTGTTTTATGTTATTTCAAATATGATTTGAGAAAAATAATAAAATAACCTTTTATTTTTAAATAATAATAAATAAATAAATAAATAAATATATAAATATATATATATATATATAATATACGATGTCCCTTTAGATCCGATATATATATATATATATATATATATATATATATATATATATATTTATTGTGTTAATAAATTGTGTTAACTACTTTTTGTGTAAACTTAAATATATAAAACTATAAATATATAATGGATGACGCGGTTGTAGCTGCTGCCACTGTAGTTATACTGTCTTGCAGTCAGTTATTACTTAACAAAAATCAGGAGAAACTAAAACAAAGACGTAAAAGGAGGTGGTGTATGCTGTCGTTGAACAAAAGTAGAGAAAATTAGATTCATAAATATTGATAATAAAACACTGGACTTGTATTACGCATTGTGTACTGTGTAGCCGTATATCAAATGTTGGTTCCAAATTGCTTCAAACGTTGGATACTCCTTTGACACGGGTCAAGAATACCGACTTTCGGCGGCACACGTTCCAACGCCAACGTTGGATACTAACATTCGTCGAACGACGTGTGACGTGCGGCCACACGATGTGTCAAACTACCGTGTGGCCAACGTTGGAAGGCATTGGACGCATCGTGTAGCACCGGCTTAAATATATATAGCTTTATTTTACTCGTTATACCCGATAACTCGTAATAACCATACTCGTTGTAAACGTATATTTTAACATGCAATCATATGTGCTCGTGCCGGGACCTAAAGTTTTGCTTGTTGTAAGCAGTATCTTGTTCTAAGCGATGCTCGTTATAGTGATTTCTACTGTGTGTATATATATATATATATATATTGTTATTTGTGATATTGAAAAATACGATTCATAAATTCTACGATTCCCTGGATGATTATCCGAACTACGACTATAAAGCCGGTGCTACACGATGAGCCAAACGTTGGTTCCAACATTGGCGTGCCAACATTGGCCGAATATTGAAACCAACGTTTGACTCATGATTCCGCTACACAGTGTAGCCAATGTTGTTTCCAATGTCATTGGAAGCATACTTTCCCTCCAATGTTTACTTCCCTCCAATTTTACTTGTGCGTGATAACATCGCTTTTAGTGTTTTTATATTTTCAATTTATTATTTATTGTGTTAATAAAATGTGTTAACTACTTTTTGTGTAAACTTAAATATATAAAACTATAAATATATAATGGATGACGCGGTTGTAGCTGCTGCCACTGTAGTTATACTGTCTTGCAGTCAGTTATTACTTAACAAAAATCAGGAGAAACTAAAACAAAGACGTAAAAGGAGGTGGTGGATGCTGTCGTTGAACAAAAGTAGAGAAAATTAGATTCATAAATATTGATAATAAAACACTGGACTTGTATTACGCATTGTGTACTGTGTAGCCGTATATCAAATGTTGGTTCCAAATTGCTTCAAACGTTGGATACTCCTTTGACACGGGTCAAGAATACCGACTTTCGGCGGCACACGTTCCAACGCCAACGTTGGATACTAACATTCGTCGAATGACGTGTGACGTGCGGCCACACGATGTGTCAAACTACCGTGTGGCCAACGTTGGAAGGCATTGGACGCATCGTGTAGCACCGGCTTAACTCATTTGATCAAATAGCATATTAATGAATTCACTGATAAAGTAATAATTTATTTTACAACGTTTCACGATGAAATATTTCAAGGTTAGAGAAAATTCCAAGTCTGAAACATTTTAAACCGCACGTGAGAAATATCTCACACTCAGTAGTCATCCTAAACATACACGTAATCATCTGTGAGTGGATCGTAGTGAGTTTATGTACACTCGCGAGTGACGACAACGCCGCCCAATCTAAATATTTTAGGTCGGACACTATTTGTGCACTGTGCAGTGTGTGTGTGTGTGTGTGTGTACGCGCGCGAGAGGCGAATTAAACGTTGTTTATGTACTTACACGGCCGATGTGCTGGTCCCTTTGAATTATTCATCGTGTCCAGGCGTGCGAAATCCGTTTTAACGTGCGCCTCAAAACGCGAATAACTGTTTTTCCGCGGCCAACCGGATTGATTGCTCACACAATACCAAGGATATATATATTATATATTATAAATTATGAAACTCTATGTGCGTGTGTTTATTCAAATATTATACGACGTGTCCCATGTGCAGCAGGCCGCGTTGTGAAATATCAATTTAACGACCACGACCACGTTAACTCTCGTGAAAACGGCGGAAATATCAAGCACACGGACAGTGACGACAACCCGTGCGATTAAAATACAGGCGTAGCTCAAGCGATAGCCGATGGAAATATATACATGAAAAAAAAAGAAAGAATAAATTATAATCATACGACGTAGGTAGAAATAGTGGCAGATGCGATCGTCTACGTTTCACTCGCATGACGTTATACTCGAAACCTATTATCCGTACGTTTTTTTTACAAACGCGTTCCGATGCAGCGGACGCGTTTACGGCGACGACGCGGTGTTTGTGTCGCTACTAACGTGTTATTATAATATTATATTTTAAAATGATTACATCCACTCCGACGACTTTTTCAATTAAAAAATCCCGTGAATACGAATCCATAACTCCGGGTACGCGTTGATTGTCGAATTATGATCTGTAACTACTTTGCCGTAATGTCTTTGATAAAAACAAAAGAAATAAAAAAATAAAAATAAAAAATTCCCATTCGACGCACCACACATTTCTAACCGGCGAAGTCGTTGGACGTAACTTTTGGATGAAAAAGTTATCGTTGGAAAAAATAACTACAGAAAAAAAGATACGAATATCGTTGAAAAACCAATAAATATTTTGCTTCACTCGTAGTGTAAAATGTTTTAATACCGGACGGTAAGGAAGAAATTATTTCCGAAATCGATATAAATCTGGTGGAGTATTTTTCATCGAGTACAAAAAGCAAGTGTTTACACGCCATTCGACATTCAAAGAATCAAATTTTCCACTCGTGACACTGGATCTTTTTTTTCCCCGACCGTATAATATATTATTATGAACTAAAAATTAAACTGCGGTTTACACGAGAAATACGAATAATGATAATAACGTATGTTGTATTACACCTACAGATGTTCTAAAAATGTTGAGTGTTCATAAAAATTGAATTGATATATCGTTACAGTATAGTTTTTATCACATCGGTATTGGCTATCGCGAGGAGTAATGCGGTATCTCGCTCGTTGCTCTTCTTACACGCGTAAATCCCAAATAATTATCTCCTCGTCAGCACGACAGAGAAGATCGGTTAGTGCGTAAATATACACTCGTAGGAGCTGATATTCGGGGGTACTAATCAACACCACAACGAAAATCGATATGTTGCAGGTAGGTACACTACAACTGAACTCATAGAAAGCGAATTCACATCGTTTGATTTTTTTAACATCATGATTAGATTGAAATCGAATCGTCACAAAATTAAATGGATTTAGGAAAATCGAGTAATAATTTATTCTCTAATTATCTAACCTAAAAACTGAAATACGTCCTAAGGTAAAAAAAAAAAAAAAACATTTGTATGTTACAATTTAAATTTCAAAATATGAAAAATTATAACTTGTGATAATGGTTTTTGAGCAGTACAACATGACGTGTTGAGTAAAACGTTGTAGTTTATTTTTAAACGCGTACGTTTTATATCGCGACGGTTTGATAAAAAATATAATATGCCGGTAAGGATTTGAGCGCCGGCGTTTTTTTCGCTCACTTTACAGGCCTCCGAGTAACTTCCGAAGCAGGTTCAAAATTTCGAGCACATAAAAATGAAAACAAAACCGTGTTCGCGAGTCGTCCATGCTCACATTTACACGCATTATTTGTCGGAGCGTTGTATATACACAAACGACGTGCACGCCGTTTATTGTGCTGCACAGTGCTCGTCACGTCTCGTATACTACACAACAATACCTATAATCGTACGCACGCGCATTTTTTTTTTTCAACTCGACCCCGAAATTCGCGGACCGTAACGGCGATTAATCCACCCCCGGCGATGATTTCACCGAATGCGATCGCGCATACACGTACACCGCGCGCATTTATATATATATATAATATTATGTTGGCTCCGCGCATCCAGATCTGAAAATGACCGGAACTAATTTCGGGGAAATCTCCTCCCCGCGCCACGCATTACGGCAGCACCATATGCGGGTAGCGACGGCCGCACAAAGCCTTTTGAAATCAAACAAGTCTCTCGACGTGCAGGTCGCGTAGTCAATACTGCTGTATATACATAAATATATCGAACACACACACACACACACACACACAAATTGTGTACAAATCATGCGTAATATGAAAACGATTTATAGAACACACACTGCTGTATTATGCAGTGCACATGACATTTCCTATAACTAAACGAGTGACGGCGCGCTGTGCACATATTAAAACATTGGACGTGTACACATACTATCGTGTTGTGCAGTGTTTGGTTAGTATACGATTTCGTTTCCGAATAATCACCACCGTCACCGTTTGCGCTTCTGTTTTATAATATCCAGTAGCGTATTTAGGGAGTTTCCGCCTGTATAGACACTTTCCGATGCGACGCCTCTCCTAAAATTTTTCACAAAACACATTCGAATCCTCAGTTTCGAGGATCCGAACCCGCGTTGAACGCGCGCATTTTTTCGCTACCCACACGCAAAGGTACTGGTTCGTGCCGTATCGCGGTGCGTATAGTGCGTAAGAAGCTGTTTGATTTCGAGAGAACGGACGCACGCGTTTACGGTCCGAATAGTAATTCTACATCGTAATAAAACTTATGATTTGTAAACGAATTTCTCTAGTCGAAAAATAATTTCAAATTTGGTGTTGTCGAATGAAAAATACTTTTTGTAATCCTGTAAAAAAAAAAAAATATTGGAATTGCCACCCTCCAAATTTCGGGGCTCAAACCCCCGGGCCTACAGGGCCTGTGCGTAAATACGCCTATGTTTATATCGTCACCGATATCATGGAATAGTGTTTAATAAAAGTATAGTTGCGCACGTTGATCGGTTCTGAAACGGTGTTTGATACGCAAGTATACCTGTTTACGGAGTAGTTACGAATTACGAGAAATGTTTTTTTGAAATATGCCGACTTGAAATTAAAAAAAGAAAAATTTTCAAGTTCTCAAATGCCCACCGACCGAAACGTTTTGTAATTTGAACTCTTGCTGATCGACCAAACCGTAGACGTTTGCCGTAATATTACGATATTGTGTTTTATGTACATTAATCATTATGTATATATTGTATTGTTATCAAACCAAATCGAACACCTAGATAGTAAGAAAGTTAAGTTTCAAAACTGCAATGGAATATTATTTTGACATAATGTAGTTAGCGACACCCATCTGCAGGACTGACGAAGAGGGTAACAAACTGGGCAAAAACGCCCAAGGGCTTAGGGCTCACAAAACGAACTTAAATTTTCTTTTTTTTCCGTCAACGAACAAGATTCCCCTCGTGAATAATTGATATTTGTATTTTTTTTTACTAATATCGACATCGTACCTAATGTTTATGTATTTTTCAAATGTTTCTCGACCGAATTTCGAAACAATTATTGGGTAGAACTAATAAATTGTTATAATAATTTTGTTTTTACAAATTAACGAATAATATGATTTATTTGATTATTTATTTATTTATTCTTGTAATAATAATTTGACGGTTTCTAAGTTTTCTAAAATACGAATATGAGGTTTTAATTACATGATTGGTATTTGTGGCTAGCCATTTTAGTTAGATATTCTACAACATGCGATAGTATTCTATTCTATTGTGTTATATATGTATCAACATATCATGCTATACAGTCTTACAATTATAATTTTTATTTTATTATTTTTTACTAGATAAAAACTAAAATAATTATGCTAGGTGTAATGTTTTGTTTCAAATCGTACGGACAAATAAATAAAGTAGCCAAGAACATACTATATCATGGTTTTTTAGTTATAGATACGCCGTATTCAATGCCGTTGTATATTTACGCGCAAAAGAATTTATATAATTTTACGCTCAGTGAGAAACCCGCGCCTACTTACCCTAGATCCGGCTCTGTTCGTACATTCAGATTCAACGTTTTGAAGTTTTGATGTATTTATTCGCAGAAAAGTGCTTCAACAGATTCAGAGATACGGAGAAACAGAAAGATAGTGTGAGCACACACACACACACACACACACACACACACACACACACACACACACACACACACACACACACACACACACACACACACACACACGCACACGCACACGCACACATACGAAAAGGGCCGACAACGACGGGTTCGCCGAAGGAAACGTCGATTCTTTCACGGTCAATGGGATTTTTTCGTAGAAACGTCACATCAAAGTCAAACGTGAATGCGCAATTGTTTAACCAGGACCCCGCACGGTGGCCAAGGCATGCTGCAGCAACATAACCCGCAGCATCGCGTGATCGGTGAGCCGTTATTGACGTAGTCGGTGGGCCTACGCGAACACAACAATACGAAAATCGCATCTTAACACACAACACACACACACATATTATGTTAGCGCGTATGCGGTAAATACGTAGACATACACATGACATACGCATATATGATAATAATAACGGCCTACCTTTTATTTATTTACGTATAGACATATATATATATACAGGGTGTTTCACGAAAATCTGACAAGTTGAATAACTTTTGTTCTATTCAATATTTTTAACTTTTTTTTTTAAATGAATACTATAGCCTAGCGCTACAATAAAATAACATTAAATTTTTTTTTTTTTTAAACTCAAATTTTAAAATTTAAAATTTAATTTTAGAGTTTGGAAAAAAAATCAAAATAGCAATTTTGTATACATGATTTTTTGAAAAATTTTGGTGCTTGAAATTCTTGATGATTTTTTTAAATTTACGAAAAATGTAATAATATGTATCGTTTATCAGTCATTATCAGTCGTAATTTTATTGAACTATTAAGCAATTTAATTCGATTTTTCGTAAACTTTAAAAAATCATAGAAAATTAACGGATCAACCTTTATAAGAATTTCAAACACCAAAATTGTTCTAAAAATCATGTTTACAAAACGGCTATTTTGATTTTTTTTTCAAACTCTAAATTAAAATTTGAAATTTTGAAATTTGAGTTTTAAAAATACAAAAAAAATTTTAATGGAATGTTATTGTAGTGCTAGGCTATAGTATTCATTAAAAAAAAAAAAAGTTAAAAATATTGAATAGAAGAACATTGAATAGAACAAAAGTTATTCAACATGTCAGATCTTCGTGAAACACTCTGTATATATATATATATATATATTTTAATATTCTTACTATGTGCTATATACGATTTTATGCGTACAATAATATGTAACAATATATTATTATATAAATGTACGGACACTGTAGTGGTCCCCGGGTGTATATGCGTGCCCCCGCAGCACGTCTTGATCGCGAATGCCGATACGCGTGGGGCACAACGGACGTCGTCGTCGTGTCAACCTAAGTCGGCCAGTCAGTCACTGCAGCGTGCAACGCACTCGTATAATATTACTCGGCGAGTGTGTTTGTATGCATGCGTGTGTGTGTGTGTGTGTGTGTGTGTGTGTGTGTGTGTGTGTGTGTGTGTGTGTGTGTGTGTGTGTGTGTGTGTGTGTGCACTACTATACGAGAGACGAGTGTATTATATTTTATATCTACGTATGCGCGTGTGTGGTCCTCGCGTATTATACGAACAGCAGCAGAAGCAGTAGAAGAACATAATAAAATGTATAGTACACGATTGACGCCGTGTGTGTGTGTGTGTGTGTGTGTGTGTGTGTGTGTGTGTGTGTGTGTGTGTGTGTGTGTGTGTGTGTGTGTGTACCCATTTTTCGGGACGGCACGCCGCCAGCGACTGACCCGAGTCCTGCTCGCGGGGACACAAACAGTGAGCCCGAATAATATACATAATAAACACGAATATTATTATTATATTATATAATGAATATTATTATGATCGTAATGTTTTTTTCTAGTGGAAACGAAAATCAATTGCGAATAAGTACACTTGGCTTCAGATGCAGTATACATCGCGCACTCGAGTATGTACGTATGCTATATTATAAGAGGTGTACGTTTATTTCTTTACGTTTTGTCGTCGACAAAACAAAGGTTTAATCGAAATTACGTCGAATAAATGTTTGTTTCTTTTAATTATAAATTTTGGTTTTCGTGTTTGTCTTTTGTTTTCAAGCACGTTTTTATGCGTTTTGAGGCATTATTCATATTGAAAATTTAAATATTTATGAACAATATTTTATTTCTAGACCAATATTGAAATATTTGATTCGTCTTATAATTTATTTTACTTCACTCATTTGAAAAGTGTCCAGTCTTTTATCAATGCTATTATAAAATTCCACATACTAAATACCCTATTGATATAAATGATACAATCAATACTGGTAACATGACGTACTCATCTCATCTCATACTAGCGCAGCACCCAATAGTTTTGTAATCACAGAATACAAACAAACCAAATTACAAAACTGTCTATAACTAAAGTTCAGTCACGAATTTCAGAGTGCACGAGAAACTTTTGTGACCTGACCCGATATTTTTGTCGTTTCACTATGTTATTTCAAACTTTTAGGATATAAACGTGTTTTTATAACAAGGCGTTTTCTAGACAGTTCAAGGGCATCGAATCTTTAGCGTTATAAATTCGCATGGGTTTTGGACAAAAGAGAACCGTGTAATAGGAATACGGTGTACAGTTATGCGTAAAAAAAAAAAATGTCATAACAATAGGGCGTCTTGTTGGGCAAAAGACACGATGAACATTTGAAGGTCCTAGCGACATGACTTTCGGAGTCACGACTGTAAAACTAAAGTAAATTTATAGAGACAGTGTCGTTTACGGAAAATTTTACCGTTTTGACTCGGTTATTCGTCAGTTTCAGTTCCATACGCTTGGGGAGACTATCGGGAGCAGAGAGAAAAAACGAACCCTCAGAGGACCGTCCACATGCAGCGATTTACGATCTGTAGCGTTGTTACATAGAACTTTTGAACAAATTCGAGCGTACCGAAAAGTGACTCCGGGGGAGGGGGGGGGAAGGCGTCACTCTCGCATCAACAGATCCTTGCGGACTTCGGTCGGGATCGAAATTCGGGTGTGCCGTCTCGTTTTTCCGCGGACACTGCAGTGAACTCTAGTCCACTGAAAATCGCAAAGATAATATCCCGTGCGCTCGGACAGTGGAAATATCACGTTTCGAACGCAAACCACCGCGCGCGGTCTCTCGAATAATATCACATCGCGTAATGGTAACCGTAAGCCCGAGAACAACCTATGATTATTATTATTATTATTATTATTATTATTATTATTGTTATTATCATCATTGCGTCCGCGTCTAGAAACGAAACCCGTCCGACGAATCACCGCGAAATCACGGCGTGGCCCCGATGTCGGCCGTGTACGTTTCGATATAATACGGCTCCGGCGGCGGCGGCGGCGTCGTCGTCCTTTGGATAACTATTGCGATTACTGCGTCGAGATACCGCGCAATCACCCGGCCTCGCGATGTGGGAACCGAACAACAATAATTGCAGCCGTGCGGTCTGGATCGAACCATACTCGCGCGGCGGTCGGGAAGATGAAAAAAGAAAAGCCGCTCGAGATAATGACTGCGGCGATGGAAGTCCGTCTCCGTCGTCTCCTTTTAGACAATATCGTGACTGCGCGTAAGACGCTAGAGACGGACCGCTTTTTTTTTTTTTTTACCCGATCGTCTGATCCACGATACAGCGTTAGGTCACGTCATACGGGGTTATTTTCAAATTTAAACCTGCAATGACTCATCGTATAATTTTTTTTTCGGGAAAACTGTCCAGAGTGAAGTTCAATGGATATTACCACTGTGTTCGGGTGAAAATAAAGAATTTTCAAGATTTATTTTTCGTCATATCTTAAGAAAGAATTGATTAATCCGAGTGAAAAAAAACAACAATTAATAACGGAATTACGTTTTTATCGGAGCTATGTTTTTGAATAAAATACACAAATGGTTATTAAATCAATTTATTATATTATGATTAGGGCTCGGAAGTTATTGCACTAAAAATCTTTAAAAATTAATTGCATTATTGCACTAAAAAATACCCAAAATTGCGTTTAAAAATTGCACTTAAAATATTTTTATATTAACTTTTAACTTTAAAAAAATACTAATAGTATAAGTAGTGATAATGCCTTATTTATTTAATTAGAAAATGATATAATGTACAATTATAAATACAATTTTTAAAATATTAAAGCGTAAGTTGTTGCTGTACTTTTACGTTTCGTTTTTATTGCGATTTATTGCGCGAATATGTTTGTCAGTTTTTAAGTGTTGTGTTTCATGATGGGCAAATACCCGGTAAATATATTTTTGGTAAATTCCCTAGTTATTTACCCGATATTTAAAATAAATACCCGGTAATTTGGGTAATTACTTCAAACAAAAAACATTCAATACAATTTTGTTCATCAACGAACAAATGTTAAAATGTGGTGATCCAAGCCAAAATACCTAAATTAGGTATAGTTTTATAATTTTTATTTAAACAGATAAGTTTAACAAATGTATTTATATAACAACTTAGAGAACTATGTTACCTAATTCAAATAGATTTAAACTAAGCCAAAATATCTACTTAATGAAAAAATATTATGATAAGTAGAAGTAAAAAAAAAAACATTAATTAATAAGCATAGATTGTTTATAAATTTATAAATATAAAATATTATGAAAGATACAACACCAGTATTAAAATAATAAATTATAATTTGTATATATTCATATAAATTATAATAGCCATGAATACAATATTATTTATGTAGGTACTTAATTTATTATAAGTTGTAATTGTCATATAGCATATAGGTAATCCTTAACATTTTGATTTTTTGTACCTTTTAAATACATATGTAATAAGGTAAAATTAAAAAAAATTTTTTTGTCAATTTATATAATTAAACATTATATACCTACACAGGTAGGTACCAAGTTTTTAGTGTTAAACAAGCAAATATTGTATTTAAATAATAATGCGTTGATAATAAATGATAAACAAAATAAGCTTACTATTTAATATCATTTTTTTAAATTAATTATTTTACTTACATTCTCTGATTTATTCATGTGATCAAAAAATTTGTTGATGGTTAAAGGCTTGTGCGAATTGACAGCTAAATGAGCATCATATTCATCAACTGTTTGTATTTGATCTTCAGTTACATTAGAAGTTGTATTTGAATAAAATTTTTATTTTATTTGTTGTGGAAAATTTGAACATATAAGTAAATGTGCTTTCATTTTATTCACATTCATATTATACTCTTTTTGACAAAACTAGCATGACTGACAATTATCGTTAGATATGAATTGTTCAAAGTATTTACGCACTATGTCCTTTTTTCTTCCCATAATTTTATTTTATAGTTCACAAATTTAAACAACAATAAAAATAAATAATTTATATTTCATTAACAAAGCAAAAACGAAAAAAAGCGCAAAAAGCAAGACTAGTGCCGCGTTACCAACGCATTCTTAATGCCGTAAGCGTAACGGTATATCTATATTCTACATTTCTACCGTGTGTGTATTGTAGTCATGTGATATTTTAATGTACTTTAATATTTATGTTACAACCAAGGTGGAGATATATCCACCTTGGTTACAACCACGATTTAAGATAAAACAGTATAGCCATATTAAAAAAAAAAATACCCAATTTTTCAAAGGAAAAAATGACGAGTGTAAATACCCGGGTATACCCTGGTATTTACCCAAAATATATTTCTTAACTGTTGGGTATTTACCCACAGCCCATCACTAGTTGTTAGAGGTGGGAATTTTTGGTCGTCTGAATGATTCGAATGATTCGAATCGGATCAGTCTTGTGATTCGGTCAAATGATTCGGTCATATCAGTCATTTCGGTCATTTCGGTCTAGAATCAAATATGGTTCTCATCGTTAGGTGAATCAATTTTCTTATGAAATATGAATCTGTCAATGAGTGACCGAGATGGATTATAATATAGTGTTGTAGATTGTATTTTGTACTGTTTGTAGTTAAACGCCATGATTGTTATAATGTTATCATAAATCGTGATAATTATCACTCGTAAGTGTGACCTACGTCCTTAACAGTGTGTTAAATAATACATTTCATTCAACTCGATCCGATCCGATTCCGTCTGAAAGAAAAGTTTCATTGAAAACCGTCATACGACCTAAAGATCGATTTGACCGAAAGACCGATTTGACCGAAAGACCGAATACTTTTTGGTTAGGTCGCGATTCGGTCACTTGAATGATTCGTTCATTTTGATTCAGTCAGTCGCGTCCGACCCACCTCTACTAGTTGTGTTACTATATATCTTCGATCTGCAGACACTGGAGTTTCACACAATTTACATAAAAGAATTGATCCGTCACTAGAAAAAAAATTTTTCCCGAACTCACTCACATATTTATACAATACACTAGTCATCGACGGCTTGATTTTCGGCATTTTTGACAAAAATTTTTTCTGAACAGACAACAAACGTAAAAGGTACAATATTGTATTAAATACGCGACGACAGATAGTACGACACTGATCTAATATTCGATAATATACTGAAATAGTACAAGTTACAACATAATAGCATATAAACTATAATATTTCTAGAAGGTTTCGGGAAAATAATAATTATTATGTAATATTTTATTAATAATAATCAGAATCGTCTTATCGCATTTCGGGTCAGTCGTTGCGGTCTACCATTATACAAATGCTCGAAATACACATTAATACGCATATAATATGTCCTAATATAAAAATAATTATAAAAAAAATGATTCTTAATAATTGTCAAATAGGTATATAAAATTGTACTATAAATGAGAAAAATCAATAAAATTGCTATTAAATTTAAAAATGCCCAAAATTGCAAAAAATTGCATTAAAAACTTTTAGATTTTAATTCGTACTCTTGAGAAACAAATTTAAAACGTACTTAGCAACAAATCCAAACAATAGGAAAAAAGTTGCAAATGCAATAAGTTCCGAACCCTATAATTATGATGTAAGAAGAAAGACAAAAAGATCACATTTACCATAACAACTATAGAAAGTGCTACGAGTAGGCTAAGGCAATTATAACCTCCATGTAGTTGCATCTGTCATGTTGCCGAAATCGCATACTGCTTTGATGTATTTCGTGTAGAATTTATATAAATAGTAAATCTTGTTAACCTCGTCAATCTTTTTATTAAAATTAAATACAGTGGAAATTATTTCAAAACAGAATTATACCGATAAAATGATTAAGAAATTTAAACCTTTCAAGCCCGAATTTATAATTTTTGACGAACATTTTTTTTTTTTTTTTTGCTTGAACCTTACTTCTAATAGGTAAATGAAAGGAAAATGATTAAAATATAAATATTTTTTTAAATACATCTTTCTAAAAAATGTATGATGTGTAAATGAATCATTGGGCATCCATAAACTAATTCTGTTATATTGCCCCTTACAAATAGGCAATTATTTTTTTAGTAAAATAAATTGATGATGCATAAAAGTATCATTGTGCGTCTACGTACCTAATAAATAATAATAAACATAAATGATATCATTCATAATATATGCCTATTGATAATTTTTTGAGTCATATGATATAAGACCTAGTGAAAATCGTAAACATTAACTAAATTATATGTTTATAATATTTTCTGATAGATAAACAACTAATTGAAACGAAACTATTTTTTTTCTAATGTATCATTAAAATTACTTACCTTAAAATGCGTTCAATGTTTCAAAATCTGGGACACTGGGTGTTTTGAATAAGGAGTGATAAGAAATTATTATTTTCGAGGGAAAATCAAATCATACACTAAATAACAATGGCGTCAGTTATAAGTATACACATTACTTTATTTAGTAACGCAATTTACAATAATCCATGGTTATCACAGAAAAACAGAAAAATTGCTAAATATCATGATGTATAAAATCATCACTGGGCTGGAAAAGGCTAATAAATCTTAATTAAAATTCCACGTAATAACGATATTCAAAATTTCTAATTATAATAGAACATTCGTTATTTTGCGCTACTGTTCAGAAGTTTAAGATGCTACACAGCCCTATACCCTAGGGTCGTTGGATATTTTTTACAAGTTTATAATAAAAAAAAAAATTACAAAATACAAAATACTCTACTACTAATACAGACTTTTGTACGTGAGAGTGTAATACAATGTGTTTTCTGTGCTTGTGTGTGTGTGTGTGTGTGTGTGTGTGTGTGTGTGTGTGTGTGTGTGTGTGTGTGTGTGTGTGTGTGTGTGTGTGTGCATGTGTATGTGCGTGTCAGTGCTGTATTAGTTGGGATTCTATGTGTACAATATACATAGGTACAATACCTATAATGAGTGACGTGTGTACGTCAAACGTCGAAAGACTTTTTTTTGTCGTTATCGAAAAGTCGTGTTCGATGTCACGCAGGATTCGGTACGCGGTCAAAGGTCGTGTTCTATTCCCCTTCTCACCAGGCGACCGTCAAACAAACTTATGTACAAACTTCTCGTGCGTACACGCGTCACGTATATTGTATATATTATATTACATGTACCACCCATACGCGTATATACAACATCGGACACAGCGGGTAGGTACGTGTACATAGTATATATATATACATATATACTATTATTTATTATGTATATATAGGCTTCAGTTTTTCAATAATATTCTCCCCCTTCTCGTCTGTGGCAGTGGTAGTTACCCTGTGGCTATTTTAAGGGTTGTTGTCGTTGTCAATCAGATTATGTTATATTATTGTCATGTGTGCGGGTGGACGTTTTTTTTTCTATTCCTCATAAAACCCCGAGGACATATACCATATTAAGGTTACGATAATATCGTTATTTACGGAAATATATATCCTGATCGAAAAATATTACAGTACCTATACAATGCAATGTGACATTAAAACTAGAAAAAAAAGAAAGAATGTTTCTGTTTTCATAGGAATGATTTTTAAGATTTTAGTATCTTAAAACGATGGTAACCACGACTGATAATTCGATGATATTCTGAAAAACAATATTTTAATATTTTTTTCAACATGTTTGCTTAGAAATAGAATAATTAAAATTTAAAATACTTAAATTGAAAGTCCCTGAAATATGAAGTGTCACTTTTTCTGAATATACTTAAAACATAAATGCTAATATCTATACACTAAATTCAACTATTTTTTCTTTGAGTAGTCACAAACACCATAATTTTGTTCAAAATATAAAAATGTTCTCTTTCGAAAATATCGAATTAAAAATAATAATGGTCGTATTCAATAAACCTAAAAATTAAAAATTTAATTTAATTTAAAAAAATTGTAAAAGTGTTTTTTATTTGAAAACAAAACCGAAATAGAATTTGAAAAAAGTTATTGATCGGGCCACAGACCCTGTATATATGGTATATTATGATGCTGTCGAACGCGCCGGATCTCATTTTTTTTCTACGGAGCGTGTGCGCAGCAGGACAGAATGTCACGCTCGGGGAGTGTTTTCGCCTTCCCATCACCCCGATCCTTTACGCTGCACGCGATCGATCGCGATCGTTCACCTGCACATAATACACTATAATACCAATAACGACGCTGCACTCGACGAGTGTTTTCGCTTTGGGTGTAATATAGGTTAGGTACGTGAGTAAACCGACAAACATGATAAATAAAAAGCTGGGTAAGTTAACTAATTTGTTTTTTTTTTTTTTTTTGGCGAGTTAAGTTTAAAGTTAAAAGTTAGTTCTCTTTTTTTAACAAGTGTGATATACAAAAAAAAAAAAAAACTTAACTCAGTTAAAAATCAGTTATTATTATTATTATTTTTTTAATATTAAAAATCTATACCAAAGCACGAATATTGCTGTAGCTTTGACAAAAGCATACACGTATAATAAGTACACGAAAATAAAAATGTATGGTAAAATTAAAAACAATACCTACATGACAAGATATAATTTTCAGTAAGTATGTCTTAATAACTAATAATATTCAGTCCGGCTACAACGCTCAATGTGCACGCACGTAGTTGCTTATGAGCTCCGTTATCGCGTTTGCCGTCCGATAATATGGTAGACAAAGTCCATGACACCGGTGGCGGTCCACTCCAAACGTCTATGCCTAACAAACGCAATTTTTCTAATTCGTCAATTTCTCCAAAAGTTACCGATAAAAAATCAAAAATATTCGTTACACCAAATCGGTTTGCAGCCCTGTACTCCGAGGATTCCAGTGACACCGTATTCATCACATCCACCAACAGTGCATCAGCTCGTAACGAAAAACCGGGTCCTGCAAATCAAAGTATCGAGCAGCCGACGCTCGATGTACAAGACGTCACGCCACGGGCTCCACCGATTTACATCTCCAACATCTCAAATTTCTCCGCCTTCACAAATGAGCTAACAAAGTTAACCGGTCCTAACGCATTTACCTGTAAGTCCACTAAATCACACCTAATCGTTTATCCCAGGGGTGTACATAACTACAATACTATTATGACTCATCTCAAGGAAACTGATTCTAGTTTCCATACCTTTCAAGCTCACGTTAATCGCTCATTCAGAGTCGCAATACGAAATCTCCACCATTCCACATTGTGCTCGGAAATTTCCGTGGCTTTGTCGGAGGAAGGACATTCGGTGAAACAAGTCATTAATGTCAAAAATAAAAATAAATGCGGTCTCCCATTATTTTTTGTTGATTTAAATCGTCAGAATAACAACAATGATATCTTTAATATCACTTCGCTACTTAATACCAAAGTTATAATCGAGAAACCTCATTTGTCCCATCGTGGTCCACCACAGTGCCACAATTGTCAAGCTTATGGACATACCGATAACTACTGTCACCATGAATCTAGATGCGTCAAATGCGGTGGAGACCATCGCTCCGAGGACTGTACTAAGGATCGAGATAGCCCAGCCAAATGCGCGCTCTGTTCTGAGGTTCACACGGCCAACTACAAAGGATGCCGTGTTTATCAATCCGTTACCAAAAAACGCACTAAAGTGCTCACAAGAGTCTTGCCAGTCTCAGATAAGCCCCCGTCCATTCACACCCGACGCAAAGGAGAACCTAGGACTTACGCAGAAGCAACTGTGGGCAATTCAAATAATCTAAACTCTGAACCTATTTCCAATATTATATCCCAATTTATTACGCAACTTAATTCCCTCTTTACTCCATTGATTTCTCTTTTATCCTCTCTATTAAACACATTACTTTCTAAGAATACCTTATCTCCTTAATTGCAGTCTTCGCGAAACCATAAATATCTAAACTGTTGTTATTAAATATTCTGTGATTATGTTATTTTAATCTTAATTGGATACGATATCATTTTCTACCGTCTATCATTATTTGTATTAATCAGATTTATTATTATCATGTTTAATATTATTAATTTAATTGTATACTTGTAATTGTCGAACTATAATAGCTGTAGCTGAAAGTTCTAAATAAAAAAAAAAAAAAAAAAAAAAAAAAAAAACTAATAATATTTTCAATATTTTTTTTATTTTATAAAAATAATAGATTATCTTTACAAAACAACATTGAAATTGTTAAGTCTAGGTGATTTGAATCAGAACAAAAACTAAATCAACGTGATCGTATACAGTCGTACACACCGATTAGTATAACTGCGTGTAGTTGAAAACAATAAAACTTTTTAATTCAGAAGTTACTCTAAAAAAGTAATTCGTTATGTAACTTAAATATTTTGATATGTGACTTTTTACAGTGTTCAGTATCGCAATTACGTTTATTATGTGCCTACCTGTATGTGAATATAATTCTATGTGCGTTTTTCGGCTTCACGGATCTCTTACGATTGGATTCCATATCGTTCTTCTAATAGTCTCGATTCGTCATTTCCAGAGGATTTTCGAGTGGGAACCATTATGGTAATAACTTATGCATATCGCACAGATCGAACAATAAAGTGTATTGTGCGTAATATTGCGATTATGACACATATCGACGGTTAAATATTTGTGCTGCCCCGCGAGCCGGCGAGTCATCGACGACCAACAAAAGGCACCCCCTTGGTACGCGCATAAATATATTTGACCGACAAAACCACACTCACTGTCCGACGACTATTGTGACACGAGAGATGTTTTGGCTAATTGAAATAAATGTATGGATCGACTCCTTGTTTGACTTTCACTACTATGCTACCCTCTGTTCCAGGAGCTATGCAGTGCGAAAAACACGGTTAGGAGAAGAACCGATCTCAAAATAGATTCACATATATATTTTTTCTTTTCTATTCTGTATCGCCCGTACGCGTGTTATAGATATCTATCTAAACTCGTGGGAACGATTTTCCAAATTCTTCAACTTTCTCCAGGAGGATAATAATTATTTATAATCCCAACCAAATTCGAGTTGGCCCCTCCGGCCTCCACAAAGAGTTTTGAATCTCCCAGAAAACATTTCCAAAGACTTTTTAATAACTATTCTATCAATACATAGATACGTTATTTTAATTTCAAAATATTTTAATATGCGTATTTTACCTATATAAAAAAAAAATGTAAAGTGGTATTTTTTATCGTTGTACAAAATCGAGTTTTAAAGGCGATTAAAAGGTGTTCATACATTTTTAAACTTTATCTTTGTTTTGAGGTTAAAAGTTGATTTTTGAAGTGGACGACTGTAAATTATCCCGATGGCCCAGTGTGTAGCAATTTCGTTTGAACTTTATAATTGTCGAGCAACAGTAGTCAAGGCACTTATAAAATAAAACTCATTAGTTCGATGAAATGCACGTTATAATCGTTCGACTTTGTTCCGTCGACTAGTGCAATACAATCAGCTAGAGCCAATTACACATCCAATATATTTATAGCTTTTAAACATTTAAATTACAAAATATAGGTTAATTGCAATAAAGTCACTTGATAATTAATATTCGTAACGCGTATCACGGTCTCCGTACAGGGTACAGCCAATTCAAAGTGTAGCGATACAGTTTAAAACCGCTCGGGAGAATTCACTATAACCCTTAAGAGGACGCCACACTGAAAGTGAAACGTATACAATGACCGAGAGAACGCGCTGTTAGATGTTTTCGTGCCGCGCAAGCACGCGATGTGCGTCGTTGACACGCCCATTACTCATAATCGGCGACTACGGACCGGTCCGTCAAAAGTTTATTAGGAAGCGCTGTTTATTAATTCACGAACAGCCGTCGTTGTACATTCTTATCTATAATTCGACGTGAACGGTATAATAGATATGCCTCGTATTTTTTCGAATTCATCCGCGTAAATGATGCCGCAATATTTTCATATCGGAGCGTACACACGAACTAATTAATTATTTAAATAACTATTTGCCTAATTCTACACTCCAATTTATTAATTGTTAAATCTGTTTTTTAATATACCTTTATACTTAAAAAAAATTGAGCATAGTTTTCCCGACACTCTCGGGCATTTAAATTTTACAAAAAATTGAACAAAGTAAAAAAAAATTATTATGATAATTTACATTAAAAGTAATGTAGAAGTGATCCTAATTTCCTAAATCCTTATCATTATCTTACGTCTTCTGGTCGTGTTGACGTTTCGCAATGTCGCATCAATGTATAAATATAGTTGACCATAATGTATTTGATACATTTTTTCGCTCAAATATTTCTAATTTGTGAACTAAATTATTGACTAAACATGTTTACCTAAATAATATAATATATAATATTATCACACAAAAAATAAGTACATAATAATAATAATGTGAAACATAAAACAACATAATGTGATTTATATTTATCAGGTTATTATTTTATAAATAATGTAAAAACAAATAAATATGGTTTTATATTTAGTATAAATTTGTTTATATTACACATATACAAGTTTCATTAGAATTTGGATTGTTTTATGATCATATTATATTATTATATTATACAATATACAATACTATAGTAATTATATATATTATATATACGTATATTTATATCAATTCACAATAAATATTGGTGATTAGTACTTGGTTGGTAGGTACATTTGATTATAACTTTTTAGGTTAATATTTTATTTTTAAGTTGCCTAAAAAAAAAAATATTTCTTTATTATTTATCCGTTTGTTATGTTCAAATATAAAAATTAATTTTACCTGTTCTGTTTAATATTTTTTTCTTGTGCATCTAATATTTTTTGTGGATTTCTTATCGGCATTGACCTTAAAAATCGACTGTCCGCTAATTCTGGTAATATACAGTTGAGATAAAAATATTTTAATTTTTCTACCATGCAACTTTTCCACAAATGTTCATCGCGTTCAATTTTTTCGATTTTAATGCCTTTGGGAGTCCAAACTGCAAATTGACAAAATATTTTTTGACACACATTTAGTTGGCCTTGCACCTGGTAATACCAATTATGTTTTTTATTAATTCCAACAATTTCTCCAGATTTGTTTAATGTCCAAAATGTTATTTTTTTTTGCTTTATACCTTCTTCTGGCGTTAAATGCTCTGCCGATGAAGGGCATTTGACTTCAACTATACCATCACTACCAATTAGACCATCTGGAGTAGCTCCCAAGTATGGATTTTCACTGTCCACGAAAATACCACATTTTATAATATTTACATTTAAAATTTTTTCTAGTGCTCTCAGTGCTATTTCTTCATTTGATTTGCCATACTCCATGGCAGATGTAGTTACTCCACCAAACAAATGATTTTGAACAAAACTCTGACAGCCGGTGGTTTGTCTCATTTTGATAATTTTTCCAAAATTAGAAGCTGTGAGCATTTTCCTTCTTCGTTCTATCCATTTGTTCGAAAGACTTTGCTCCACAGTTTCGCGTTCTAAAGCTGCCCTCTCTTCTTCGTTTAAAGTTAATGAAGAAAGTATTTTTTCCTTTTCAGCTTCAAAATCATCCTCTGCCATATCAGGTTTTTCAGCATTATCCCCGTAAGAAGGATCTGATCGCACTATTGTTGTTTTATTTGCCGGAAATAACTGTCTTCGTACTATACCACGTCTTCTTGAAGTAGTCGCTCGTGCTGCTAACATTATCCTTTCTTCTTTTTTTTTAGTGAAAATTCCAGGGCTCTTATTGTGGATAAGTTTGTGGTATGTGTAAACTGGTTTTTTTGTGTTATATGTCACCGTAGCAACATTACAACGTCCGGTGTATGATTGCCTTAAAGAGTAATTTATTCTTTTACCTATAAAAAGTAATTTTTAAATTATAATATTATTATATTATTAATAAAAAATCTAAAATTAGGTAAATTAAAGAAAAATTAAAAATTAATATTTTAATATACATATACATTATACATGTTATGTATATAATGAATAAAATTATAAAAAATGTAATTGTTAAACATTAGAAATATTTAAATTATAAGTATATAAAAACTATAAGGCGTATAATCTAAAACAAATGAGATATAAATTGTATAACTTCCCTAGAATAATCTAATAAATATAAAAAAATACGTGAGCTTACCTGAAATACATTTTGCTACGACTGCGTTATAACTTTCAACAATATTACTGTCTAAGTCCTGAATGAGAGATTTAGAATGTACTAATAAATATCTTCTCATAGTAGTTATTATCTCTCCAAATATACCATTTTTCTCCATTTCTGGGACCTTATTGATTTCATTTTCTTTTGGTCCTTGACAATAATATGAATCGCATTTATTGTGATTTCCAAAAACATGATACGAAGCATTTTCGATATCTCGTCTTAGACCAGCGATGTCATAAGATATTTTTCTAAATTTTACGGCTTTAGCGACAGCATTTCTAAGTCGTAATATATTTCCGTTTAAAGTATTTCGGAATTCACCACTGTATTTTCTGTTTTTGGCAATATCCTTTAATTTGTTACAAAAATTTCTGTACAAATGGTTTCTACATTCCACCTTTTGTACAGTAAGGTCTTTGTAGGGTCGTTGCTCTAAAATTTTTTTATATACATTACTGTCCCCATCTCCAATAAATTTAGCATAACGAACGCCGTACAAAGTTTCGCTCGTTTTAAAACCTTCTACAATTATAGATGCTTCCATAGCTGATGAACTTTTGCTATCGTCCCAGTTTTTAAAACAAACATGCTCTACAGGCTCTTTATTGGAATTTGATGCTCTGGCGCAAACAAGGCAGTATTTGTTTCGAACGCCCATGAACAATACTTTCTTAGTTCGTTGACCAATTATGGCAGCCTAAAAACAAAAAAAATTAAAAATAAAATTAAATAAAAAAAATATAAAATATAAAAATATTTGTGTTTCTGAAATTATAAGTAAAAAATAAAGAGCATATTTTAAAGCAGATGTGTACTTTTTTAATTATTTTAATTTTACTTACGGTTCCAGAAGATGAATTATACATAGTTCTATAAGATCTCTTTCCCCAACTACCATCACATATAACTGTCAATAACGGAACACCATCTTTGTCAATGTCGCCATTTTGTATAGCTAAAGCTTTTTCCTCCATCGCCGCATTTAGCATGATTATAGAGGCAACTTTTTCAAAGTTGTCCGTCACTTTATTTTCATAGACTCTATATGAACTAAAATTCATTACTGGAATTTCCATACCTGAACATATTTGTGAGAGATGACTATACCCTCCTCCAGCTGATAGGGTACCCACAATCGCAGCCTCATTGACATTTATTGCTCCCGAACTTTCATAATTATTTGTTTTAATAAGCTTTTTTAGTCCACACATCTTACATTTAAAACAAATCGTACTTTGTAGTCCACATCTTTTTTCAGATACTATATCCATATCTTTAAATGAACATCCAAATAATGGTCCATGATCACAAAGCTCATTTTGTATATCTCGGATAAAAGTAAAAATATCTACTACTCTACGCCCTGACATTTCATGTAATTTTTTTTTCGACTTTGGTGTTAATATTTTTTCAGTGTCCATCTCAATAAAAAGTTCCGAATTATTTATTGTTTCATTAATTGAATCTTGAGATGGTGACATCACTAGGGATTGTACATCTTTTTTCATTGAACGACGCGGAGTTTCAATAATTGATAAAAAACTGTTATTAGCGTTATTTAAACTCGAACATGCTGAATTTATTATCGTCTCTTCTAGCATAGTGGTGGATCTATTAGGTGGAGATAACGTTTCAACTACATTACATTGACCAGAAATGGTGCATAATTGGTCGGTGGTGTCAATGCTAGACATAAAAAAAATTGCATTAAGTTTTGTAATGTTTACGAAATAAATCAAAACACGAAAATTGGCAAGTAATTTTGTTGTTGAAAATTCATAACATTTTTTGTATTTATACCTAAGGTTGAAATATTTGTTTTTTTTATAAATGTCTATAAAAATTATATATACAAAGTTTCTTATGAGAGCAGGGGCTAGGACTTTTATGCAACAGCATGTTTTTTTGCTGCGCCCAAATGGAATTTAAGTGAGTAATTTAGCATTTAGGTATATTATTGTGATGATGTGTGTTTTAGATTCTGAACGAAGTGATGAATGTATTGATTTTACAATGATATGGGTTTTTTTTTTATATATTAGTGTTATCTATATACAGTTAACTTATCAAAATATTTCGATTTTTTTTTGAGCTATTATTTATAGACAACTGAAATTTTCGATTTTTCTGAAAACTTTTTTTTGAAATGTCGATAAAAAAATGTTGGATGACCAAAAAAACTTGAAAATTTAATAGAAGGTTCCTTATGAGTGGTTCTTATTGTAGTTAAAAAAAAATCAAAAATCTTTAGTCACAATTTTTTTTTATAAGCGTTAATAGTTAAAATTTTTACGAAATATTCAAATATTTTGTGCTTATATCTAAGGATAAAAAATTCAACTCTAAGTTTTCCTTCAAGTAGCCATAGAAAAAACTCGGAGCGTCATTATAGGAAAAATGTTATGAGCGTCTGAATTTTAAATTTTTACGAAATCGCGTAATGATAGTGATTTATCCTCAAACGATTTTAAATATTTGTTATTATTCAAAAAGTATAAGTCGTAGATACTTGAAAATTTCACCAGAAATAGAAAAAACCTAAAAACCCGCACATTACCAAACATTATATTCAAATGTAATACATTCATTATAGTGACCTACTATACAGCAGAGCGTTACCCATTTGATCACCCTTTTTTTTTTAGTGTTTACCTATACCTAAAGTTCAAAAATGTCAATACAATGTGTTCCATAAGCTTATCTTCAAATAAGTACAGTAAAAAATTCGAGCGTTTTTATAGAAAACAATTTTATGAGAGTTTAAAATTTGAATTTTTCCGAAATCGTATAATTATGATATTAGGTAATTGAATTTTCTAAATATTTCAATTATTTCAAAGTTATTTATTCATAGGCATATGAAATATTCGGTTTTTTATAAGTTTTTTTTTTATAAATGTTTTACTTACTTTTTTTTTAAAACTAAATTTTTCATCCGTTTGCTAATTGCCTTCTTTCCAGTGGAACGTTTTTTTTGCGCGTGTTTTTTTGGGTGACATTGTTTAAATAATAAATTAATATATAATTATGGAATAATATTATATATTAATTTTATGATTTTATGAATGAACAGTGAATACTCTTCACTAAACAAATGTTCAATTAAAAGTAATTTGCTGATGGGGTAACGCAAGTAGGTATAATATACTAGGGTCTAATATAATAATTATAATGTGTTTATTTTTGTATATTACGAGTTTACGTAATATCAGTGTGCCATTTATTATTAAATAATTTTATAATACACCATATCAAAACTATTCCTGGAAATTATGATGGGCGCGCTGAATGCCGATAATGAAGAGCGCCGCGCGCGGCACTGGACAAGATATGGTGGGGGATATCTTATTTGCTGCCGTAACGACCGTAGGCAGCAGCACATTACAGCCAAATAAAACTGAAATCTCTACGTAAAAACTGCTTCGCGCGGGAAAGAACCGAGAAGGCTACATTCATAACTAAGAAACGAAATTTTTACCACATATTAAGGAGAACTTAAGCTGTGAAATGTCGTTTTTATTTTTTCGATATCGGAACTACAAAAAAAGTTATTCAAATTTAAAAAACAAAAAAAAAATCGATTTTGAAACAATTATAACTTTTTTAGTATAAGTGATATCGAAAAAATAAAAACGACATTTCACAGCTTAAGTTCTCCTTAATATGTGGTAAAAATTTCGTTTCTTAGTTATGAATGTAGCCTTCTCGGTTCTTTCCCGCGCGAAGCAGTTTTTACAGATGAATTTATACAAGTGTAGCGTCCCCTTAAGATAATAAATATTTATCCGTTTTAAACGAACAGCAAAAGCGCGAAGTCTGAAAATATATTCGTGTTCGCGTCCGATCGTCCTCCTTTGTTTTCTTTTTAAGAAATATTTTTAATTTTTTTTTTTTTTGAATCGAATCGTCGTAGTATTATATAATATACTACAGTGAGCTTATCCTTTTTCCTGCCAATTGGATTTCATTTTCATGAATACACGTACACTTTTGTCGCTCTCACGCGCCCGAACAACATTATTATTATTATTATTATTATTATTATTACTATTATTATTATTATTATTATTATTATTATTAACGGGCGTTCCGACGCCTATGCAGATAAATTATAAAACACAATTATGAGTCGACGACGAGAAATAATAACGCCGAACGACGATGATAATCTCCTCGTCGGTATTCTCGGCCGTTTCTTTTGTTTCGCTCGCGACTCGTCGGCGTGTGCGTTTGTAAACGGTGCACTCACAACGCTATTATGTACGTACACACCGACGAAGACGACGACGGTACTTAACGTAGCGTTTATTATAATTTACAATGACTTTTGGATTGAAAAAAAAATAAAGAAATAAATAAATTATAAACTAAAATACATTTTTCGTCCCCTATCATACAATATTCTGGCGCGTCTTATCGTCTGGAGCCCATCGACCCTCACCCCGTCGTCGTCGAGTCGAATTCTTTTCGCTCACACCACCGTCCGCACGAAGTCGGCTCGGCAGACTGCGATCAGATATCGGAAATATACGTGTTGGACGTAGATACTAATATCCGTACACTTTTTATACCGTTACGACGTACTCTTTTGTACACACACACACACACACACACACAAACTCGTGTACTCTTTTGTTTTGGAATTATATGTTTAAATATTTCAATAACGAACGCGATATATACCACGGCGAAAAAGTTTCAGCCAAAGTTTAATGTTCCGGAAACTAACTTTAAATGATTTTCCCGTTGTCCGTGTTATGATTATTATTATTATTATTATTATTATTATTATTATTCCCAAAGTATTCTTATTGTTACTGCATTATTGTTATTGCAAAGAGTCCGGGTCGCCACGTGCATATAATTGTTAAGGAATTCGTTCGTTTTTGCCGTATCGAATGAGTCGGAAGTGAATTCATCCAGTAATACACACGTACGATACGCTAAAGTGGATGTAATGTGAAGCGTGCACGGGTCGATCCGACGTCGGCGATAAGTGACGAGGATCTATGATAAAGGTGTCAAAATTCCCTTTACCGATGGGTACCATTCACGAATGTTGTTGCGGTGAGTTCATATGGTTCAAGAATTTTATATGTAACGGCGTCCGTGTACGATTTTTACGATGACCCACTGCCTTATGTACACGAAATGACTGAAAAACGTCATCGTTTGGATTGAGTTCACGTGACAGACGATGTAAATAACGTTTGTGTTTCACTCATTTTTTATTTTTTTCAAAAAGTCAACAAGGAAAATATGAAAATCAAAACAGAAACATTTTCTTTTTAATTACCTAACCCTTTGTTTCGTTTAACGATTTATCATGACAAATCGTAACGAATCGTAACAAATCATGATTATCACACGAACTTTCATGAGTGCTGTTTTATAAATTTCGTACGCGAAGTTTGTTTTTCATGCGGTGGTAAGATTTCCCAGTGTAGTTTTCTGCATTTTCTCCGTAACTTTTTCCGAAGGCACAACATAACACCAGGATATTGTAAAGTTTCGACCTATGACAAAAAAGATACTCGTCTACGTCTGATTACTGCTTTGCATCAAAATTTATTGCAAACGGTGCCGTTAACCCGTGACGTCTAATCAGTGGCGCCGAAGTCATTTTTCAGAAATATTGCGAAGTATTATAAGCATGCCTTCAAAGTAAGTACCCGTCCAACCTATTGTGATAGGTTAAGCAACTGTTCCTCATTTTTTTCCTCCCGTCAAACCTAGTTTGCTTCGTAGCCTTACCACAACCACCCTTAACAGGTATCGCAACTGCAATACCTAGATATAGGGATCGGCGCCACAGCTTTTTTTCCCCGGTACAGTGACAACACGGGTGATGAGCTCGCAAAAATGTTCAACGTACGAACGGTACGTATTGATTTTTTTTTTTTATCGAATTCTGGACTTGTTCGAGAAAGAAAATGATTTCATTCGTTCGTCCTCAATAGGGCTCGAATGACTTTATACGGACTGTCCGGAATCCCTTGGTTTCTCCTTGTTTCGACAGTAGACAAGAAATGTGTTTGACTGTGATAAGTCGCCACGGGTTCGGCGCAACGTCGGTTCTTTTCTTTTCCAACGATGGCCTCTCCGCAGTCCGTAAACGATGATTATGCGCTTCATATTTACGCGGAAACTCCTCTATTCATTCGACATTTCGATTATCGCGTAGAAAAATCAACCCACGTCGCACACGACCGGTGAATCCAGTTTTCACGCGTATAACGAAGACCGGTGAAACGTTTAATGCGAACGATTTTAAGCGCCGGCACTCGTAACACGTGAGTGTGACGAGCTGTGTATCCATACGTCATAATCGATAGTCCTGCTATGTACACGTCTTGATGTGACGTAATACGTTTGAAGTAGTGAATGCGCGTGTGTGTGTGTATATGTGTGTGTGTGTGTGTGTGTGTGTGTGTGTGTGTGTGTGTGTGTGTGTGTGTGTGTGTGTGTGTGTGTGTGTGTGTGTGTGTGTGTGTGTGTGTGTGTGCATGGTCGATTGTCGGTTTTCCGGTAGACCGGCTGTACGATTTCCAGTATACGCACCCACGTATATATGTTATGTATATATATTATATTCGCTTTGGTCGTTAAATTCTCTAGCCTTTTTTCTCTGGTTTAAAGACTTATTTCGTTCAACTTATACGCATTTAAAAAAAAATATATATATATTAGATTTTTTTTTGTACATGTGGTTTATTATGTGGTCCCCTCTCGTTTCTCTCTTTTCTTTTTTCGAATTTCTGAAATTCTCTCTGCGACAACTTTGTGCTACTCGGCAGCGTATTCGTCAAACGACTGACAAAGACGACGGTCGGGCGCATTTATATATCTATGTATGTATATATATATATATATATGCGTGTGTGTATGACGATGGAGTATATATATAGGTTAGTCCGGGATTTTGGGGCCCCATGGTTACAAGGGTAGCGAAACGTGAAATTGAGTTGCATTTCAGAGATGTTTGCGTCATCCCTTCACGCACACACACGCACTCCGACGCGCTCGCTCTGGTTGGCCGTTGGAGATGAAATTCCCCATACTATCACCACACTGTTCTTCGTATATATATATATATATTTATATATACGTGTATATTCTGTGTGTGGGAGTGAGATTATACATATATATAGATATATTCGCGTACTCGGCAGAGTTCACTGTAGCGGAGAGAGCAAAAAAAAAAAGGACATAGAAAAAAGCTCTCCTGCAGCGTGTACATATATATATATATATATATATATTAACGAGAATAATAATCAAAAAAAATTCAAAAGCCACACGAACGGTTGCCCGGCAGGAAAGACGGAAGAAGAAAATGCACGCAAAGTATTTTTTATTATGTACTGTTATTTTTGTGCGGCGTGAGCTTTTAAAATTTACGGAAGCAAATGACGTATGTATATATATATATATTCCTTTTTTTTTGTATAAAAGATTTTTGGCGCTAAAACGTACGCACTTTTTGTCCCACAGGGCTACGGTGACGGGGAAAGAGGTCGATCTTTTTTACACTTCACGTCGGCATATTTATGTCTGCATGGCGCACTTATCGTGTATAAACAATATATTTATTACACAAAGCGCAAAAGTGTACCTAACATTGTATTCCGGGGATGTCATACAACATATGCAACTCATCAAATCATGTAATATCTATTACTTTAAATTTGCGTTGTATTACCGTTAAAATAATGTAAAAAATAGAAATAAGAGACTAATATAATGCATAATAAATAGTAGATAAAATATGAAACAATAGTGTTGACATATGTCTATGAAATAAAAATGTGGATAGGCAAACCTGTGCAAATGATAATGTAAAAAAATAATGTGAGCTCCGTGTTAATAGGTAATAGCATTGATTGGGAATAATATTTAATTTTATTGTAGACAAAATACCTTATCGCGCTCTATCGGAAATAATTTCCGCGCGGTATATTTATACAGGCAGTGAGCGATCTATTGTATTTATAATCAATGGTAATAGTCATTAATATTGTCGATGACGCACTCTCGCAAAGACAAAAAAGATTATATGATAAATAACTATTGAGTATGGCAATACGTGAGGAAAACAGTAAAACGTTTATTTCAATTGAATATGATAATTATTGTAAAAACAAACATTTATTTTTAATATTATTTGATGAGTGCACACATTAAATTATTATTAAGTGACACCCCGAAATCATTAAAACTAATAATAATACCTTGTCGTATATTATAATCTGCAGAATGGAAAATTATACTTATTCATATATCATATTGCATAAGTATTTTTAATTTGTTAATAGAATTAAGTTCAAAAATAATTTGATTATCAATCAGGGGGTTGTGTGAACTCTAAAATCGATTTTTTAGCAAGTGATCATGCCTAAATACGTATACATTATTTGAAGAAGTGACGGATTTACGCAGGTTTCACTTCAAGGCGTGTTCTGTTGTTTTTCCCAATACAAATACATTTTTTCAAATTGAAGTACTGGTTCGAATGTTTCATACGGTTCCCGTATTTTACGGATCATAAATCGTATCTTGTTTGTAAGGTTTGGAGAGCTATACAAAAGAGATGTAATTTATGATTTTTGCAATTTTCCGCGGTAGTTTTCTCGTGCGGCAATGTTATTAATTTCTGTTATTCACCTAATCGATTATTTCGTCGTATCTCCAAAAATGATTTCGGTAAGTATCATATCGTAAAGATTAGAAAATTCCATCGACCATAAGCTATATAAATATATGGACAGGTTATGTTCTATACACTCAAGTTTACGAAGTTCGCAATTTCGGTTTCAAGTCCAGCAATATTGTCATTTGTCTTTTGTCATTTTTATTGTTTGCTGTTTTTGCTGAATTTTAAATTTCGTCGACATCGATTCTGGCGATTTCTTTTTTTTCCTTTTTTTTTTTTAATTTATCGGTTGAACCGTCTACGCGAGTTGACCTACGTTGCATGAATGAATCACTTTCGTGGAAATAAAATCGATTTTGGTTATTTTTCCGTCACACGATTCCCAGAATAACGATGGCCGCCGAGACTTAGTGAAATTGTCAACAGTGATATACTTATCAACCGCCGCAGAGGATCATACGCGTCATACGATCATACGAGCCTTATACAAAAGAGCTGCGCAAAACGAAAAAGACCTCGGCGAGCTTCCCTTACTCATTTCCACGAGTCACAGTATATTATACGGTGAAACCTCGATAAGTCCACATGAATGACGTTCCCTTCCGAAAGCCCTGACAAATCGAAAAAAAAAAACTTTAGATAACCCGAATATTCTACGGTCGAGACGTATAGGAAACAAAACAAAAAATACATATAATATATTATATTATGATATAATTGAATACAAATAATAATTACAAATAGACAGACGCGTTATTATCAATGGATTTCAATGTTGTTTGAATGATAATTCGCACACACAGTGTGTATGGAAAAAAAATTAATGTTTCATATATTTTTTTTTTTTTAATTATTTTATAGTTTCGTTTACCTGTACGTAGCAGAGTCGACGGTTTCCCGGAATTAAAAACTTTAAACTTTGAAAACCCGGCCGACCAGCTTCAGCGTTTTCCCGCAACAGTGACGCTAAAGTTAAAAACTTGTCTCTAACATTTTTCATAATTCCATTTTCTCCATTCATACTGCGCTGCGCGTGAACGTATTAATTTACCAAATAATAATTTTTTTCAACTTTACACTTTTATTCACGATCAAATGAAAATCCGACTGGCGCAGCGTCCATTATAAGTGTACCTATTTCGGATTACGATTTCGTGATTTCCTCTAACCGTACATCAAGAAATTAATACTTTAATGGAAAATCTGTATAAACTATAAGCACGTATGCGAGAAAGAACGAAGGGACTAAGCCTGCTAAAAATAAAATAGCCCCCGAATTTGTGTAATAAATGTTATTAATTTCTTATTTTAACAGCAACATTATAAAAATTAAATTAAATGATTATTTTATGCAGGCAAAAATATACTATTACATAAAATTGTTGATAGTGGTTGTATAGTTTTCTTGATTTCGTTATAATCAAATTTTTCTGGGAGCGGGGGGGGGCTGTAATTCCGTTAAAATTTGATTCGAACTCCGTTTATATTCATTGTATAATTATATACATATAATAGTTACATCGTTTACCATTATTACCAAAATTCAGATATGAGAAAAGAATTGTTTTTAATTTAATTAAGAAATAAAATTTAAAAAAATATATATTTGATGCTGAAATATTATGTGAATCGTTACAAATAAATATAATAGCATTTTGTTGGACACCATGCATTGTGCTGAAGAAATTGAAATTTTTCGCAAAATTTTCAGAATTCTTCGTCATATTTTGTATCGATTATTATTATTATGAGAAGTTTTTCTTTCTAATTTTCTTTTTAATTAAGTTTATAAAATGTCTAGTTCATATACAATAACATGACACACACCATAAATCTCCAAGTCCACACGAAGAATACATAGATGTATATGGATGAGATATTACAAAACATGAGCTAAAGTCAGAGGCGGCTTGATCATGCATTTTGTGGTTCACTGAACCACCAAAAAGTTTGGGGTGGGTGTCATTTTAAATTGTAATATATGGGTACTTGCAGGTCTTGGTAACCGATGGTAATTTAAAAATAATATTTGATATCCAAGTCATAGTTAGTAACAAATAAAATAATGTATACTGACTCTTTTGTATTAAAATGATTTATTAAATGAAAAATCTTATTAGTATATATCTATACCTACTTATTAAGGAAGACAATGAAATACAGCACACCATAATTAACTTTAAGTTAGTTAATCATGCAGCAATCGATTTGTCATAATGCTAGATTTAACTAATTTTGTAATGTCGACTAGTTCGCTCGGTGATTTAGAATTCGGTACTAATTATATCAAATCATTGAAATGTTTAAGCAAATTTTATTATAATTAATAAACGTCAAAAAAATAATAAAAATTAGGTAAGTTTTTGTAGTATGACTTTTTGGTAGGTAGGTGGGAGGGTGATATTAATGTATTATCCAATTTTTGAACCATTTTAAAATTCAAATTTTGTGTTTGAAAAATGAGAATATTTAGAACACTATACAAATGTTCCAAACATTTAAAAACAGTTTTTTATTTTAGGTACCAAACGACATTCTTACGGGAAAATTTAAAATTAAAGGTATATAAGTAGCTTACTATTGAAATTTATTAAACTTGTACACGTACACCTATAAATGTATATTATATTATATCACTATAATGTTCAGTGATTTACAACTTGACTATAAATAATTTCTGCCATTATAATACGAGTATGATATATGTATATTATGTTTATTACACCTAATACATTTATTATTATTATTATTATTGTTGTTATTTATTTGTTATTCCCACCTGTAATCATGTATATAAACGACAATACCGTGTCTATATTATTTATTACAATTCATAATTCGTATGATAAATGGTTATAGTAAATTTATAGATTTCAAATAGCCAATAAATAAAATAAGAATAAGTATAAAAATACGTAATGTTAGGAACAGCAAAACACGAATAAAAAAAAATAAATTATGTAAATGTTTTAAAAGTATCCGGAATATTTTCCGAGTCTGTAAACATGGAAAATAACTACATTGGAGTATTGAAATCTGTGTGTGTGTGTGTGTGTGTGTATGTGTGTGTGTGTGTGTGTGTGTGTGTGTGTGTGTGTGTGTGTGTGTGTGTGTGTGTGTGTGTGTGTGTGTGTGTGTGTGTGTGTGTGTGTGTGTGTGTGTGTGTGTGTATTCTATACTAGCGGAAGATTATATTGACAGAATAAAAAAAAAAGTAAATAATAAAAATATGAATAAAATCGGACTATTCGTCGACGATGTAAATCCGAGTGACACACGCACACACAACAAATCGCAGATTTCCTTTGGCACGTAGGTAGCGGGGGAAGTAAACCTACGTGTGTGGTTTTCGCCGTCATCGCCACCGTCGTCGGCGGTTTTATGGCTGTCAAAACACGCACACAATACATACGCGCACGCACACACACACACACACACACACACACACACACACACACACACACACACACACCGTATAAATACGGGTTTCGATTATATTGTAAGAGTGATGTATACGTGTATATGGATATATTGTATTATTTATTTGATGTGTATAAAACACGATCGATCGTATCAGGCAATAGTGTAAATATTATACACCGTGTGATGATGTATGCGCATCGTCGGTGATGTGTAAGCGCGCGCGACAGTTTCGGGACGACCTGCGGCTCGGAGTCGTACGCACTACCTGTTATACATATCGCTATTGTTGTTGTTATTATTATTATAAGTATTAGGCTCTTTTTGGATTCAGTGCTGTTTTTTTTTTCTCATCGTTCGGGCGGATGTCGTTATTGTCGATGGCGAATACCAACGGGCCGTCATAACGTACGCCGAAGTTGTGTACGTGTTTTCATTGTACGTCATGTCCAGGTACACGTCGGAAGGGTCGAGGTATTCCTCGTGAAAAGTAACCGTCGACTCGTTCGGCGCTAGAATAATGACAGTCGTACGAGACGTAGAAAGTTGTCAAATTAAAACTGTGCAACGGTACAGTTGATTTCACTCAGGATTCGATTTTTCACGGCCTGGGCATTTTTTATTTCTGTACAACTTAAATATTTAATAATTTTTTCGGTCGTCGCGTAAAAAGATAAAAAAGTTGGTACGCTACTTAGTTGGTGGCCGCCGGACATTACTTAGTGTATATTTTTGTATGAACTATTTCATTATGTGTACAAACGAACATTTTCCATCCGTGATTTGCGCGAAATCCAAGTCGGAATTTATCTGTAGTTTTTACTTTTTTTGTAATTGCTTGAACACCAATCGCAGCGATCAAAAAAAAAAAAAAAAGGATACAATGGAGTCTATTAATAAACATTTCCCTAGTTGTTTTATTTTCAGATGAACAAAAACGATTGGGACGATCGTGGCGCACGTTTGACGTTTTCCACCAACCTTATCTGACATTGCAGTGTTTACGAGTACGTTGCTAAAAACGTGTTAGTTTTTGTTTTTTGCACTGAGTACACTCACAAACAATGATATTATTTTTATTTATAAAAACGTGTTTAAATTTCCGACTTTGGTTTCGAAAACTCGACTCAACCAATTTACGAAATGTATTGTGTATAAGTTTGTAATATACCATGTTACCTTTTCGTATTTTATCGTGTCAGCCTATATTATAATTAATGAGATAGTTCTAAAACGTATATTACATCATACGCTTATATACTTCAATTTATTGTCATATATTTTTACTACATGTAATACTAAAAGGTAAAAACTATAAATTAATCTTATTTCATCAATCAATATTTTATTATTTATAACACATGAACGTTTTTTTTTAAAACAAAAAATTAGGAAGGTCCTGTGTGGTCGTGCTTATACAGGGTGCTCTATGATGATTTTACCATTACGATTTGTCTCTGTGTAGATCATAGATTTGACTTAATTTTCGCATACCTACCTAAAATTATAAAAAAATTCAAATAAACAGAATTTCATTTTTATGAAAAATAATAATTTCTATCTATTTTTTAAACGTACGACTTTTTCAGTTGTTTGATTTTATTTAACGAAAATTTCTATTTAAGACGTTCAATAATTATAAAAGAGCGATAGGTATCTACTATTTAAAATTGTTGAAAACTTAAAATGTAATGTTTGACGTTTCATAATTAGACCAATCATTTCAGGAATATAAACGTTTGAGTTATATAGTAAAAGAATGGAAAAGTATGGGCATCCTACAAAAATAAACTGCATCACAAATCGACGGCTCTGAAATAGAAACGAACCGATTGGTCCAATAATTCGAATTAAAATATCACCGTTTCCGAAAAATATTTTTTTTATTGATTAGCTGAACATTTGTTTATTTAATAACACGTCTCGTAATTTGTTTTATAAAAGTCATTTGGTTGTCACGGATTTCAAAACGACTTCTTGTCGAGAGCTTCTATAGTATTTTGAATCCGAAATTCGAGCAAACCTACCGACTTATCGGACCTGTTTCGTTGAAGTTGCTGCAGAAGTATCAACGTCAACGCGTCTCCGGTTAGTAGGAGAAAAAAAAGGTAAGAAAACATTTCATGATTTAAATGTTCAACAAAATCGTTTGAAGAAAAAAAAAATTAATAAATAAACCCCTTGAGTAGAAGCGCGATTCTCGTGGACGCACGAGCCTCCGTGCGGTAAGGTTTTCGCCAGCCGACCGCCCGCCGTCAGACGACATGCTGATGGTGAACGGGACGCCGGTGGCCGTCGCGCTGCCGCCGTTGGCCGCGAGACTGGAGCCGCGACGAGACGTCCGGGCGGCCGGCGGATGCAAGCCGGCGGCGGGGTGCGACCGGCGGCCGCGGTGGGCGAGCAACTTCGCGCGGCCCGCATCGCCGGCGCGGCCGTCGGCGCCCGCGGTGTCGGCGGCACTGCGGCGAAAGTTGGACGAGGCGGGCGCGCGGGTGCGGCGGCGGATCGAGCTCCTGCAAGGCAAGGGGCCGTACAAGGGCCGCGCGCACGTGCAAACGCAGTTCGCGAGCAAGGCGGACGGGCCCGGCCACCGGTCGTTGGCCGTGCAGACGTGCGCGTCCGCGGCCGTGCAGACCAAGGTGGGCGCCCCGGACAGGCCGGCGAAGGCGAGGCCCGCGGTCAAGGCCAAGACGGGCACGGACGCGAGCACCCAGGTCGCATGGCTCAGCGACCTGGCCGACCGGGACGAGGAGGTGGACCGGCTGGCGCAGCCGCTGGTGGCGCGCGCGCTGGAACGGGCTGCCGTCGCGGTCCTTTACGAGGAAGACGAGGCGGCGGAGCGCGTGCTGCAGGCCGCGCACAAGGCCCGGCGCGTCGCGCGGCACGTCGACGAGCAGTGGCTGTTCTGCGGCGAGGCGGCACGCCGGCAGGCCGGCCAGCGCGTGCTGGACGCGGCCGAGCTCGCGGACCCGGTGCCCACGTACCGGGCCGTCCACGGCCGTCTGCTGGCCGCGAAGTACGGGCCTCACGTGCTCGACGACGCCGTGGGCCAGCTCGCGGACGCCGGCTACCTGATGGCCGACCCGGCCTCGTTGGACCGGTGGCTGTGCGACCGGTACGACGAGCACGTCCAACGTCGAGGCCACGCCCGCGACCACCTGCACGAGCTCGTGCGCGAAACGCTCGTGCGCGGGCCACCGCTGGCACGACAGTGACGCTCCGGTCCGTCGTCGCCCCTATCTTCGACTCCCTGCCCCTTCCCCCGCGGACACTGATGACAGTAACGCGTTTTACCTAGCTTACGGGTGGTTTCGGAGGGCTCGAAGCTTGAAATTTCAAATTTTTTTTAATAACGTTTTTTCTTTTCAATTCCTATTGACAATTCGTTTACCCTTCCTGACCTACCTTCGTTTCGAGTTTTTTTTTTTTTATTGTAGGTTTTTCACGTTTAGGAGTTTCGTTCCGACGTGCTCCAAAGCTCCAACCCTCCAAAGTTGTATACTACACACGATTATATTTTGATGAAACAAATGATTTTTTACATTTTTATCTTTTTTTTTTTTTTTTATTTGCTATTACCATTGATTTTATAATATACAATTTAGGTCTATTTTTAACTATAAAATATTAAATAATATCAATAAATCAAACAAATAATAGTAGTTATAAAGTATAAAAATATACGATAGATAAACATATAATAATAAACACTTAAAAAAAATAAAAATAATTATTTACACGTGATTAAATTAATTCAAAGTTATATGAGGTAGTCATTGATTTTTAAAACTAAACTGCGTAAACTGAAATAACTAAACTAACTTATGATGTATGAGTCAAGTTTAAATAAAACAAATATAAAATATAAAATGATGTCAAGTGTAGTGACAAGTGAGATAATAAAAAGCTATAAATTATCTTATTTTAATTTCCAGGTATTCTAAATGTGACTTAAAATTTTTAATTTTGCAATTTTCGCTCATTTCGATGATGTTGCATAATGTTTAGTTTTTTTAAATATTTTACAAATTAAAGCTAGTTCTATAATATTTAATTTATGTTCAACACAATTGGAAGAATTTTCAACCCATGCTTTTATTTTCTCATTACATTTTATTTTGTTAGTTAAATTAAACCTGATTTTTTTTTTATGTTTCACGTTGTCAAAATTGTATTCAAAAATATTTAAAATATTATCGAATATTGGTATTCGAAACATAGATAAATTAGGGAATTTTGCAGTTGTCTTAGAACAATTAAAGTACTGACATTTAGTGCCCGGCATTTTCCAAATGTAGACAATTCAATTAATTATACCAAAAAATATATTTAATACAGTTCTTAAAAATTGTAGTTAGAAGTTAGAAAAAAAGTTGAAATACTTCTAAATTAAATTGTAATTCACTGCTCAAATAACTCAATTTGTGTTACACTAACGATATAATAATATAATATTATTAGCTAGATAGTGGCACTAGGTACGTCTCGTTTTATATAGTTTTCACACCGAGTATTGCAATAAATACGACAAGATTATAATATTATGAAAAATTGAAACCTGAAATTTTAAAACTGGTATCCAAATAACGAAAATTATGGCATTCAAAATGCACATAGTTTATTATTGGTTATTTGGTCACACTACTCTGCGGCGGTTCCTACCCACCTCTTCACTCCTTACCATCCTATGATGGGGCAACACCTCGGCTGCCAGCGGACGCCGAAAGCGCTCCATAGCGGCTGCCAGCAATTAACGGTTGCCGATTTTTTTCCTAGCGTGGCTTATCTGTATATTATAAAATCAATGATTATACATACATATCATATAACAAATCCAGCTTCCAAAATAAAGGAAATTACTGATTTAATGGCGTTAGTGGAATTTGTATTGAGAATGGAGTAAATTTTCAACTCTGTGTGCAGATTATTAATTTTCCATTGTAAATTTAAAAAAATAACAATAGAACTATACTTTTATGAAAACATTTTTTTTTGTTTTTTGGCTACATGATTATCAAGTTTTTCTAGATTATTCAAACGCTAATCACTATTTATAACATGATGATATGAAAGAAACTTTTTAGAACTTCTTTAAATTTATTACTCAATCGATAGTTTGAAAGATTGAAAATCATTCTCTGATTTTAGATAAAAATTTCATAAAAATATTTTCTATTAGTTTTTTTTTATTTTTTTTATTTTTTTTATTTAAAGAAAAGTGGAATAGGCCTAGTGAGCAAATCTTTTTTTTTATTTGCTCCCTGGGGAAACCACTTCGAAAAAAAACGCGCCATGTGTAATACCTCATGCTTTGAAATAACACGTAAAACATTATTACAATAATAATGTATTATTTGCTATTTAATAAGCTAAGGTGGTGAGGAAACTTACACAACTATAAACGTGATTGAATAAGCATATTCACATGTATATTTTTGAAGAAATAACACCAGAATTGAAAATCAAATTAGAACTCTTCTCTCGGTGTGAAAATAAACCAAATTAATTTATGTACATAATAATTAGAATTATTTTAATGTAAATTCAAACTACCAATTCTATTTATATCATAACAGTCGATCCCATAAAAATCGTATAATAATTTACTGAAACGCTTATAAAAAACAAAAATCCTTGGTCAATATTTTTTTAAACTTTTTTCAATATCGTTAATTAAACGGATGATTATAATTTTATTCAATTTTCGGAATGTTAAGTCAAATTTTAAATATATTACGAGTATTAGGGATAAACTAAAAAAAAAGTTATATTTTCAGCCTAAAAGTAGTCAAATTATACAGGGACTTTTGTAAAGTATACGAAGTTAGATAAGGTTATCAACATGGTGAAAATGCCAAGTTTCTAAGAACATACAATTATGAGTTATAACAAAATAACTAAAATTGATTCAGTGAAAGTGTCGTTTTAGGCAAATTTACTATTTTTACTCGGTTTTTCGGCAGTTTTTCTTTACGTCTGGAAAAACTATTGAGAAGAGAGAAAAATGACAAAGTACAATCTACATGCAATTTTCTATCAATAGAGTTGTTTTTATGAACATTTTGGACCACTGTAACTACCTGAAAAAGTGTTCACAGAAAAACTGAATAGATATCATTGTAAAACCTTCGCTTTTCTCATATTTTATAAAGTTTAGATGAAAAATTAAAAACAGAATTAGTCAATAAAATTGTTTTCATTATAATTAATCATTAATACATAATATATAAAAAAAAATTGGTAGTATTGATTGATATAATACGATATTAGCTATAGATAGCCGGGGCCCAGGGGTTGCCAACCCAAATAATCTTGTGGGCCACTTTGAAAATTATATATACCTACTCATATATGAATATAGAATAACCTCTAGCGGACCGCGGGTTGGAAATCGCAAGTCGTAAAAACCAATACATTTGGCATCCAGTTGAATAATCAAACATAATAATATACACATTGAACAGGAATCGGAAAATCTGAACTGTAGTCAAACTGAAACCTGAACAGTGGACAATCCTAACCGATTTACATTTTAGATTCTGAGTGAAGCGAAGGATCTTATGGTTTTACAATGATGTTTATTTTTTTTTTTTCTTTTTTTTTTCTGTAAACACTTTTTCGTATAGAAATCCTTGTCCAAAAGTTTCGTCCAGCAACTTTTTATATTCGAAATTGATATGAGATGGTACTTTAGAGAGGTCATTTTTCCAAAATCTCCATAGTTTTTCCAGTAATCAAGAATAACTATCGAAAAACTGAGTAAAAACGGTAAAATCGGTAAAAATCCGCCGTAAACGAGATTTTCACTGTTCAGATTTTAGGTATTTAGTCATAAATCGAAAAGTATTGAAGCTAAAAACTTGAAAATTTTATCCAATATCAAATACATACTTTTTTATATTGGACAAAATTTTCAGAACAATTAAAGCACTTTTGACTTAAATATAGAACTTTTAATTTACCAAATTGTTTGAAAGTTTTTATGTAATATAATTTTAAATATTTGACAAAAAGTTCTGAAAATTTAATATGACCTTACTCATATACCTACCTAATTATCCTAACAAAAGTTCAAAAATCGTTAGTCAGGATTTTTTTTTATACACACTTTAATAAATTATTATACGATTTTTTTCGATATTGTCTGATTTCTTTTAAGTTTATTTCTAATGAGTTATAATTGTTATAACAATTGAAGTTTAAATGAGTTATATCTAATCGAATATTTTATGAGGGTTTAATTACAAAAAAACTCACCAAAAATTATACAAATAACCGTAAAATACGTAAACAGTGTTTAAATAATAATATATTATATTTACACTGAAGCTTTACTCAGAATCGTTTTATACTAAAGAAATGAGTCATCATTTCTTTAAAACTTAATACAGTCATCACCAATATCTTGTCCGAGGACCGAAGGGACGATGGACGAACTTGTACCACCATCATCTTACTTACCAGCTTTTTAAATATTAGGTTGATTTCATTAAAATAATAATAATAATTATAATAATAACAGACGTTCATCGATGGCAAATGTAGAGACTAATTATTGTAAAAGCGGTAAAGGCATGTAATTATAACATATTTTATATGTGCTTATACAGTTTTGTCTTAATCACCAAACTGAAGACATGTAGTACTTTAATTTAATTATTTTTTCGGCGTCCTTAAAATTATAAAGAATAAAATATCATTCGAAGAATTTGTGAAATGTCATTTATTGTAATATAATTAAATAGCCGTCTCTGAGTACCTGGGAGAGGGAGAATTCTTATCTCAGAGTAACATTACTTTACATGGGTGGCAAAGTGTACGTATAGGTGTCTCTACATTTTCTGTACTTTATTTGCGTGCCGTATATTTGCGATTGCTTGATGCACAGTCTTGCGTCCAAACATGGCCGAAGATACGAGCGTTTCAGTACAAACATGTAACACGCCTCATAACGTTTGATTTTAGTACGAAAACGAATGAATTTATGACTTTTGGCACGTACAAATTTAGTTCGTATCAACGACTAGTTTGAAATTCAAAAATAATCACGAGTAAAAATATAAACCGCAATCGAACACGAAACGTTAAGTCGTTAAAGCCGTATAAAAACATCGTTTCGTAAAAGCGTTTGTCGTTTCGTCTTTACGCGTATCGATATGATTTGTCGAATCGTTAGAGAACAAACCATCATCGAGTGTTAACGTCGTATAGAAAGTAAATTATATCTATACCATTCTACGATTTCGGTCAGTACAGCGAAAAAATATTCGGCTCGCTCGTTTATTTCGGTTGCCCGTTGGAAAACCTCGAACTGTGGCGCCACCGCCGCCGTCGCTTTCGTCTTCTCAATCGGATCACCGGCCACCGCAGACAGTCGATACGAGGGGTCGGTTTATCACGAAACGACGACGTCGACAACGACCAAAGGCCTGTTTTGTACGAAAACAGAGTAAAGACTCTTGCAGACGAGCGCCTCGTATATGAGTCAGTGGCGTATTTACGGGGGAGGGGGATCACTGGGTTTGATCCCCCCTCCAAGATTTGAGATGAATACTTTTTTTTATTTAAAACTAAATTTATTTTAGATCTATGGCTCTTTTACACTGCAGGTAAATTGTAATTTTTGAAATATTTAGGTTTTTTGACTAGCGATTTGTGGACGAATCATCTAAAAAATCTAGGAAACTAAATTTTCTTACACAAAATACAAATAAAATATAATTCAGAATAAAATACATTGTTGCTTTTTAATATCTATTAACTATATGAAATATAAATTATATCACGTTTTTTAAAAACATATCTACTGTTGTTTTATATTTAATTATTTAAATGCGAAATTAGAGTAAAAAATAATCAAAATTTTACGAGGTTTATTTGTAATTTATCTCATTTAAATATGTGATCTCATACTTCCGTGTATTTTGTAACTCTATTGTAACTTTGTTGTTGTGCCATGGAGCTAAATCCTCAAATGTATACTTACGCAGTACCTAGGTATATAAATCATACATTTGTCCAGTAGTCATTAAAGCTTAATACTATAATTTATTAAGGGGTCCCTATTAAATTTTTTATTTTGATCCCCTACCCCTTGGAAAAATTCTAAATACGCCACTGATAAGAGTACGTATTTTTATTGTCATAGACGTTTCGTCAGATTTATTGATGGTGTGTTTACATGTATAATATGCAGTAGTGTTACCATTGGGTATACTACATATTAAACGCCGTACACTCTCAGGCTTTTAATAAAAATTCTTGGTTATACTACGTATACTCTCAAACAAATTCTTAAATAAAGAAAAAAATACTTTTTTTTTTTGGTTTATCATTTTGTTTAGTTTTTTACCTAATAGTTCTAAACTGTTATAGTATTATAATTATTAGAATAGATACTATTTCATATTATAGGAGCTCGTATGACAAATAAAATTATAGCGGTTATTTACCGATTCGTCGGCGCCGGTGACGTCATTTCAGTTTTTGTTAGTGCGCAGCAAACTTTTCGATAGACCTATATGACTAAAAAAATATTGACCACTTCGCTTGCTAATTAATTTGTGTTGAGATTTTTATCGTATTCAATTCGACCATCTATTAGGCACAAATAGCCTTAATTTTTCGCGAAAAACTTCATTCGTTCATCATATAGTAAACCCTCATGAAAAATGATGGGAACATCACTGGTAATATGTATGCGCTCGTATTCGTGCGCGTGTGTACGGAAACGAAATATCGACTCTCGCCGTAATGCCGTGCCGCCATTTTCACTACGTATATTATAATAATATTTTATATACCGCGTGCGACCCGACGACGACCGCAACGAACGGTTTTCTCGGCCGGACGAATAACCTTTTACGGCGTATCTATCGAAACCGACCGACCGAGCGCCGAACGTCGCGTATCATACGCATCTAAATGTGATTATATAAAAACTCCGACTGACCGAATTCTTTTGGCGACAGAAAACGCACGACGAGCAATGACGTGGCGAGTGATATATTAACCACGGGCAAATACATACATTTAGACACCCCCTCCCCCTAAAACCTTTTTTCAAGATTTACACAATTTGAGAGATATTAAGTGTATCAAAGCAAGTTAGTTAAAAAATTACAAAAATAAAAAAGTTATTATTAGTTTCATTTGACATTTATATTATGTACCTACAAAGTTTTATAACTACATAAGCATATATTTTTGGGTTGGTTATAAGAGTTTTTTTTTTTTTTTGCTTTGTCTTAACACTCAGTACATACAATTAATGAAGCAAAATATATTAAATTTATATGTTTATTGATTAACTTCACTATAATTACATTAAAAATTTGTTATGATTTTTAAAATAATTGAAATACATGGCAGATACAAGAACCATATTTTTATAATTGTTTATTTAATGTATAAGATTATAATATACGTAAGCTTTTCTTTGAAAATAACTAAATTGGAAAGTAAAAATTAAGTATCAAATTATACAAATATTTATGTTTTTAAATATTATGCAAGAAGTTTTAGAATACCCAAATTTTTTACAAATTTCTATTTTTTACTGAATACTAAATAAAAATAAAGAAACCTGAAAATTATTATGAACTCTGCGATTCATAGTTTACTCAAAAGCATCCCGTATTATCTGGCATTATTGAAAATAAATTATACGCTATGCATGGAAATTTCTCCACTAATATATTGGTGCTGAGGCACCCTAAATGGGTACCCCCTCAAAATTTGCCACGTGCATTTGCCCGTTTTGAACCTATATTCACCACGCCACTGACGACGAGTCTATAAATGCAAATACGAATAAACCACGCAACAGTGTATTGATGAAATCGTTTTCTACAGTACACATATTATTATATAATGTGCACGCGGAACGAACACGGGCGTATTTCTTTTTAATATTATATTATAGTTCTTCACAAAGCGCGAACGTACGAATTCGAGGACCGTTCAATACCCTCAAACGTTCGTTCCATTCAATCCTTTCAAAACACAGCTAACTGCGTTTGTCACGTGACTATTATATACAACTATCGTCTGTACACCAAGACTTGCAAATTAAAAATGTCACCGGATTCGGTAGACGCCGTTATAATCGATTTCACGCAAAACTCAACACCGATATAAATTTCCTTATCAAAAACACGATCACAGCTTATACATACTACATAGATCAGGGATTTGCAACCAATGTGCCGCGAACTTTATTAAGGGTTCCGTGATATAGTTTGAAATATTTTTTTTAAAGAAAAAACGATTTCTTGAAAAATATAGCGCCGTGAGTAATAAAACAGACTATAATATAAAATCTGATGTGTTTCATATGATTTGGAGAAACATTGCGATGTTAAATTTATTTTAACGTTCATACCGGTTTGATTGCTATCGCTTCGATGTGGACTGTTATAAAGTTGTCACTATACCCTTTGTTTTAACCGCACATTTTCCACTCTTGTAAACATAAAAACAAATAAACGAATGAAAATGGAGTTGGTTGAAGAAGAAATGAGAGTATGTCTTTCAACTGTTCGACCATGAATAAAAGATTTATGCAAAAAAACACGCCCATGTGTCACATTAGTTCCATAAATTCTTTAATTTTCAATTAATCTTGATAATCTAATAATATTATGCAATTATAATTAAAAATAAAAATATACATTGTTAATGTTCAATTTAATTATACGTTTTATAAAATATAATATGTGTGTATGCATATTACTATGTACATCATACCTACGTCTTGCTACTTTTGTTCATGTTTATACTAATATGCACTGCAAAATAAAACCGAAGCAGTCTATATTAGGGTGCCTCCGGATTTTTAGTGAACCGACTAAAAGTGCCGTGAGTCAAAAAAGGTTGGGAACCTTTGACGTAGATAATCCTCCCTGTGGCCTGTCGGTTTACATGGATTTGGAATCGTGATTCACTATAAGCCAATGGAGATATAATGTTTCTATAAGGCGTTACCACCGGGTGACTTCTTTAAAATGTATTTCAAGCAACGTCATATAATGTTATAATATGTATAGATATTTATATTATATTGTACACAATTATAATTTTATTATGGAAATCACAATTAGTGAACAGATTGTGTAACAGTTTTAATGAGAAAAAAAGACCATATAATGTGCACGAGAAAAGATCGATCGAGCCTTGATCGCGCGAAATTTTAATCGTTTCGTAATCACTTTTTGACAATGGCACTCACGTGTTTCAATTTGAAAATATTATACTGCGATGATTTTTTCTAAATTTTATTTGAATTTACTTTACCTAACCAAACGTAACCTTACCTGGTTAGAGTCTGATTTAGGCAAGTAACTGGACCGGTGACTCGTCACATGGCCTCAAATGTTAAGACCCTTAAATCTCTAGCTCTCATCTGTCATTATTTTTTTATAGATTATAATTTCATAATCTGAATGTAATATTATTCTGGTTTAGAATAATTAAAATTCAAACAAATTATAGTCCTTATGATACAAATTGGTTATTTTATCGTGTTGCAGTATTCTTTGGCTGATACAATGATTGATAAAAAAAGAAGAAAAAATCGATTATAATATATAGGTTCTTACATTATACCATCATTTAAATGTTCACTGTATGGTATAGCTTTTTATTATTTATGAGACACCTTTTTTTATAGTAAAATGTTTTTTTATGTCATATTATAAAATGCATAATGCCATGTTTTAAACTTTAATATTTTTTAACAATTTTTTAGGCATACATATATGGCTTTGATAATATTAATATTATTATCACTATTATTATTATTATTGATTGCATTCACATTTTTGGAAAAATTCCGTTTGGTTAATATATCTATTTAATCTTTTCTTTTTAAATGCCAAAACAGAATATTTTCACAAATAATTAAAAAAACTTCTTGATTCAACCTATTTTCATGTTACACATCATTAGCACTAATCAGGCATCATCAAAGCCCAAATCAAACACTATTTATATATCAACTCGCTCATGAGTTGTAAGGTAGTTATCTGGTTTTCTTATTAGACTTAATTTCATGTATAAAAAATATTTTTATTAGTTGGAGACTTAAATGCTTGGCGAAATTGTTAGATTTTGTATGGTTTCCACTTGATTGTTTTAAAGTCTTAAAATTTAATCTGCCAATAGAACCATTGTGATGATGATTATTTAAGCAAAAATAACTACGGGCAAAATGCCTTAATTGCAGACTATTATATTTAACTAAAGCATATTTTCCGGTGAAAAACAATGCGTGTTGAAACACTTGAAAATAACGCTTTTTTTTAGATAGTGAATAATATTAAAGCTTATTATTTACCAACCAAACAATATCGAAAATAGTTTATAGTTATTTTAATAACAATAATATTGTCAATAGAGAAAACTCTGAAACACCGGTTGTGTATATTCATCTGTATTCAAATCGAAAATCAGTGGATTATTTGCATCGTTTTAAGAAAATTTTATGGAAAAGTTGAAAAATAGTTTTTATTTTATACACAGAGTAAGCTGCAGACCACGTATAATATTTATTCCGTTGCGGATGATGAGCAAACGATACAATAACACGGTGGTTTTTTTTTTAACAATTAATTGGTTTTTGGAACAATTAATACATAAAATATTACGTACGAATACAATATTGATATAAGTACATATTATATCTCACGAATAGAAATCGATTTTTGTAAAAGGCAAAAATTATAATCTCAAGAAAAAAAAAAGCATATTATGAAACCGTGGGCTACACGTATTATATATCTGATGTTTTACTGCAACGGGCCGTGAAAGCTCAGGTGGCTGCGGGTATAATATTATGTTTCCTATTAGTAGACGATTGCGAATTAAAACGTGTTTGAAAAATGCCTAAAAGTTTTCAGTGCTCAGCGTAAGTATACCAATTTATACCTACACATGCGATCACACTTTAATTCGTGCAGTGCGTATACGTATTGATACGGATAGGTGAAGTATCTACAATATACCTTTTTTACACAATTTGATTGTTTATTAAACGCGGACGGCTGGCGTCGGACGTATTTAAATGTACTATATCTATGCAGTTGTGGGTTAATTTATTGTTCACATTGGTCGCTTTCAATTTTAACCGTCTCGCCACGTTGAACGTATCCGACCGGGCGCGGTTATTGACTCCGCGGAGTTGAATGTTATACGTATATTATGTGCTAGCTCCGTATACCGGTGTCGAATAATAATTAAATTATGTTATTACGATACAAATACAAGATGATTTTTATCCACGTTCGTCCCATTTTCGACACTATTTAAATCTGAAAGTCGAGCAAGTACATTTCGTACGGTTTAAAACACATAATTACTATAATACGCAAAACTCTAATCTGAATAATGTAACTACGTAGTTTTCTAAGTTTTTTTTTTGTATTCTTAAACGGCGATCGCTGTTCGTAACACATACTATTGTCAAAAAGGAATTCGTGTTTTTAGTCGATTTTATTGTTGATTTTGTAATATTAGATCGACAGTTGTATACGGGATGAATAGATATAGGGGTTTTGAACTAGGAGTACCTTATAATTGCTGCAGAGATATCCGTATATGTGGCTGCAGATTGCCACAACTCCAATGCTTTAAACAATTTTAAACCATTAAATTATATCTTACAAACCACCTACAACTGGCTTAATATAATAAAAAATTTGAATAAAAACGTTCTGGAATACTACAACATCGTATGTTATACGTGATATAACGATCACCGTTTAAGTGGACTAAAACTTAAAAAAACCTAGTAGATATAGACCAAAAACGGTTTTAAAAAAATCAAGTTTTACAAATTCTTTTTTATCGAAAGCGTGCGCTGCGCAGGTTTAAAAAATGAAGTAGCCGTGCTCGAAAATCGTCGTATACGTTATAGCGTACTGCAGTTATTCACGTAAAATGTCGACCGTAGGTACATAATAATATGCATAATATCGTCGCGACCGACGTGTTGACGTCACCGGCAATAGTATCATAGGTACATTAGGTATACTCACACATAAACGCGCTGCATAGTAATACACACGTAGTGACATATTAATAGTGATTTTTTTTAGGTCGGAACTGTTTTCCATACAGTTGTCACCGTTATCCGACGTAGACGCGTCATAATAATGTTATTATCGTACGCGACGCGCTACGTGTATAGGTAAACGTTACATTATGACGTATAACACCTATTATTATTATTATTATTATTAGTATGATTATTTATTATTATTTTTATTATTATTATTATTATTACTTATATTATTATTTTATTATACGCGTTGCATGTTATATAGGAGGAGCGACGGGCCGGCCGCGACAATCCAATCCGGTCGGACGCCAACGGTCCTCCGGTGCCCCTCTACACTCGCGGCGCGCGCACACTAATACAAACGTCGTGTACATGCCATGGGCACTGCGCGCACACACACTCACACACACACACACACACACTGCACGTACGCGCCGCCGTGTACAGCCGTTCTTCGTGGCGCTTTCACGTGAGAACGATACGCGTAGGTTAGTGCTCTGCACGGTCCGTTTTTTTCTAGACCGGACCGCACCGATACATTTTCAACAGATTCCAGAACTGGACCGGACCGATAAAAAAAAAAAAATCATGCCATACTGGACCGGACCGTTTTATTTGCATATTGCATTGGAAAAGAACAAGACTGTACCATTTTATGTTGCAAAACGTATTAATTACGGTTAATTTGTGATATTACATAAATGTTACGTTTGTGGTGGGCTTGTACTGTCATTAAAAGGTATAAAATGTATAAATGAAATCCGTTTTATGGAAAATTTATTTCTAGCACCACAGTTATATTTTAATTTTATATACCTCCAATGTAACGGTTTTCCATCATAATGATATAATAACAAATATACTCAAAAATGCAATTGATGTTTCATTTTCATGAACAATATATTTTTTTATTTCCAAGTTCATCACGAAAACATTTGTGAATATCATGTTTTTTTCCCTCATATTATTTAATAAGTAATAATATATTTTGCTGCAATATCAGAATTTATTCATAGTTTATGGCCATATAGGTAATATGTTAATTGCTAATAAGTAATAATTATAATTTATAACCTACAAATTAAGTATAGGCTTCAACTGTAACTTTGAACAAGTTACAACTAGCTTGGTAAAGTCCAACTTACTGTCCAAGAACAAAACAATTAATAAACAAAATAATAATTAACAAAGACATGTCGCCATAATTTGGCTCCAAAAACCATTACTGAGTGTAAGTAATAAGTAATAATTTAATAATTTACATTTTTATTAGTAATAAAGTAATAAGTAGTAAAAATAGTTTAATAGCCAATAGGGGATTCAATTGATAAGTGATAACTGTTAAGTGGTTACAAAAATATAATAAAATTAATACCAATATACAAATACCATATAAATATATAACTATTAGGCCGGTTCTTACAATGTCCGGTTAAAGTTAACGGACACTTAACCTGCGGAATTCTACCGGTAAACATCCCTGCACTAACCGTCGGTTAACCGTTAACAGGCACTTAACCGGACATTGTAAGAACCGACCTTAATATATAATTTATAACCATTGACCATTAACAGTATTTAGGTAGGGTTTTTAATTCGTATACCTTGGTTGATAAATGATACCTAACTGATAAGTTATTCATAATCAATTTTTTCTGTGTTTTACCAATATATATATTATATATAATATAATATAATATTTATATATATATATATATATAATAATATATTATTTCTAATCATCTATAAACACGTTTAAAAGAAAAAAAAATATTTTTCATAATTTCATTGAAATATTTTAAATTTACAACCCTACATATATATATATATATATTTCATGAAATGTGTATATTAAATTTGATAACTGCAGCAGTGCAGCATGTTATTCATAACCCAAAATATATTCTATATTAGCATATGGCTCCGGCAAGCACAAAATAATAAATAGGTAAATATATAAATTTCAATAGTATAAAATACAATAATAGTCATTAAAACAAATTAAAAGACTTAGTACTAATTAAATTATATAGTTATAAATAGTCAAAAATAATAGTTAAAAATTAAGAATTAAGTTTGGTAATAATAATTTAGTAACTCTAAGTATCATTGTTTTAATTTATGCTTTCTTGGTTACAGTCGCACGCCCAGTTTTTTCATCCATTCCATACCCTCCTCGCTGGCTGTGTGGATTTCCTAACCCAAAATAAAATCACGTCATATTTATTATCGCTGCATTTATGTTAATGCATTTAGTATTTAACGTATATTATATTATTATATTATGGACAATTGGTCTGGTGCGCTCGAAGAAGAAGAACTACCTATAATGCCTGTCGCCGTTAAACTAAACCTGCATTGAAAGTTTGGAAGTGATAGGTAAGTCACATTATTTTTTTTATTTTATTAGAGCATTGCGCTAGAAATTATTTTCAGCGGGTGCGTAGTGGGCAGATTTTTTTGTACGTGGGCCAGTTTTTTCAAAAACCATTGGTTATCCAGATAAATAATTATATTTACAACAATATTATATAGATTTTAGTTATAATAGACATGTGAGTGGGTACTTATTTAATGTTTTAATATACTCTCATTAGAAAGTAGTTTTTATTATGTAGGTATCTTGAGTTCTAAAGAGACAATTTTTATAGACTTTTGAATAATTAATTATATTTTAAAATTACCAATAAATGTTTTATATATACTTTATATTATAAGGATATGTTTAAATGTAGGCCTTCAAAAACAACATTAACTACTCGATTAACTGTGATGTAAAAATGTAATATTATACATAAATACATAATATATAATATTATATACTTTTATTACTAAATGGTTATTTTATAAATTTTGAATAAAGAAATTTGATTGCACCTATGGACTTGGGATAATTATTTGATATAATATATCATTTTGTTGATTTTCATTCAATTATTAGTAACTATAAAAAAATATTGATAAATATAATAATAAATGGTTATATTGGTATGCCATATATAAATTTTAATTTATTTAATTTTCCATAATGTACCTAACTATTTTAGACATAATTAACATCATATAACATCTATTACTCGTATATTAATGTGTACATTTTTCAGTGGGTGAACTACTGCCCCACTTTACCTCCCTTCGCGGTTAGCGTCATACCTGTTTGTGTTTAACTTCCTAATACCTTTTTTTTAATACTTAATACTATATTTTATTTAATTAGTTTGTATAGTATATTGATATATTCAACATCCCTGCATCAACATTCCTGTACCTATCATGGGTTTCTCAATATACATTTATACACCTGTTTGTAAGTTTGGCAGAATCTCTTGCTAACCAAGTTGTTGCTATGTTTAAGTTAGAAGTTAAGGTAATTTGATTGGTTCATTCTAGTGTGACTGTATGACTAATAACTATGAAACCTACAGGATACATATTTCATGAAAATTGGATCTATTAAAAATCCCAAAGGGAAAATATACGCCAAGTATTAGAACTCTGTAAGACATTTGAAAAATACAGGATTAACACCTACAACAATCATCAAAAACAAAACAAGAAATGATAAACAACATAAAAATGGCTGGTTCGAAAGAGAATTTGGTAAAATGTTAATATTTATCTATTAATACTTAATTTATTTATAATAATTATAATTTTTTACAGTATCAGAAAGTGAAATTGATTATATACTTGATGTATTAAAATACAATGACACTACATTTCCAGAGCTAGAATCAAACTGGAAAGCTACTATATATCATAGATTAAATGATATTAAGAATTCAGGATCAACTTCTGAAATAAGGTAAGGTTCAACCCCCCCCCCCCGAACTTTCGGGAAAAGTATTCAATATTTAACGAAATATAAGTGGTTTCTATCAATGAGGGAGATATTAGATAAAAATATGTTGATTTTATGATTATTTATTGGTTTATCACTATATTATATTCTTATTATTGAGATTTCTAATTTTAAAATTGATACAGTGAATATGCACAGGCCGCACTGTTATGGAAAATTTTTTTATAAAAAACAAGAAAATAATGAGAAATAAATAATTTTTCCATTGAAATTTTGTAAAACTGTTTATATATAAATATGAAATTATACAACCTTAACCCCCCCCCCCAATATTTTTTTGTGTACGCGCCTGCTGCACATCATATTGAATTTCATATTACACACTGCAGCATCGGTGGTGTGTCGTATTACTTACAGATACACTACACACACACACACGCAGTTCAACACGTTCAATCTTTCTCACTCCCACACGCGTACGCGCTCACACACACATACACACACGGTCCTCCTCTTCAACAATATGCACGCGAGATGCACGTACCTACGACTGGACGCCTCTCGTGATTAATGGACGCACACACATACACGGACGGGTTTATGTATACGCGCGGCGAACGTGACGTACTTGTGTTATTATTATATACATAATAAGTACCTAAATCATTATTTCACTGCGCCGACATTCAAACGATATAGGCGCTTCTTCAGTAAGATATTTTGTGTCCTGTATATTATTGTACTATGGGAGCTAACAATAGATATTAGAACTAAGTCATATTAGAAAGCAATAAGCTGAGACAGGCATTTTGACATTAATATTTAAGAAACAGTTATAATATAGAATTGGCAGGTCAGTGAAACAAAATGAGCTGAGACAACAAAAATGCATTAAACATGTAAGGACAAAAAAGAAAGAGAGAGGAGGTAGTCGACCGCTCGTGTGGTTGTGTACCTATACGAGCGGGCGTTGAGGATAGAATTTAGAGACTTTTAATATATATACATAAACATGTATGTATGTATGTATGTGAATGTAAATTGTAAATGTATGTGTCAACAATAAAACGAATTCTTGTTAATTAATTCTATTTATATTAATAAATCAAAAAGAAGATTTTAACATCGAACGTACAAAGGACGTATACAACAGTATAATATGTAAGTGTGGCCAAATGATTAACTGCTTTCTTTGCCGTTGTCGACCGTGACGTTATATTCTCATCACATAATATTACACTTACAAATGATCGCAAACACGTTTTATGTGAACACTATACGATTCAGCAGCGAAAAACAGTTCCGGTCGGACTTTTCTTTCCCATAAGAATTCTGTCGATAAAGGCTATGCTAACTATCTCTTTTCAATATACGATAAGTTCATCGTGCGTTCGTGACAACGGCATCGTATTCTAGTGTGGTGGTAGTGGCCTATAATGCCTATATTTTTGGTTTTTTGAAAAATATTTAGTGAATCGTTGGTGAGCACATAAAAACAAACTTTATTATATAATAATGTAATGGTAAAATCATAAAAAGGACAAATATTTCCGTGGGAAATCGGGATAATCTTTATTGTATATCTAAATGTATATTCTATATGTGTACAGATTGTACAATAGTCAATAATTAGTTCTTCCAAGTATTTGAATTAGATTTACTGTAAATGAAAACAAAAAAAGTCCGTAAAGTAAACACAAACACACATATATTTATATATATTCGCACTGACTTTTGGCCACACATAGACATTCTTCGGGTTCCCCGCCTTTCACATTAAAGCTTCTGGCGTAGCGTCGATAACATCAAAACAAAATACACCCGATTTCCTTGATCCTGGAAAATAATTCAACGTTATTGAATTTATAAAAACCTTATAGAACTCTTAAAACTAGCTGATATAAACATGTTTATTATTTATACAATTATACCTTTATAAACTGCGTCGATGTACCCAACTATATCCACGATATTTTGTTTTTATTTTTATATTATATCCATTTAAAATCACATACGGGTATCCCCTTACAATGTTTTTTTTTGTTTTATGAAATACCTGAAACGTAGTATGAACTCATATGTAGTATAGTTGCCAACTAATTACCGCTACCGAATCTCCATTAATCGAATTTATAGCGGAATCAAAATTAATGTATCTTATAAGTAGGTTCTTTTTGAGTTTATCAGCCTTTCAAAATATATGCGGAAAAAAATTCGAGTTTTCAAGGTTTTCTAGTCGTCGAGGCCCGAGTCATAGAAAATCGGCTGAATACATAATATTATGTTTGACGCATGTATATTATTGTATAGCTCTTGTTTGAACAACAACAAAAACAAAAAAAAAACCAAACAATGTCTTGTGTGTATTCGAGAACAAGAATTGTGTGCGAATTATTTTCCGAATATTCATTCTATAAAACTGTCAAAGAGAATCATGATTTTTTATTCGTGAAATTCGATATTTTCCTTGCATCTGTTAAATTATTTAATTTAAATAGGTATAGCTGGTTTTCACACGCCTTAAAAATCATCTATTATTAGTATATACGCTATAAGTATAAAACTCCAAATTCATATTTCCGATTACAAAAAGTAACTCGTATAAATATATTTATATGTATTGTATAATACGTAAAACGTCGTTTTTTTTGCTCCCTTACTTTAATTCAATCATCATATTATTACGCATACCTGCACGCGCTTTTATAATGTACTCGGACGTGCGCGTTTTCATTAAATATTCGAACCGCGTACCCGAAACATTTTTCCGCAATTATCTCGTGTCGATTATCATCGTTATTGTGATCGCGCCGGTGAATTCGACGCGTTATTATTTTTGACATCGTCGTCGTACACACACGTCGTTATACGCGTACGACGCGCACTTATATCTCTGCGTGTATAATACGGACCGTAGTCATTAATAACTCGGCGCGTACGTCGTCGGGAACATCGTTGCACGAATTATAATAATATTATTATTATACATCCACCCGGGTAATATGTTATTATAATGCCGATATAGTGGACGACGCGCGGTATATCGTCTTCGCACTCGCGCAACAATAACCGTTTACCATTTTAATGGTTTTTCATTTTCCCCTCGTCGATCTTCACGAAATTGGTTCCATTACGTCGTTCTGTACATTCGAAATTGGTTCCATTACTACGGGTGAGCGTACGAATATCAATGTGTACGTATATTATAAAATATATGTATACCTACCCGTGTGTACACTGCAGCGCACACGTTCCACGTCGCGTAGTTATAGTCCACCGATAAACATACAGGTGTATATCGTGTGCCCGGTTCACTAAACGCGGCGCACACCCATTATCTCATTAAGTATAATTTCGTCCGATGTTTATCGGCGTAACGTAATTTTTTCCTCTCGTACTACGCTCGTGTTCCACAACTACTGCCGCGATCGGGTAGGTACGTGTAACTACGTGTATATACGCGTCGAGCACTGCGTACGAATAATAATAATAATAATAATAATAATAATAATATTGTAATAATATTTTAATACGCGCGCGGCACATATGCTACGAAATTAATATTAAAAAACCGTAACCTGGCGCCACCGCCGACGTTCGTAGACGCGTACGTTATAATATCGTGTATAGTAGTTATAACAACCATTTAACGGCCCATACACGTCTTTTAGTCATAACAGTGTATAATATAGTCTCACACGATCTAGTGCAGTTATTTCGATTTTCTCAGTCGTAGACCGGAGAGGAACAATGACGGTGTTTTTTTCCCCCTCGTACACGACTTTTGCGTTCGACTTCGACCCGGTGATGTGGTCCCGAAAATTATATGTTGGTATGCTTGAAACCATGTATGCTGTATAATGGGACAACTATTTAGGGGGGCTTTTGTCATCAGTCACCTCTGTTCGATTTTAATAAATTGATAACGGATTGTATGAACCTTAACGACGTAATTTTTACTATCATAAAATGTATTTATTTACCAATTAAATTTATTTACTTTGCGAGTGTGTAAAAATATGTGTTACCTACGTATTATATAATACTCGCGGTGACTCGACGATACTGATCCCCGCGGACGAGAAAAATATTGATCTACTGCAACTATGATGCTTTGCGTGCTATGACAAAACTACATTTTTTAAACGACTTAAATTTTACACAACGTTACTATAGTTATGATTCAAATCGTTTTTAGTCATTGCGCGGTCAACTCGCTCGGGCGCAACAAAAGACTTGTATTGAAAGAGGCGCGTATAAGTATATGTAATATTTATAATACGATTTAAGTATACAATAATAACAATTTAATAAAGTGGTGCCGAAGTCCGTTTTTAGAGGTATTAAAAAGCGTTACAATAAGCATACCTTCAAAGCGAGTACCCATCCACCTACCCGAAATATGTTGAACAACCGCCCCTCGGTTTTTTCCTCCCATCGATAAATAATTTTAATAACTACAAGTAAAAAGTAAATGTATAGATTCCCAAAAGGGCCGTGTTAAAGGGTGCACTAGTTCTTATGGCATTATTATGTAAGCCTATAATAAATAATTCATAACTTTCATACATTAAAATTATTTAAGCTAGTGTGTTTCGCAGTCCTACCCACTGTGCATTTATATGTAACGAAAACGTTTTATATATGTTTTGATAAAACATAAAACATCAAAATTTATGTTTTATAGGTGTTAATTTAACATTCTATTGACTGCTAATCTTCATAATTTTCCTACATATATAGTATGTTGTCTGTATGTTATTATTATACATATTTAAAACATAACAAATAATCATTAATATAATTCCATAAATTAATGTTATATGGATGTCATATTGTATACCTATATAATCTTTAAGATATTTATTAAAGTTGTGTTATACATATATGTATACAGATTATATTTATATAGTTACATTTGAATTTAAAGTACATACTCAAAATATTTATGATGAATATGTTGAATAAAAACCCGTGTTATTTATGTAATATATAATATAATATATTTATACAAAAAATGAACATACAAATTAATTTGTAGACATAATACATAGATTGGACGTTTTACAACTATATCTTAAAATTACTTATTTTATAATTTAATTATAAACCAGAGCTTAAAATAATAATAATTAAAAAGCATCATGGCACAACGATATAAAAACAGCCTGTTCACAAGAAATTTTAATAACAAAACATTTACATTTAATTTCGAGTAAAGAAACACAAAATTGATCAGATACTTCATTTATATTTACTAAAAAAATACCAACATTCATTGAACTAAATGGTTTTATTGTGAAATTTTGGAAATGTAAATATTTTTTCACAATGAAATTTATATTTTTATTTGGTACCTGAATGATATTATTTACCTCAACCAGACAATTATCTTTTAAAATAGCATATTTATCCTTTTCTTTAAAAATGTCTATTGTTAATCGTGAAAAGTTAAGAACAATTTTTCCAAATTGTCTATCTACTACATTTATTAAATGAGAAGGACTACTGTTTTTTAATTAATTTTTGTGACACACATACTTGGAACCTGATAATGGTGAGAGGACTCTAACTTTTATTTTTCTTTAATTCTATTAAATACCTCCTGAAGAGGATATTTTAATGATTTTAAAGATTTTTTCAATTCTTGCAGATAATTTTCATATCTAAAACTGCTAAAATTATCCAACGACCCATGAATTTTAACATATTTAGGGAAATGTATTAGGCTATGAACATTATAAGTAATGAAATGATGTCCATAAATATGGCCATATTCAAGAAAAAATTTTTTTAATAAAAGTTCAGCTTTTTCATTATATATTTGACATGTTTCAGCGGATACCAATATTCTAATTGCATATACTAATAGTAAAAAATGAGAATACATATCTTTGCTGAGATGCCTTTTTAGTACTATCATACCAGAATACATTAAAAAGAATCTTAGCTCAGTGGCTTTCCAATACTCAACATCTTTAAGAGGTCTAGGTAAACGGCAAATTTCAGAAGGTATATAAGATCTTAGATTTAATATCTTTACATTAATTTTTTTTAAATTGTCTACTGTTATTCTAATATTTTTTTTATCTTTCACCCAAAATTCAACTAGCTGTTTACATACACCTAGACAAGTGTTATGCATATAGTCTAAGCATACTGTATCAACTATATTGATTGGTAAAAGTTCTAGGGGACTATTCCCTTTATGATAAATTATCATTGATAATCATCATTTTTCCTATTTCGAAAGGATTCATCGGTTCTCAAAGGGGCATTAATACCAACCAAAGCCACTCTATTTTGAAGATATGTTCCTTCTTCAGTACATGAATTACAGCCAAAATAAGCATTAAAGGCCTTTACATTTAAAAGATAACTCTTCGCTGGAGCATCATACACAATATTACTAATTTCTAATTTCATTAAAATTCCATTTACATTAATTCCCTTAACAATGACTGATAAAATATCCCCTATAAACGAATTCATAGACTCTTCAATGGAACTAGGTTTTTTCAAACCATGAAAAATACGTTGATTGTAAATATATTTTATTTTTACAATCAACCAACATATTAATATACACATAGAATTTTTGTGTTTAACTGATGAAACGTATAAAATGTATTGAAGATGTTATAAAACATAAAATGCGCAGTGGGTACCACACCCACCCACCATTAACAGATATTGCAACTGCAATACCTAAATATAGGGATTGGCGCCACTGATTATAGATATTTAATGGTTATTTTCTGGTTGAAGGTCTATATATGAATAGACTAATTGAAGGCACCGGTGCAATAACCAGATAAGTCCATTTTCATAAATTGTTCAGGAGACAAAAAAAACGTTTACAAATTTGGTAAATTAACCAAACTTTAAAAACGTGGTGTTATTATTTGTGTAAAAATAAGACACACCAAATACAATAATTTCCTTTGGGCTTTGGTGATAATACTTTTCCCAGGAAAATAATTGATAAAAACTAAAAATCGTTTATAAATACATTTTCAATAGTTGCAATAACAAGTTACGCCCAATTATGGTTTTGGGCACATCTGGTTATTGCAACCAACTAGAAAGCAAATAATCTGGTAGGTATCCATAACATAGTCATAATATTATATATTTTATTTATACAATTTTTATATTATATTATTAGGTACGTATTAATTATGTTATAGTTAAATTTATTTAATAAAATGTATTTTAAAAAAAACTATCATTTTGTACCTGATTGTTGCACCGGATACAATATCTAAACTGTAATATAATTGATAGGTGCAATAACCAGTTACGTCCGGACATATTTGGTTTTTGCACCCAATGAAAAATAAATTTGTATTTATAATGTTTTTACGGATACGTCCGGACATACCTGGTTATTACGACCGAAAAAAAATTAAAAATGGTTTTATAACTATATCTCTTATAATAATGATCGGACGTATCTGATTGTTGCGTCTATCGATGCAGAATTTTTTTCTGTACATTTTTGTATTAAAAACGAGTTTTTGAAAAATCAGGACTTATCTGGTTATTGCACCGGTGCCTTCAATTGGTTATGGAGTACTTTAATTGATTATTGAACGCAAGTTACCACTTAAAGTTTTCTCAGGCAGCCAGTCGCTGGCGATGTCGGTCCTACCGTACTAGTTTTTATAATTAACCATATTTAATGTCCCGTCCGCTCACGTCCCGGTAGACTTATCCATTTTCGTACGTCTAACAAACGACGCAACAACAATTACGTACTCTCAGTGAACCTGCAGCCAATAATCATGACGATGCGTATGGAAAATAATGATCCGTCATATTTTTCGTGTAAGGTATTCACCATATATTATTTTATGACGGTGTAAATTATAAAATATTTAATTTGTTATCTATATAATATTTCCGTGCAGTCCGTTTTGTTCTGTAAAATACACGCCAAACGCGAAAAACACTCGAAAACGTTCGCGCCTGCATGTACGACGTGCGTGGCATGTGTATACTCAGATATTATATACAGCATGTATGTTTAATACGCTGTTTCGTAAACCTGCGCGAGAGTAGATTAAAATATAATATAGAACACCGGTGGACGGCGGGTTGTAGGAGTCGTGTGCTGCAAGTTGCAACGTTCCGAGCCATAGGTATTAACCAGCTACGCGATATGGTTCCGCGACGGCGCTAACTAACCATAAATCCACGGCCGGTCAACGTTTCAACCACATTTTTGGGAGGGAAAAAAATGTTTTTTTTCTCAACAAATCTTGTGAAATAGAGATTATTTATCATCGTGATCTGCACGCGTGTTTGGTAAACGATCAATTATTATTTTGAATGTACATATTTTAGTGATATTCATGATGTCGTAGCGTTTAAAATTTCAAATGCAGAATAACATTATTCTAATATTTATTTTATTAGTGACATTTTTTTTTCCCATAGGATCATCTACGAATTATCATATCTGATAAGTTGATGACGCATTACACTACACTTGTACATGTTAGCGCACGCACAGTATATACCGCTTTGATACAATATATATACCATAATATTATAAAGATTTCATTGGTGAGGAATATCGACGGATACTTATTTTATACATTTTTTAAGCTTAGCAAGACTACAATTTCGTTATCCGTAAAAAATTCTAAATATTTTAAAACGATTGCCGATATGAATTTTTTTAATTCTAATTAAACTGTACAATAACATTACCTATGTTTGTTTCGATGCAGAATTTCGTTCCAAATTTTAAACGCGAATATTCCCAAAATCTGACGTGACATTACGTTTCACTTGTCCGATAATTTTTGTATCCATCCTAAAAAGTGGATTCGTACGTATATATTCACATATTATATTATGTTATCAACACCTGGGCGTCTATTCTCGAAATCATTCGGATCGGATCCGTATACGAAAACCGTAGTTTCCACACGGATTTCCACATGATCCAAAAAATACGTATTCTTGAAATTTTTCCGTGTACGGATGGGTTCGGTTATGTGGAAAAGTTCCGATCGATTCATCCGAATGAGGGTGTGGCATTCGGAAACGTATTTCCATATACAAATAAACACATTATCATGTTACTATCCTATTGTTGTCGTTAATTAAACCACATTAATTAATATATGATTACTATAACTATAACTATAACACGTTAGTAAACATGGATAGTTTTTTTAAATTATTTAATTTTTAAAAGATTTCCAATTACTAGCTAAAATGTATTATTTATAATGAAGTTATCTTTGAGGTTAATAGTTAAATTGTACCTATATGCGGATGTGCCTGTATTTCCTTATAAGAATTTCAAGTTGGTTTTTAATAAGATAACTTATGACAACTTAAACACTCAGAAAAATACATTTCTTAAAATCTACATTTTAGATTCTGAGTGAAGCGAAGGATTTTATGGTTTTACAATGATGTTTATTTATTTTTTTTTATTTTTTTATTTTTTTTTTCTGTAAACACTTTTTCGTATAGAAATCCTTGTCCAAAAGTTTCGTCCAGCAACTTTTTAGATTCGAAATTGAACTGAAATGGTACTTTAGAGAGGTCATTTCTCCAAAATCTCCATAGTTTTTCCAGTAATCAAGAATAGCGATCGAAAAACTGAGTAAAAACGGTAAAATCGGTAAAAATCCGCCGTAAACGAGATTTTCACTGTTCAGATTTTAGGTATTTAGTCATAAATCGAAAAGTATTGAAGATAGAAACTTGAAAATTTTATCCAATATCGAATACATACTTTTTTATATAGGACAACATTTTCAAAACAATTATAGCACTTTTGACTTAAATATAGAACTTTTAATTTACCAAATTGTTTGAAAGTTTTCATGTAATATAATTTTAAATAATTGACAAAAAGTTTTGAAAATTTAATATGACCTTACTCATATACCTACCTAACTATCCTAACGAAAATTCAAAAATCGTGATTCAGGATTTTTTTTTATACACACTTTAATAAATTATAATACGATTTTTTACGATATTGTCTGATTTCTTTTAAGTTTATTTCTAATGAAATATTGAGTATTTGTTAGAAAGATCTGAAATTTAATACAAGTTTACTCTTATACTAAACTATAAATACCGAAAAAATATCAATAATCGTGACTCAAGATTTTTTTTCCAAGCATTTAAGTAAATTATTATCACAATTTTTACAGAATAAACTGGTTTTTTAATTTGTTTTGATTGTTCGATTGAAAATTTGTATCTTATAACATTTTTAATATTTGTTAAAAAGCTCTGAAATATTAAAATGACCTTACTTAAATAATTATACTTTCTTAAATATTCTAAAAAAAAATTTGAATATCGAATACTTGGCATCAAATAAATTAATGTTTGAGTAGAAATAGCCCGGCACCCGACGAATTTTATATTTTTATTAGAAGAAATTTATTGAACAATTCAAAATTTGAGCAGAGGTTCCCCGGCGCCCGATGGCCAATTGATTTTAGTTTTAAAGAAATATTTTCCAAAAATATAAAAATTAGACAAGAAGATCCCTGGCACCCGAGGGCAATTTGATTTTAATTATTCAGAAATATATTTAAAATTATAAAAAGTTAATGTATTATCCTTGAACCAAATAAATGAATGTCTGAGAAGAAATATAACGGTACCCAAGAAATTTTTGATATTTATTATAAGGAATTAATTTAAACAATTACAATTTTGAGCAGAGGTTCCCCGGCGCCCGAGGGCCAATTGATTTTGGTTTTAAAGAAATATTTTCCAAAAAAATAAAAACTAGACAAGAAGTTCTCCGACACCCGAGGCGTTTTTGATTTTTATTGTTATGAATTTATTTGAACAATTCAAAATTTGTGCAGAGGTTCCCCGGCACCCGAGGGCAAATTGATTTCAGTTTTAAAGTAACATTTTCCAAAAAAAATAAAAATTAGACAAGAATTTTCCAGGCACCGGAGGACTTTTCGATTTTAATTATAAGGAATATATTTGAACAATTAAAAATTTGAGCAGAGGTTCCCCGGCGCCCGAGGGTAACTTGATTTTAGTTTTAAAGAAATGATTTCATAAAAATATGGAATTAGACAAGATATTACCTGACTACCGATAGCTTTTTCATTTTAATTATTCAGAAATATGTTTTAAATAATTAAATTGAGCGAAATATACTTCGAACCAAGGAATATAAATAATGATTTACAAATTTTAGTAACTTAAAGTGTGGGTAGAAATATCACGGCACCCGAGGGATATTTGATTTTTATTATTTATTATTTATTTTATTATTTCATATTTTCTTTATTTTGACAGTAACGACATGATAGTGTGCATGAAACCCGTGTGTGCAGTACCTATAGGGGTGCAGGTAGGAGTTAATATAATTATCATATTATATATCCTTTAATTTAAATTCGTAGACAACTTATGATAATTTTAACCTCAATTATGATAATCATTTATTTTTAAAAAATTAAGTTAGTATATCTTCGTACCTATATCAAACTAACATATTAATTTAATATAAAATTATATGTTTTGAATTATAATTTGTAAATCAAGTTAAAATGTCAATACCAATTTAACACTTTAACTTGATTTTAACTTTTAAATTAATTAATGGATATTTTTGATTATAGGTAAGTTGGTATATATTCAAAGAAAATGTAAATGTGTATTTTGGAATTATATCTATAATTGAAAAAAAAGACTATACATTTAAATACTCGAACGTGCATGGAGTACATGTAGTGTATCATTCAATTTAAAACCATTAGGTAATCATATACATTTATTCTAATATGAAGTAACATATTCGATGTTTACTATTTAGTTTTCACGCGTAAGTGAAGTTGCAAGTACCTATACTATACTGCGTGCTGGTACACAGTTGTAGTAATTATAGTGGTTACACACTAAAAATATACGTGATGTTATAGTTTTATCTACGTAATATGTTGATTTTGGAATTATCGAACTAACCCAAAGGTAAATCATTGTGTTCAAAGCATGATCAAGATATTTTTATTGAATCCGGTAAAATTCGCCGCTCGTAATTTATCTATAAGAGACGTCTCAAACGAACGAAAAGACATTTTATGGCATAGTGTTTAAAATTGTGGGAGAGTTGGGTTTCAATTAGAACTTAGACGTTACAGCGGGGAAGATACTCTTCAGAACGTCACCTCAGTACTCTTCTGTAAAATATCGTCTAAAACATCAATCACAGCGTTTTAAACAATTTTTTTTTATGCTTTATGACATTTCATTTAAAACTCTGTAGGCGCATATCGTCGGCTACACTGCAAAACCTTGTAAGTCACTTTTATCAAATTTTACAGGAGGAAAAACTATGAGGTACATCTATTAGTGCTTGACATACGAGGTTCAGTTATTTAGGGTTATAATAATGAATATTCCATGAAATGTTTGATTTTATGATAATAAAATGTGTATAAAAATATAATGTACCCATTAGACCAAAAAAAAAAAGTCAAAATCTCGACTTACGAAGTTTTACAGTGTAGCCGACGATATGTCGATTTGACTCTTTAAATATCAATCCAAAACAGTACAGTTCAAAATTGGTGTGTACTTGTGCGATATGTTACACATTATTTCGTTCGTCAAAATTTGAATTATTTTTCAGTGTTTATATAATATATATATAAACATATTGTAAAAATATGTTTTACTTTTATTTAGACGTGTCACTTTCATAGAAATATCCGAATACATAAAATATCTCAATACCGTTCCGTTTGATCAGTGTCAATCAAATAAAGTCATGCATTTAAAATCATCTGATTTTCTATTCGTATTATTCTACGTGATAATTGTCTTCGTACCCAGTGTTTCGTGTAAATTTACCGTATTATCGAGCATACCCCCTGTTGTATGTGTATCAAACAGATAAAAAATGAACGGTTTTGTCATATTTTAAAACCAAACATTCTATATGACGTATTCCCGTGCACTGCACAAACATTCGACGAATCGTGTCCATGGTGTCGAATCGCTCGGGCGGTGTCTCGTCGTCATTATATCGTTATTTCAACATCGGAATAATATATATTATTTATGTTGTTTACCAGACGTTTTCGTCCCATTTAGCTTGATACTCAGTTCAAAGCAACGCTATTATGATCATATTCATCCACGTCGATGATGTGGGTATACAACACTTCAAAGGCACGGGTGTTTGAACGCCGAAAAACGAACAAATAACGCTATGTCACATGCACGCGAATATTCGTTTCGGACTCACCTAACACTTAACGTAAAAGGGATTGCATTTCAATCACTACAACATATTGATTATATATTTATATAGGTGGTCATTTCAATGATTACTGTATAGTATCATAAAATATTACTACGGGAGTAATTGAACTATTTGAGAAATTAAAAAATAATTTTTTCATACGATTGTTAAGCGCAAAAGTGTATCGATGTTGTCCAATAAACGAACAAGTCAAAAACATCGAATACAACAAAAGTTACCTCGTTTAATTTGTTATATTTCTAAAAGTTTATCCTATTACTTCGCATAAATCCAATTAAAAATAGTTTTGGTTTTGACGACAGGATGCATTATTGCGATATAATTTATTTTACATACGCATTGGTGGCAGACACACCGATTTTATTTCAGATTCTGAATGTAATGAAGAATCTATTGGGTTTACAATGATGTTAACTAAAGAAAAACCATGTGAAATCGGAGCAATTTGCTGTAAAAGACATTTTTACTTTTATTATTCAGTTATTTAGTCTTAACTGGAAAAGTGACGATGCTAGAAACTTGATATTTTTATCACATAGTAATACGTAGAATTTCGCTACATATTTTATGAATGTTTCAAAAAATATTGACCACTTTTGAGTTAACTTTGAAAATTATTTATTTTTCTTGAGTTTATCCTTAATAATATTTTTAATAAATGACAAATGTTCTAAAAACGTAATATGGTCATACGTACATACTTAAGTTATTGTACTGAAAAATTAAAAAAAAAATGGCGCAGGATTATTTATTTATTTATTTTTTTTTTTTTTGAGAAGCGTTCAAATAAAATATACTATTTTATCGGAACATACTATTTTTAAATCAATTTTCTACTTTGAGTGTACTCAGAGAATTATCAGTCCATTGAATCATTAGAAACCTTTGGAAACATATAAAACAACATGTTCTGAATCTTTCGGTGAAAAAAATGTTTTCTTAGTTAAAGTTTTGAACAGGTTTGATGAAAAAAAAAACCCAATGATAATAATTAGATTTAAAAATGGTATAAGTGGTATATTTTTGGACTGAAGCTTTGCTCAAAATCGTTAACTTAAGAAATGATCTGTCGTTTCTTTAAAACTTAACACGCCCATAAACATTGTCCGAGCAGCGAAGAATATCCCACGGTACGAAATATGTCCGGATTTTTTTGTTTTTAAGTATTTATAATTTATATAACCATATGTATACTACTATTCTTCAAGACATTTAATAAACCTGAATAATTAGGGTTATGAACCTTTAAACTGTAACTAATATTCATAATTTAACTATAATTAAAAAACTATAACTCTAATAAATCACCATGGTATAATACTATAATATCTAATATTATACTACACAACGATCTAAAAATTGAAACAGTTCCTACCACACCTAAAAATTGTTATAAAAAATTCCACACCAAATTAACCAATCACACAAACCCACTGGTATCTAACCTAGCCAATGAATCCATCCCAGAAACCCCCCATTTCGATTGAAAAGAAATTGGTGTCGTGATCTTTTGAATCACGACCTGTATTAATTTAAAAAAAATAAAATAAAAAATACCAAGTCTGAGGGTATCTACACTGGGAGACTTCCCTCCTCACGTAACGGCATGTTGTTTTATCTATTTTAAAGTTATAAAATTTACTTATTGTGTATAATAATATTAAAGATTGTAAATATACTTTTGTTTCATAACAAAAAAAAAAAAAAAAACTAATAAATCATTCTGGTGTACATCGCTGATTCACCATCTACAACAATCTGTGCAATACGATCGGAATACGAAAATATTTTCGTAGAACGCGCACACAATATGTATAGATACGTATTTATCAGAAAAAAAAAATAAGATTCGACGAAGGATTTCTGATGGATGCACATTGCACACAAATTCACACGCTAACGTATATACGCACACTTTCAATCACATTTACGTGCACGTACGAAGTCATACATAAAAATCATAAATCTGCGTGTGATGTAGGTCACCGTATATCGCGGAACACTGATATCGATATGACTTAGGGATTTGTGAGCTGTGAATTTCGTGGAAAGAAAAATGCACTAGTGTGTAATACGATTCAACACGGAGAATTCGTTTTCTTGTCGGGTGTTTAATTCCAAAGCAAGATAAATCACTTTTTCAGTGAAACGACTCGGAGTAAATATCGTCAGTAAAATATCTTGATATTACGCTTTTAGGCTTTAACCCGTTTTACCGTGTTTAGTCTCTGCAGGGTTCTTATTTTTAATCAAAAGCTCACCAAATTTTCTCAATCCGGTAGAAAATTCTATTTTTCGCCAAAAAGTTGTCGATTTTTTTTTTTTTTTAATTTCTTAAACCATATAGCAATATTCTATTTTATATATTGTGAAAATTTAAAGTTTCTAGCAATATCACTTTCCTAGTCACTGATAAATAATTAAAATCGATTTAGTGAAAGTGTCGTTTACGGTACATTTTACCGTTTTTACCTGGGTTTTTCGGCGGTTTTTCCCTATATCTACGTGTTACCTCCGATCGATAGAGTAGCTAGACGAAACTTTTGGATAATGTTAAGTGTATCAAAAAGTGTTAGGTTAAAAAAAAATAAAACATTGAAGATAATTATTATTGTAAGACCAATAGATGTTTCGCTTCGCTCAGAATCTAAAATTAAAAAAAAAAAAAAAACGGAAACACTAGAAGCTCACTCGCTGACCTTGCTGATCATATATGAATGTTTTGCAAGAAACCCGCGCCCCGTTACCGTTACCGTGGTATAAGATTGGCTGACCGACCACGCCTCGCCGATTTGTCGTACGTATGTACGCTTGTATAGTTGTATACCGCGGGAGAAACGCCAGGAGGTCGGCTCGACCCATCCTGACCCGGCCGTGACGGTCAGCCCGGTTTTGGCGACCGACCATACATTTCTACGGCATAACACGAGATTGCAAAACCACTGCAGCGGTCACTGTCCGGACACGACCGCGGTTAGCTACTTGCAGTGTGGTATGACGGGCTCAGGTTCGCCGCAAGACGTCGACCGGTGGCAAATGACACGCCGCACTACTGGAGTTTTCCCCGACTGTCTGGCACCGCGAGCAACGACGTCGACGAAGGACGATTTTCGGTCAAAACGTTGTGTTTTACACCGCAAAACAAGGGGGATCGAGTGGGTTAATTTTGGTTAGAATAAAGAAAAAAATCGTACGCGCACTTCGGGTTACAGATGTTTTTCGAGATACTGGTGCGGGTAGGACCGGATAGAAGGGTCAAATGATTATGGGGTGGTCTGTTGTCTAACCGAGCTACTAGTGAACTCGAGCGACGAGAGCCAACACAAAGATGTTTTTGATTAAAACATCGTTAATATTATCTATTGTTTTAAATTTGATCGAATTAATTTTTTGATACTTGCCTTTTCTATATAAACTATATATATTAGAATTTCTATAATCAAAAGAGTACTAATGCACTTTGTATACCGTCGGTTAATGTTTATCATCGATCATTACTACAAATGTTGTTACTAGTAATATGTTATACCCGCAAAGATTTCAAGAATCGAAATTTTACCGTCGGTCATTTAATAACTATTTGATTTTGTCTCATGTTGACGTAAACGCAATTTTAATTTTCGATTTCAATCCAATATTGGACGCAGATGGTTTTATTATACTCGAAAGGGAAGAAACAAATAATTGCTTAACTGGACCGATTCTGGACCAATTCTTGGTGTACGTGATATATAAGAATTAAAGTTCTAACTTTAAACGTATTAAATGAAAAAGTTCTGACTGAGTAATTTTTAAGTTATTTTTAGTATCTCTAATAAAAATGTATATGAGTAAGATTGTGTTGAACTTTCAGGTCTTAATATCAAAAAGTAAAAATGTAATAGGATAAAAAAAACAATATTTTCAAAGGTCTGTACCTATTAAGCCATTGGTAATAAATTTAATTTTTAAATTTTCGTCAAGTCTGTATCAGAAAGTATTATTGAAATTCGCGACAAATTAACAACGTCAAGGTCTATAAAATTCAAAGTTTGAGAGTATTATTAAATGACATAAGTATACTTGTTCTACAAACGGTAATTCACGTACGGTCGATATCGCACGCAGGAAAGAAATTAACAAAGAGTAGAAAACGTTTTGTTCATAAACATAAAACGACCTGTTTAAAACGAAAATTAAAATTATTCTGTGCGCCTGTATACAAATGGCCCTCGGTGAAAATCCTAAAACAAACCGAAACGATGACGACTCGGGTCGAAGTATATACGAAACGAAACGAATTCAAAACCGTTGTGATCTCACGTACACGCCACGTTATAATATTATATATATTGTGTGTGTGTGTGTGTGTGTGTGTGTGTGTGTGTGTGTGTGTGTGTGTGTGTGTGTGTGTGTGTGTGTGTGTGTGTGTGTGTGTGCGTGTGTGTGTGTGTATTCACCACGGCAAAAGCTGTCTTCGGTGTTTTCTCGAAAGCCAATGAAAGCGAGTGAGCGAAACTTTGTGCGAACTATGCGACAAATTAAGAATTATTGCAGTTTTGAATTTTCGAAACATGATTAAAATATGACTTGTCACGAAAGTTAAGCGCTCGTATTTCAAACATGGTGGACGGTCGTCGCTTTCGATAAAACGTATATAATAATATATTCGTAGATGTACACTGTATATATATGTATATATGTACCTATATACGAGTGACACGAATCTGCGGTGCGCAGAATGCAAATTATATTATTACAATAGTTAGATATAACGGTTTCGACGGCGTCAAGCACAGCACGGCGACGATCCGAGGGAACAATAATTATTATTTCATGATTTCGTGAGTCCGATGATACGTTTTGTCGACTAGCGGCGATCTATAGCGTACATCACAATATTCGGCAGAGAAATCCCGGATCACACTACTTTTTGTGACGCGATATCATGATTCACATTATAACAGTACATCATAATACGTCATCGTGCCGTATAAATTTAGCTAAAAACTTTCACAGATTAAACACTGTACGCGTATCATTTTCGGATTTACGATCCATGAATACCAGGATAAATCCTAATCCGACTCTATGGGTAGTTTATGTAGACATACGCCTGGGTTAGCATTTTTTAGAGGTGACTTTTCGATGTTTTCAAGTCATACGTGATTTTTGAAAAGATTATATTACGTATTATTTTGTGAACTAAAAATTAAATATATATATATATAAAAACAAAAAACACTTCACTGTCAGTCAACCCTATTATATTTGTGCATTTTTAGAAAAGTTCGCCGAAAGTGGCGAACCGCTCACCCATCTCGCGCGAGAAGGGAACGTGGGCGAAACGGCCGCTACGACGACAGGACCGCCGTTACGGGCGTTTTAAACCAGTCTACGCCGTTACGCAACCGAACACGCACACCCGGATCAACGCGCGTATCCAGATTTTTAATTTACGATTTGTTTCGTTTTTGTTTTCAATTTTTTTCCTTGTTTGAATTTCGTATTGGTACTAATTTGTTCCGCAATACACGTTCTTGCCTTTCAACATCGTGGTCTTATTTTCAACCGTGTTCTCGTAGCTTCACCCGCTAAAAACTGTAGGTATACGAGGTTTGATCAAAAAATACCCGGACTGTGTTCATAATAATATTTATATCAATTAAGACAACGAGACCCCGATGATTTCATTCGATAAAACAACTTTTAACGAATATTCGAGCATTGGTTTGAAATCGATAACAGAATTCGTTTATATTTTACGGTATTTTTACGAAAACATGTTTCAGCCATGTGGCGAATTTCGTGATAGAAGAACAACGTGTGTGCGTGAAATTATGTTTTGAATTAGGGAAAAGTGCAAGTGAAACTTTTAAACTTTTGCAGCAAGCTTTCGGAGATGATGTCCAGTCTCGGACAACGTGTTTTGAGTGGTTTAAACGGTTTAAAGAAGGTAGAAACCCGTTATGGATTACCAACAACCTCTTAAACATTCGACCAGTACGACAAATGAAACTGTTGCTCGTGTTCGTGAAATTTTTCGAAATAATCGTCACTTAACTATCAGAGAAGTTGCAAAAGACGTCGGAATATCTTATGGCCTTTTTTTTTATTTAGAAACCATGGAAATATCACGTGAAAACGTTAGGAAAAAAAGTTCAGAAAGTTGTTAAAGTGGTTCTGGATGTTGCATTACGATAACGCCCCGGCTCACAGCTAATTGTTCGTTCGTCAGTTCTTAGCGAAAATTCAGACTCCAGTAGTTACACGATCACCCGGCCTGCAGTCCCGTGGGACTACTTTTATTTCCGAAGTTAAACCTACACTCAAATGATGTCATTTTCATACCAATGATGACAATAAAAAAAATACGGAAATCGATATTAAGGACATTGCAATCAGTGCCTACCAGGAATTTTCTCAAAAGTGGATATGAAGATGGCAGCGGTGTATTGCTTCCCCGGGAGATTATTTTGAAGGCGGTAATGTGTATTTCGAATAATATTGTGTTAATACAATTTTATTTGAAAAATCCGGGTATTTTTTATCACACCTCGTATTCAGTACCGTGATATACCATCCGACACCCAGCGGTATCACCGAAACTTTTTAGTGTTTTGCATGGTGTATAATATGTGGTTTGAATTTTAAAACGTTGTCATTATTAGATTATCGATTGAGCCAATCGCACGTTAAAAGAGTACACATCGTCTCATTATACAGCCTCGATAATTAACAAAATTGATTTGTCAAACGCAAATAATCTCTAATAGACTACACAATAATGTTTGGCATATATATATTAATGCAAATTTTGTCATCTTTATGTACGTATACAATACATTATTAGGAGGCAAATAATTTTTGTATATAATAATATGAACAAACCTTTTTTTTTCAATAGCACAAAAATAAATATCCAATAAGTTATTGTCAATAGAAAAATACTTTCGTTCGAGTGACGTTACAAAATATAACTGGTCTATTTGATAAATAATTGAATAATGTAATTACTTTTATTCTACATTCAATACATTTTTTCTAAACATTTACTACTATAAAATACACTACAATTTTTGACTATTGGTCCATAAATAATAAAATTTAAATATCCAAAAAGATTATTATCTCTCATGAAAATAAAACATTTTAAAATGCACGTAGATCAAATATATATATATATATATATATATATATATATGTTACGGTCCAAGTGGAAAAATCAGTCACTATATACAATGATTAAACATTGTATACAATGCTAAATCTATTTGGGCAAAGTAAACCATTCATATTTATTTCCTATATAAACTATAGTCATTGTAATACAATGTCTGGTCATTGTGTACAATGCTAAAACTGGTGAGGACATTGTATATAATTCTAAAACTGATACCCAATCAAAATATACTTTAATGTTTATTTCAGTAATTTAATAAGTTGATAGGTGACAATCAGTAGGTAGATAATATCAACAGGTAATGGGACACGTTACATTAAGTCACTTTATCGCTAATATTATCTCAATAGGACGAAACTCGTACGCAATACATAAACATACTGTCAGTTCCGTGTTATACTCGTACGTTCGTGCATTAAATTTAGCGTGTTATTTAATTAATTTAGCACTAGACTATTTTCAAATCTAGAAGGACAAGGCTACGAACGCTGCACTAGTGTTACAAAATGTGACACAAAAAAATGCAAATGTAAAAAGGCCAGTATTTTATGCAACTCAAAATGCCACAATGGCAATAATTGTAAGAATAAATAATATTATTTTTTTCTATTTATTAATAATAATTAAGATTACATATCTGATAATTCATTTTTATCTAATAATTTGAAATAATATATAAATTTAAAAAACTGGTAAGTGAGATGATGGTGGTACAAGTTCGTCCTTCGTCCCTTCGGTCCTCGGACAAAATATTGGTGATGAATGTATTAAGTTTTAAAGAAATGATGACTCATTTCTTTAGTATAAAACGATTCTGAGCGAAGCTTCAGTGCAATATAATATATTATTATTTAAATACTGTTTACGTATTTTACGGTTATTTGTATAATTTTTTAAATGCTTGGAAAAAAAATCTTGAGTCACGATTATTGATATTTTTTCGGTATTGATAGTTTAGTATAAGTGTAAACTTGTATTAAAATTTCAGAACTTCCTAACAAATACTCCATATTTCATTAGAAATAAACTTAAAAGAAATCAGACAATATCGTAAAAAATCGTATAATAATTTATTAAAGTGTGTATAAAAAAAAGTCCTGAGCCACGACTTTTGAATTTTTGTTAGAATAATTAGGTAGGTATATGAGTAAGGTCATATTAAATTTTCAAAACTTTTTGTCAAATATTTAAAATTATATTACATAAAAACTTTCAAACAATTTGGTAAATTAAAAGTACTATATTTAAGTCAAAAGTGCTATAATTGTTCTGAAAATATTGTCCAATATAAAAAAGTATGTATTTGATATTGGATAAAATTTTCAAGTTTCTAGCTTCAATACTTTTCGATTTATGACTAAATACCTAAAACCTGAACAGTGAAAATCTCGTTTACGGCGGATTTTTACCGATTTTACCGTTTTTACTCAGTTTTTCGATCGTTATTACTGGAAAAACTATGGAGATTTTGTTTTCTCATAATCTAAAACAAAAGTATAATTGTTTGTAGGGTTGGTTAATAGGAACAGCTACCTACTATTGTTGTTTTATTAAACTAAAACAATATTTTTTAATTTTAACAACTCGTGTTTAACAAATTATATATATATAAATATATATATACGATACATCAAAGTCCAATTTTGTTATGACTCGGCATTTCACTCGTATCCATATTATGTTCTTCCGACACACGTAATATACAATCTCATTGGTACGATCTGCAACGTTTTCCGTGTGACGACGGTCAACGCGAGCATCTAATTATAATGATATATTTTTATTATTATACTGTATTGTGTGCACGGCGGTGGATTCAAATAAAAAAAAAAAAAATTTAAAAAAAAATGAATAATTATAATAATAATAAACAATAAAATATGCTTTGGCGGGCGCGTTTGAACGGAGAGAAAAAGAAAACTGACACTTGCTGTGGGGTATACTATAAATACGCGCGTGGATGGAGGACGATCGGTTTGTACGGTTTTATGTTTTACACTCGGTATTTATTAATATTTTAACACACATATACGTATACTTGAAATCGAACATCAAAAACAAGTTCTACGCAATGTTTTTTTCTCCCCCCCCCACCCTGCATCATATAATACGTATGTTATACACACACACACACATATATTTATATATATATGATATGTTTTACATAATAAATAATACCACTTTGGTTATGGGCATGTATACGTGTGTTCATATTGGCGGTGTGTTGCCGACTATGCGTCTGGACTCTGGAGTCGTACACAACTGAATGCGTTGTAATATTATAATAGTATGTTTACATACTTGACCAATGACGTAAATTGTTCAAAGTGCACGCACTCGCGTCTGTACACACACACACACGCACGATCGATCGCGTTTTTTCGTACAAATATGTATATAGATATATTGATCAAACGGATTTGTTTTCGTAGGACAATAATATTACGTTTTATGCTAGTGTACATCCAATTGTCCCAAATGGTTACCATTGGAATATTTAAATGTGCTTATTTTTTAATATTTCCTATCAAAATGTATACGATGTACTAATCTATCTATGGAAGAACTATTTGTGTTGAAAATTATCATGGATTGAAAACGTATCTTACTTTTAATGTAGATATATTATAATATATTATCACGTTTTTGGGTAGAAACGATTGTCCTAAAATTGCATCCAGTATCTCTGTAGATCTTAAATTTCATCTAGTTGATACTTTAAATAGGTCATTTTTCTCTATTTTCGATAGTATTTCCAAGTGTATGAAAAATAACCAAAAAATTGAGTCAAAATGATAAAATTTGGTGTACCAAAACGATATTTTTGTAAAATCCATTTTGTTATATATACCTATGAACCCAAAAATTATGGTACTACTCCTTTGGAGTATCAACTAAATACCAGCATTGATCTATTATTGACTTAACCAAAGTCCTATATATCATACCTATAAATTGTCGAAAATATTTCGTTTTCCCAAGTTCTAATACAATTTTATATATTTTAAAATGTAATAATATTTTGCGAGTTCGAGTTTCATACAGTTTAACTCATTTTGCACATGCGTTTGAAGTTGAAATTACTGCTGAAATAACTCTTTTTATGTCAAATGTAAGATTTTTAAAATTATTTCATAAAATTTGTATTTTAGATTTTAAATTTAATTACAACCTTCCTTATAAAACGCCTGAGGTTTATTTACATTTTCGTATTAATAGATTAATAGATTAATAGATTATATAGATAGAATATATTTTTTTCATTTATATTTTATGGATATTATTTAATCTACATGATTTTATTTTATTTTATTAGAACGGTGAGTAAAACGATTTTAAATGTCTATAATTTCTCGTATTATGACGTAGGTATCTAATAAAAAAATATTGTGTGCCCGTGTCGCCTACGTACGACGCGTCCTTACTTAGAGCTATTATATCGTTCACCCAAAAATTATTCTATTATCCTTATGTTATCGCGTTGTATCACGCCTACGCGACTCGACGTAGCTTCCTGTCGTCGACCGTGCGGCTCGTCGACGGTTTTCGATCGGTTTCACAATGCCGGAGGAATGCAGGTCGGGCAGATGATTTTCAACCGGTCGAAACCGACAGACAGTCTTGTCGGAGCGCCGAGAAACGAGATTGGAAATGTGTACAGCTAGTGCTGGCCGCGAGGTCTATTTACGTAAATTCGTATCGAGTTGAAAACGTGATGTGTACGGTGTTCTCAGGAGCAGTAGATAGGTGATAGAATTAAGAGTCTCGCAGTATTGTCTACACGTACCGAGCCGAATGTCGGCCAAAGCCCACGATGATCGGCTATCGGAAGAATATCACACCTGATCATAGGCATACAGATCGAAAGAGTTTGATCGTTTTCTAAAAATATCAAGAATTTTAAAACGAAAACTCAGAAAACTGTTTCACAGTTATTTAAGTTTTTTAATTTCTTCAGCATTTTATTTTGTGCAATTATTATACGTCGGTGATTCATACACATTAATTAAAATTATTAAATCACCTCTATGTAATAAGCCTATAAATAACTTGTCGTTTAAAAGAACCATACTAGTTAAAAGAAATAAATTTTCTAAAAGAAATCTTTGCCTTTTATCATTGCCCGATCTATATTTATGAAAAATAGGCCTGAAAATGCATAAATTACAAATAGGTTGATCTATCGTAAAGAACATCGTTTTTTTTTCGCACAAAAGGTGGATTTTTTTATACGGCTTATGATCTACAACTCATTGTACAACAATGCTGACATAATTTAAAATAAAAAATTTAATAAACTTGAGAACAAAAATTTAATTCGAAAAAGACTTACATTTGTATTCAATTTTGTACATAGTCTAGAGCATATATTATATAACATATATTATAAATGTAAGATACATGTATACAAGAACTTATGTGCCGGTGGAAACAACAAAATATTTTCACTGTTTACACACACACACACACACACACACACACACACACACACACACACACACACACACACACACACACACACACACACACACACACACACACACACAACTGATATACATACACGAAATGAAAACGTCAAATACAGTGAATAAAAATAATAATAATAATAAACTTACGGAAATTATTACGGCGGTGATGATAAGCAGAGGTTGTGTGTACATGTATGCGTGTGTGTGTATATGTTGTGTGTATGTGCATGAATACGTATATTTATACACACCCACACCCACACACACACACACACACACACACACACACACACACACACACACACACACACACACACACACACACACACACTATATAGGAATCAAAAAAAAGAAGAGAAGGCCCTCAAAAAAAAAAAAAAGTAAAAGAAAAGATGTCATCGTCACCATGGTGACACTATATACATGGCGTATATAATATACGTATATTTTGTATATATGCAATATAGGACGTGCGTGTGTGCGTGTGTGTGTGTGTGTGTGTGTGTGTGTGTTTCAATGTACGCCATATATATGTATAAAAGTACATGGGATCGAGTGGGGTGCGCGGCGTGTGCAACGAGATAGGAGGAGATATCTCAGTCGAACAGATACGACGACGACGACGACAACGGTGGCGGCGACGTGGGGAGAGTGGTTAGGAGGGTATTCCGTGTCGTTGCGGCCGACGTACGGGCGCCGCGTGGCCGGTGGACGCGGGGTCGTGGGAGGAACGGGGGAAGAGAGAATAGGACGTATAAGAAGACGTGGAGTGGAAGGAAGAAAAAAAAGGGACGAAAAAGGAGGGACGAAAATCTCCCTAGGCGATTTTATGTATTATATATATATATATATATATATTTACGTATAGAAAAAAAAACACTTACGGAGTCGAAAGGGACTTCTTAAGATCCTCTCGTTCTTCTCTCTTATTCCGTCCGGGTTTTTTCTCTTTCCTTTTTTTTTCCTTCCGTAAGGAATTTAGTCTGTGCGCGCATTTTTTCTCGCTATTTCTCTTTATCTCTCTCTGTCTCTGTCTCTGTCTCTGTCTCTGTCTCTGTCTCTGTCTCTCTCTCTCTCTCTCTCTCTCTCTCTCTCTCTCTCTCTCTCTCTCTCTCTCTCTCTCTCTCTCTCTCACTATCCTCTTTCGTCCGTGCCTTCGACCCGCCCCGCGCTCGCTCCACAGTAGTACATTCACTCAGTTTTTCCGCGTCGTGTCTTTCTCTCCCTCAACACCACCCCGCCTCATCCACTGCCATACGAACGCGTGTGGACTACAATCTCCTTCAACTCTCCCCCTCCCTCACCTTCCTACGACCTGCACGCCCGTACGACCCGACGACACGGCCGCCGCTGCAAAGCTCGGCAATGGCCCCGGGATTTTCTTCTATTCATTATTTATCCGGGTCCTGGCGTGAAAACCTTATCAAGATTTTTAAATTGATTCCGTCGATTTTTTCCTTTTTTTTTCCTTTCGCTCCTTTTTTCCTGGTAGCCCGCGCGGCGTAATTCCCGTCGTGGTATAATTCGATGGCTCCTCGACAAAAAGGGCCGAGGTGGCGGTTAGGGTCTTAGTGATATTTCATATATCGTTGGGCGGAGAACTCGGTCGCGTCGAAAGGTATGGCTGTAGAGTGTAGGTACTTTAGTGTGTAACCGTTTTACGACGAATAATTGGAATTTCAGAATTAAGACTATAAATATGGCCACCATAATTAAAAATAAATAAATAAACAACAGTCAAGTTCAATTCAATTTGTGTCGAATAAATACATTTTAACTAAATACTATTTATTAATTCTAAGTTCTAATTTACCTTTTTTGATGTTTATAATTTAAAAACAATATAACACATACGATATTTTAGTAACTTACGAGTCTATAAGTAAAACGTAAAAAATAATTTAAATCAAGTAGGTGCATACATTTGAAATGAAAAATTCTTACTGAAAATGTACAAATAAAACTGTTGGTGTTATACTCTCTATAATACTATGCTAAGGCATAGTACAAATTTAATACATATTGTATTTTATCTGTATCGTCTATTTTGTTTGTTTACATTAATTGTTGAGCCGTAATAGTTTTGCTTTGTGTAATAGCTAGTGAATAAAAAATAAGTAAATAAAAAAATTAAAAACTGTTGGTAATGTAATATGTCCCGGAAACTTATCAATCAATGATCTAAAACACATATAGCTGTTCCATTTGCATGCTTTAAGATACACATTTTATTGGGGAACTAAAAAAAAAAAAAAAGTAAAAAAACACATAAGGGAATGTGGCAATTTTGTTATTAAACCTATAAATGATATTTCAAAACGGATTAGTTCTAGAATATCAGTCTAGGTGATATATTTTGGGTCCTTAACGACAATAGTGTACACTTTACGAAGACCGAGTGACATTATGTTCATTTATGGTGTTTCTATTTTATTATAATTACGTATTTTCAGTTATTTAATTTATTCTTTAGTAATTGCTGAGAGTCATAATACAATTGTATTTATTTATATACGTGTGCAATATTAGTGAAAAAAAAAAAAAGGAGCAACTTTTCATACTTCAATAATAAATATAACTAGGTGGTTAACAACTGTATGGCGTAAAAACCACACACGATAAGTCTTAAAAGATAATTTTTGAAAGAACGTTGATAACTCATTAAAAAAAAAAAAAAAATGAATAATCAGTTGAAATAATAATCAACTTTTTGCTTTCCTAAAAATCTTTCTTGAAAAACGTCACTTAGTTCCTTCTGTTCAAAAGTCATCGATTATAATATCATATTACGGCCTATACTCGTGTGTATCCATATTCGTTTTCTTAAACCTACAACACGGAATCTGTACGTGACTGTTTTACACGGGCGAGATTTGATAGACACGCGAAACGGCTTGGCCATTTTTAATTACGAGTTTAATTAGTAAACTTTATGCATTAAAAATAATAAACGGCTTTTCGACGCGTGACTGCAGATTAAATAAAAATATTAAATATAATCAAACCTAACCTATTGAATATTTTAAAGACGGACAGCCCTAGGGTCGAGGGAAGTCCGTTTCGTACCGGCGGGGTGAAGACAGTTATACTTAAACTAACCAAAAGTGATTGTTAAAAACAATTGTAGTGTTTTGTCGTTTAAAGTTCAATCGTTTAGTAATAATAAAAAACGATTGATGAATTAACCGTTAATTTGCCGAGTTCCGAATCGAATGCTTAACGCGCAAACGCGCCAACTGATATATAGGTACATTATACCAAACGTGTTCGGGGGGAGGAGTTTTACACCCCCGACACCTCTCTTCGGGACGGCCGTGTTACGAACTACTTTTATTTCCGAGCTCTTCAGAATAATTTTCTCGATACGTACAGAAAGTATTTGAATTGCTTCTGTGCGATTTCTCACGCGCCTCTGAACGATGACGTGTTAGGAGGTCCCGCGTTTTGTGTTCAGTAGTACAAACAATGAAAAACGGAATCTTCAGCCTCTCGTCGGTATCGTGCGGTACGGTCATTATTTTTGATAATTTCGTAAATGCGCAAAACATATCGTCGTACGCGGACCCAGTGCAAAGGATACCCGTGTATATTTTATAAAAATATGTAGGTCGTGAGAAAAAACCCGCAGTGAACGCGGTAGGTACTTTTGGATTTCCCGGAAAGCCATCGGAAAACGGAGCAAAAAAAAACGTGAAAAAAAACAATGCTGTTCGAAAATTCAAAAAGCGTCGTTTAGCGGCGGTATATATAAGTATATATGTATATTCATATTATTTATATATTATACTATACAGCGCGTGCGTTCTTCGTAATAAAAAACCCGAGGCCGTCGTGCCCCGTTTATTTTAACGTTTTTCTTCGTTTTTTTTTTTTTTTTTTTACTTGTTTTTCATTTCCTCTCCCTTTTCCCGTTTCTCTCACTGTCTCTCTCTCTCTTTCTGTACGTCTGCTGTCTTTCTCTCGTACGCGTCTCCGCTCGCGATACTTACGTGCGAGTGTGATTTTTTGACAGAACGCAAAGTGCCGGCGGCGGCCGGAGGATCGGCGCGTGGGGTGAGCGCGTTGACGGGTGGGTGGGCCGACGCGAAAACCCGGGAAAGCTTCTGGGCGCGCGCGTGACGATAATGAAAAGAAAATAACCCCAAGACGGCGGCGGCGGCGGCGTGCAGGCGCGCTAGTGAATACCTTATTATGTACGCACAAACACGCGGGCGCACGTGGGGGCGCAGTTATTATTATTATTATTATTTTTTTTTTTTTTTGCGCACGCGCTTTTGTTCATATCACCCAGTTCGAGAGTCGCAGCCCAAGCGCGCGTGTATACAATTTACATATTTTACAGATTATTATTATTATTATTATTAATATTATCATTGCAGTCATTTCGGTCGTGCGGAGGGTTGAAAAATAAATAAAACCGGTTTAACGACTATGCTTTAGCGTATTATATTATACGTTACCTACCGCAAAATAAAAAATATATATACGAAATACGACGGTGACCTCTGGTGATCTCCCTCGGGGGTTTTAAGCTTTAATCCGCCCTTACCCTGAGCTGGATCGTAATTCTTTACTGTTATTGTTGTATCGTTCTGGGACGACGACGGAATTCTCGGGCTTTTTCTATTTTACGCGTAATGGCACGGCGGGTTAGTGCGACAAAGATTACGCCGTATATATTAAACACACACACACATACACACACACACACACACATATATATATATATATATACATTTATACGTATATACATATTCACATCGTCACCGTTGAAGCCTTGTATAATACATATTGTATAAGTATATGTTATGTGTGTGCACATATATATGTATGACACCGCACAAGCCACGGGAAACGGTAAAGAAAATTATCAACGTTCACGTCGCTTATATTATCATACGGTGTTGCACAAACGTGGCGATTTTACTCGAACACTTAACTCAGAAATACGTTAAAGTTTTTTTGATATGAACTGATGCCAAAATGTGTGTTACCCTGTATTTCTTTTTGGAAATAGCGATAGCACCCTGTGTGCTATGTGCCATGATTGGTATTATTATTATTATAGAATTTATAGGTAAACGTTTTCACTGCGTAGTTCACGAGAGAATTTCGAGTTTCGATTCCGCTGCCACACTTACAAGTCGTTATATTGTGAAGCGTTTTAAGAAAATATGTCGTATGCATATAAATTGTGAATATATTTTTAATTTTTTTTTTTGATAATGACGTTTTTACTTTTCCTTATTTCAAATTCTTACCCCGAACAATCATCCCTGAGAAAACACAACGTTATGTCTTCATTTTGTTTACATTACACAACACTATTAGCGGACAAAGGTGGGGACGAATTGCATGAAATGTTAAATGTTTCTTTTTTTTTCACCGTTTCGATCCACGCTTCATCTGCGTCACGAACTTATTTTAAACGATTATTGTTATAACTGTTATTTGTTCAATTTCAGATTACAATCTAAAATTGAATATCGTCGAAAAACGTCTCTTATGCAAATATAAACAAACAAAAAAAAAAAAAAATTCCGAGAACAAGAAGGCGCATTCGTGAGACGTTCGACGCTGTTCCAATATTATGATTGGACTCTCGCGTACGACTTGGGTAACTTAAAGCCAAAATACGCAGAGAAATTAATGTTTGATCTTTCACTGTAAACAGGGTGCCTTACTCGTGTACACATTATGTACACCGAAAAAATCCTTTAAAAATTGTTACGTATTGCCAATGTCAATGAATTATTTTTACATAGAACTTATATTCTGATATTTTTCGAATTACAAAAATAAATTAAATGTAACAAAATTCACACGAACATAAATGGTTTTTCAGCGAAAATTCACCATAACCATATAATTATTTATAATGCTCCGTGTATTTATCCAAAAAAATACCCCTTAGCTGGGTAGACTATTTTGACCACTGACTTTGTTCATTTTTTCAAAAACGATCACACAATTGTATACTATAGGCACATACAGAGAGGGTGACTTCAAAATAAATTAAATATTTTATTTTAGTAATAAGACGATGTCTACTGGCATTGTTATTTGAATCTGCAAATTTTATTCAAAATGAAATCAATTTATCAATGAAACAAACTTATGAAAAAAATTGATATTATTATAGTGATGCCAATCGGTTTAGGGGTGACTATCATCCCTTCACTTTTTCTCCGAAAATGCACCGTTTGATATACAAAGAGATATGTGATGAATATAGATAGTCGTGGATACGAATGCTACTCGATTGCAATAAATATAAAATCTCGACGCGAATCGCTGTAGGCCGAAAACAGCTTTCTTTCCTCCACCTATCGACATTAAGGTCACGACCAACGCACGTTTTTCATGCTGCCACGGCCCGACGCTCAAGCGATCCCCCACCACTTACACCCTCAACGAGCGCCGAATTCCGGGGTGAGACTAAAAGTCTGGTCTGCACTCGAAATAAATAAATATTTATATATGATATGTCTTATATTATGACAATAATCGCAATAAAAAAACGTCCAGTCGTAAAACTGTAAAAGTACGATAATATCCATCGACGAATTCCCCCGAAATCAGACCTCGGGATTCGCAGCCCCTCATTCCGTGAACTGGTCCGTAAATGATATCCATAAAAATAATTCAAAGGGTGTCTCGCAAAGATATAACAAGTTTTCATTGAAAATTCACGTGAAATTGCCATATCATTGTAACGCACTCTACACACGTGAATATTATTACATGTGATTTTAAATTGTTTGCATATGATACTTATGTGATCATACATTTATCTTTTTTACAACAAAAAAAGTTTTTTTTTGGGAAACGTCTGACATTCGACTAAAACTGGAATCAATTATAATAGTATGAAAATAAAAACTATTATAACACATTTCAAATACTCCAACGTCTTTGGAAAACAATATTTCAAAAGTCTATAATATTTGACTATTTTCATGGCAATGGAGTATTTTCATTCGAAATTAAATATTATTATTATATCTTTCAATTACCTTTTATATTTGAAAAAGCGTAATATATGTGTCAATGAGTAACTAATTTAATTATTCAAGTTCAATATTTCCATTTCTAGTAAGGGTTGGTGGTGTGAAAAGTCACATGGGGTTGTTAAAGAGGTTTCAAGTGTTTTTGTACGTAAACACGTGCATGTACAATTCACACATACAGGGTATTTGAAAAATTGAAAATGATCTCAAGGTGATGAATGGAATTAAAGAAAACATATTTAGTATTTTCGAATGGCGTATGTTACGGTAATTTTTTTCACTTAAAAATATGTATTCATTTCAAATCAGGAAAATGTGTTTTTCTACGCGATCTTTGAACCCTCAAATTTCATATTTTGATTGATACATCATTATTAAGATTTTCAGACGCCGACACGAAAGGAGCGCCAGAGAGTAATTAAATATCAAAATTTGGTTTTTTAAAGACGACACTTAGACCGCATTAGGTTTGTATTAAAATACAAACGCGAAATGAGTTACCAGCCAAAAGCGCTCGTTAGAGAACCGCGTCGGACGTCGGATTAATAAACATTAGGTTTGTCGACTCCGTCTAGGTCGCTGTAGAAAATACGTTGACGGGAAATTCCGGAACGCCTCGTACACCCCTGGGTATGCACGCGCACACGGCCCGCCGAAAAACAGAGAAAAAATTACGGTATTAACCGCGCGTCGCGTATATCCGTGCGGTGTAAACCGACAGGGCAGAGGGTCGGTGCTGATGGGGTGGGGGAGGGAGGGGGACTGCCGTCAAGTGGTTGCTTATTTAATGACTCGGATAAGATTTGTACTCAGCTGGTGCGGCGCGCGTACGTGCGTCACTACAATATCGTCGGCGGCGCGGGAGCAGCTGCTGTAGCCGCGCGGTCCGCGAACGCTCATAAATAACCCGGCGAGCGGGGGAGAGTGATCTGCGTGGCCGCCCGAGGAGAGGAGACCCGAAAACGCGGCGATTTTTTTTCTCTCTCTCTCAGTCTGTGTGTGCCGAAAACACCCGTCCGACCGTGAGTACGACTGTTTACGACGGGCTTCATGACGTCACGTGCGCTCACGGGTCGAGGCCCCGAGCGGGGGGTGACTTTGACGCGCCGTTTCGATAATGTAATACAACGACGACGACGATGACGAAAATTTACTGCCGCAGATGTATATAATAATATGTTGCACAATATCGTGCGTGCGATAACACACGACTTGACGTGTGCCGCGGCCACCCCGCCCGAATCGACGTCGCGAGCACGACGAGTTTTCCGCGTTCCGGCGGCCCATCCGATTATTTCCGCGCGAGATCCGTCCGCGTATTTCTAATCTGCGTGTGCGCGGCAGCGACGCGTACACATATTGTGCACCGTTAAATTACCGCGCGCACGCGTTGTCGTCGCGTCACAGCGCGTCACATAACCCACAGTGTGCCCGCGGGCCCGCGAACAACGCGGCCGACGAAACTTTTCAATGTTTTTCTATTTCGTCTCGACGCATATTTGCTACGAGTTTGCGTATGCGAAGGGTCACGGTGAAACGATTACTGTCGCCCCGGCTCGATCGCATTTTCTCCCCCGACCCCTCGAGCGTACACGTCGCGCGTACTATACCCGTGGTGTCGTTGTACATCACGTGAAGCCCGAATCGTTTTTTTTTTTCAATTCTCATCACACTCGTTTTCCCCGTACTTCGAGATCATACTCGCACCGGGGAACTGTTTTAAAACGACAAGAAAAATGTCTCTTTGGTTCATTTTTTTTTTTTATTATTATTTATTTATAATTGTTTTTTTTTTTTTTTTTTTTTGTAAGTAGTACATCAATGCTGGTCTGTCGTACTAACTACTCAAATTTCTATCCTTAATTCCTTAAGTGTATTATTATTTGATTCTCTGATACTAAGTACAAATTTTTGTTGTATTCTATCTATGTCTAATGTAAACAGCACGTTCGTTTTTGTTTTATGTGTTACTATACGTTTAAAACTAGATAATTACCTTCTCTCGATCTACGATAAGAAAGTTTACTCAAGTGCTAATTAGTTAAGTGAGTCATTTATTTTTTATTTAACTGTTCTGTAATATATACCTTTCTACTCACTGGCAATAGGTAAATAATTGTTGAATTATGATGTTTAGAAAAATATAAAATAATATAGTTGATTATAATTTATAATAAATCTATCATTGTTAATAATGTCGGCCAACTTATGATATACTCGCAGCTAAAGATAATTTTATCTAGGACCTTGGTTCTTTGTACATCTACAACGAGTATGATATGCGCAATAATGAATTTTTGTTGAAAAAAAAAAATGATTTCTTTTGCTTGGCCGTTGGCCGTCCGTCGGGATTCCTACGGTCTGGTATTATGATTTCGAATCCGGCATTAACTCGGCGTACACTGAATATTTCGCGGCGCAAGTGAAATTATTTAAAACTAACTGGATTACCCGACACCGTCGGGTTAAATTACAGAAAAATAAATAATAACTGATAGTGAGTTTAATAATATTTTCAAGTTTCTTGAATTCTAGGCAACTCGTTCAAACGTTTTATAATGATTTAAATTGCTCTATAAACTATAGTTAGGTATATTTATTAAAATGTGTCGATGCACCATAAATATTGATAAAAACATGAAATGGAAAATAATCTGAATGCTGTAGCTCCTTTAATTTTTATCAATAAAAAAATATTTAAAATATTCATATTTTTCATTGATTTTATTCCGATTTCCAAATTTCAAATTTAAATAGTATCATTTCGTTTATTTAATTTAATTTCAATAAAAATTAGGTAATACTAAAAATGTATTATGTAAATTTATTTATTAATTATTGATATTATTTATAAATGTGTCATTAAAAGTAATATGCGCCTTAGCATAATGGAATATTTAAATGAAACAGATCACAAAATCATTCAACAGTTTTTATTACTTGTGATTGATAGTGTTCGATTCGATTCTCGTAATGTACGCACAAAATATTCATTCGTTTGGCTATAGGTAAAATAATATTCGCCATAAACACTCTAGCACGCACATCCATATTCATACGACGTCAATGTGTGCTGTCATTTAATTAATTTATGGACAGATGACCGTGGTGAGCCAGCCTCTGTGTTCATAATATCATTAGTAATAATAATAATAACAATAGACAGCCGTCTAACCGTTAAATAATCAAACGTTTTGTGCAGTTTCGATGTTAAAAAAATAAGATTTTCCGAAAATTATTTCACAGCGGGCCAATACTTTTGAAAAATACATTCTCTTGAAGGGCCTACACTTTTGAAAAATACTTTCTCTCGAAATTCCAACCGAATCGGTACGGTATAGTCTTTTGACGGCACGTCGACCGGTCAGTCAGAACGGACACTTTCGACTATAAACACAATGATAATATGTACGTGAATCAAACTGCATTAAGTATACGACGACGCTACGCGGGTGTTTACGTCTCCCCTATAATAATGCGCGCGAACATAATTATGTCGTGTGCGTCATGACTCGCGAGCGAGCACGGTCGAGACGGGCCCTTTGGACGCGGCGGCAGCTGCTCTTGGCTGCGGACGTGAAAACCGAAAGGGTCCACCGCCACCGTCTAGCTGCTGGCGAGTCTGACCGCCGTCCCTATTTTCGTTTCGTTTCGTTTTGTTTTGTTTTACAACGCGTCCTGCCGACGATAACGCCCGCAATGATCGTTAAACGCGGACGACCTTTGGAAATACAATAGTAATATTAACCGCGCTGCGACGACGGCGACAATGGTAATAGCGCGCACACCCCACGCGAGACCCGGTCGTACGCGACACACCGCGTACACATGAATATAAATGCCGTCGCCGTCGCGTAGCACACACCGTATATGATTATTATTATTATTATTATTATTATTATTATTATTATTGTTATTATTATTATTATTGTTGTTGTTGTCGCGCGATACCGTGTCCCAGCGCTCACGCCCCTACGCGGTCGTCTGTTTTTGTCGCCGCCGCGCTGGTGCGGTCGCAGTTCGTTATCTCATTATACGTGTCGTTTTCGCGCGGGGCGAGGCGGCGGCGTCCCCGCACCGGCTCCACGGCGTTTTTATTAGGCCCGTTAAAAACTAACGCCGCGCCGTACGCGCGTATCGCGACGACGACGATAATAATAATAACAACAACAACAATAATAATAATAATATTAACAACAATAATAATAAAATATAATCGGGTCGCACTCCTCCGCAGTCGGTCCTCAGTCCTTTGCAGTATATAGGTACAATGGCGGCGGCCGAAGAAATTCACCGTGTGAAAAAATAAGATAACGTTTTCAGCGATTCTTTCCCCCTACCCCGCCGCAGCGGTCTCATTACTGTTTCAATCGACAAATCAGCCCGGCTCCGGTATCGAATCAAATAATTATTTCAATATTGTTATCATTAATTATTGGGTTATCACTTATCAGTACAATGTCTCTGGCGACTTACGCGTTCTTGCCGAAAAACGGACAGGGTAATGTCTGCGACAATGACGTTTTCGGGACGAGAGTGTCACTGTAGTCTCGATGGACGAGTTTGAAATGTATCAAACGTCACGTTTGAAATCGCTTTCGGGTGCGAAAACAAAAACTTTCAGATTCACCGCTGCAGCATACCGATCATGAACTCTCGTATCCATTGCGTACGAGCACGATACAATGACATAACGTCAGTAAATCAAATCGTGCTATGTCTGTGGTCACGACCGCGTTGACGGTAACCGATTGTCAGTACTTTGACCGCTGTGGATTCGACGAATGTCGCGGTAAGAATATCCTAGGATAACCTTACCAAAGAGTATAAATATCTTAGGATATTACGATTTTTTTTTTTATAAAAGTTTTCCTTTATTTTTACATATACACATCATATATAACAATAAAGAGAATATATCTACTCCTTTGAGCCTAAGCTTGTGGCGGAGTAGAGAATTAAATTAAAAAGTACCTATATGAAATTCCTTAAATTTAGATATAAAATAAAATAAATGAAATAAAATGAAATAAATAATATAAAATACTACAACTGAAACATCATATAAACAAATAGTTATAGGATTACATGATAAAGCATACGATAAATCAAACATTAAAATATGAATACAATAGTATATAATTAATGATAAAAAATTAGCATGCAAATCATAATTAATTTAAGTTTAAATTGAATTGAAATTTGAAATTTACCATTTTAAGAAATACAAATTAAAATATCATTAATAAAAAAACAAAAACTGCAAGATCAACTTCTTAAAAATTTAAATTTAAATATTTGAATATAAACTATTTATTTATTATTAAACTACAACACCGGAAATAGGACAAGACAATTGAACGAATTCAGGACGGAAAAAAAATGTACGTCGTAGCGTCTTCTGCTCTTCCGTTTCCTCCGTCGTCGGGTGTCCGCGTACAGTAATAACACTCGTGTACGCGTTCCGTCGTGTATAATACGTTACAGGGGTTTCGTATACGCGCAAATAGTGCGGTAAAACAAGAACGTCGTGATCAAAGGGGTCGATTTTCGCAGCGTGGCTAAAAAACTCCGTTTCGAACGATATTCGTACATTTAAATAATAACATTACTCGACGATGTTTTGTTAGGCACACAGTACACCGCTGTAAACGTACATACCTGCCGCGATCGAACGTTGGAATTTATCGACCAAACGTTTTGTTTTTGTTTTTTTTTTCGGTTAAATTACGTGAAATAAAAAAAGGTTAACGGGGTGAAAAAAAAGCGAAGAAAAATTATTAGGTATTTTTTGGATTTAAGTGCGGTGTGTGTACGCGATGTATAATATAAATAACCGAATAACCTGACCGAACAACCCGGCCGTGTAAAACACCCCCGCGCGCGCGTGTCGTGATTTATTTCGGTCCAGGTAAAAAAATATTTTAAGATAATAAACCGCGTGCGCGCATATACACAACACGGCATACAAGATGTTATACACACGGGTGTATACAGGGTGATATTTTAAACACGTTCAACCCTGAGCTTTGCCCCTCGCAACCGAACCGTTTTTCATGTACATCAATTTAATAAGAATAAAAGTGCTATGTTTTGTATGTGTGTGTGTGTGTGTGTGTGACTGTGTGTGTGTGTGTGTGTGTGGTGAGGGGAAGGAATTCAAATTTTTATAAAAACGTAGTTTCACTGCAAGTGTGTCGAATCGTGAACGAAAATGTTCTCGAATAATTCGAGCATACGGTCGCGAATAAAGCGAACGTGTTCGAAAAATCACTCTGTATACACACACGGGTGCTGGCAGACACCGATGTTGTAATATATACGGAGAGGTGCGATATGCGCGCGCGCTCGACCGCCCGAGTCTGCCGGCTGTCCTCCTCTCGAGCGGAGTTTTCTCGTCGCGTTCACGGGCGATCCGTCGCCGTTTTCGGGGGAGTGAAAAAATTAAAATTCCCAATACACCCCGGGTTTGACGACCCGACACACCTCTCGGCACCGCGCGCATTTCTCGACGCGGACGAAAAAAAATATGTATACCTATGTATACATTGCACATAATCACGTCGTCGAGCGTATTACAACGACGACGTGACGTATACCTACCGTTGTAATTTATCGTGTACGGTGTATAATTATTGAAATATGTGCTGCCATACAAAAAATGCGAATGGAACAGAATTTTCAATTATTACTATTTTGCCGACACGGTGGGTGTGTTACTGCAGGGGCGTACTCGCAGCTTTTACGCTGGTAGGTCTATGGAAAACTGTCGTTCTACCTCGATTTTAATAAGAGCCGGACTCTTTCTCGCCAATAATTGTACATTTGTACAATGGTTAAAAGATAAGATTTTCTTTGGACGCAGGCGTTGAATTAACGCAATGGCTAAAGCAAGGACTTTCATGCACTAAAAAATCATCAAATATGCATTTTAAAATATGCACTTATGCATCAAAAAATTAAAAATACGCGGTTAAATATTCCCCTTAAAAAAATTAATTTTATTATTTTTCTATATAAGTTTTAACTAGATTTATTTTATCAAAATTATTTTGAACCTTTTTTGAATGTTGGAACCCATTCTTCTTATTTTATGTTGCCTAACATCTCTGCGATGTATGTTTTTGGTTTTATACGGAACATCACATTTCAATGTTAATGAGACATTTCGAAGCTGTTTTATTTGATTTGACATTTAATAATAAATTTAAAACATCCCTACAACGCTAAAAACATAACTTATATGGAACATCGCTTTGCAACGTTAATAGGCAGTTTTAGGTATGTACCGTATGTTGCTAATTGTTGACTGTTTTCGGAAACGTTTATAAATAAATTTGTTGTAATTTTGTTACGTCCTTATCAGGCCGCTACCGCGGCCGTGAGTGACGGGTGACGACCGACCGACCGTTATGAAAAATAACCTATAATTATAAAATGTTACATGTTTGTATAATTTCTATTTTGTCTTTTGATATTTGATTATATTTATGTGTTGTGTCGTGTCACGAGTGACGGTGTGCCTTTTTATTCTGTGGCTTCTTGCAATTAACTATAAAGTAATTTTATTTTTTATTATTTTATATCATGTCGTCGTCGATGATCACTAATAAACCAGGTCGTAAGGTAAGTTAAATAAAAATTACATACCTATCTATTATAATATAGGTAGGTAATTGTAGCAGTGTTGGACTAGCTCTTTGTCTCGGCCGGGGGATAATATTTCTAGCGGCCCTCTATAAAATCTTCATAAAAAAATCACATTAAACACAATGTATTAGGTACCATATTATGTACTCATATTAATGAGTACATTAGTACAAGATAATAAACATTTTTTTGGATATTTCCCCTTAATAATTTTATTATAATATTAAAATGAGCTGTCACCACAATATGTTACAATATGATATTGATTATAACATTAAATATTTAACTTGGGTAACATTTTTTATTGATATATTCATTTAGTTTGAATTTAATAATCGACCATGCTTTTGGGAAAATATACATATATTGTTGTACATTAAAATTGGTACTTGAAAAGTTAAAACTCAATACATTATAAAATGTATATATTTCATTAAGTATGTTTAATAAATTTTTGACAAGCAAAATACGATTTACAGTAGTCAATATAATTTACAAATATATCATAGGACCATATTATAATTATTTCAATTTTATATTTTCAGTTAAAATTTATGAACCTTCCTAACTATTATTTTAACTTTTGTGAATTAAAAAAATATTATTTTACTCGTATTGTTTAAGTATAAATATATATACTTACTACTAATATAATAGTGCTCTATTCAGTAAGCTGATATATCTAGTTGTAATCTATATATTATACCTATCTATCTATACCCTATTAAAAAATAGATTTGTTTGCATTTACGTATTTAATGTAGTTTTTTAAATTGTTTACTTAATGTATAGGGTCGTCCATCAAAGCGATGAGTAATTGTAATTTTTAATGACGTCAAGGATTTTGTGGCATACCTATTAATTGGCTGGATTTAGACTTTCTTGAGAAAGAATTAAAATCCTGTGATCTATCATCCGTTCAGAACTGTCGATGGCCACCATTCAAAGTAACAAGTTTTGAGTTAATAAAAGCAGATGATCCAGATGATACATGGCAATTGTACGAAATAAAAATTTTGAATAATAAAATATATTGTATGTATTTGTATTTTAATCTTAATCACTAGCCTAATTTTAATATTTGGTTACTTCTGGTTTAGCAAATTTTAAACAGGCTTGGCACACACAAGTTGAACTAGAAATTTCTGCTATTGAAAATGAACTAGAAGAACCTATAAAAAAAAAAGAAACGTCTGCCAAGTTCATCTTCAGATGATAGCTTTATTGAAGGTAACTATATTGAAGGTATTTTTTTATTATTTGTAAGCATGGATTAGATATTCTAGCATTTGTTTATTTCATATATGATGATTCAATATAGCTGAGTGGGCTACAAATATGTTTTACTTGTAGGTACATTAGCTAAATTCAACATTTTAAATTATTTTAATTTAAAAATGTTAATTGCTATTAACTCAACTTATTGAGATATTCTGTCATATTACAATATTTTATATTAATTTTAATTTTTATACTAGATAAGTCCTTTTGAGTCGGTCCCTATAATTATTTTCGTATTATTTATTTGTTTTTTTTTTTTTATTCATTTCAAAAGAACATTTGTTGTAATAGGTAATAATGATCTTTAATACCTGTGTTAATAACTGTTAAAATTGTTTATAATTACATGTATAACAATATGTATGGTTATATTTAAGTGCATACCTGTTTTTACATTTCTTTATAATAATTTCTATTATAAAATCCTATCTCTGCTTACTAGTTACTTACATATGTAGGTTTATTATTAATATTTGTTTTTATCGTTTATAGATAATAGTTTATCAATAATGCCTGTCAAGAATATACATAACGAATCACATGAACTTAAACAGTACACAGAGTTGCTATTAAATAAAGTTGCAACTACTCAAAATCAGCAAATGCCTGTTCTACCATTTGTTCAAAATCCTACTCCATCAACTTCTGGCTCTAAAGATGATGATGATTATTCATCAAACAGAAACATAAATGAGGTAGGTACTTCATACTTGTTATTTGTATTGCAACAAACATTTTTTTTTTTAAATATATTCATTATATAATATTATATTATAGGATAGAATGGGCAGGTCATGTGTGGCGAGCCGATGGAAGTTTACTGAAAGGAGCATTGACTTATATGATAAGAGGCAAGAGGCCAAAGGGAAGACCACGGAAAAGATGGAAGGACAGCGTCAAGGAATTATTAGAAGAAATTGGAGGGGAATGGGAACAAGCATACAATAGAGAACGATGGAAGGAATTAGTTTTGGCGGCCAAGAGTCTAAATAGCTCGTGAAAAACCTATTAAAAAAAATATATATGTATATATATTCATTACTTTTTATTGAAATATCAGATAGGAATTGTGGTTTTGATTGATAATCTTTTTTAGTTATTTGATTTTGCAATTATGTTAAGCTCGTATATTATATATCTACTTAAAATGTTGATTCTCTTAAAATAATTAATAATGAATGTATAAACTATAAAATAATATACCATACAATTTAATTCACTAGTACATAATAAAACATAAAGAAAGTAATTGGTTTGTTGGAACTTATACATTTTGCTTAAATTTATAATCTATAAGTATTCTAAGTAAATTCTAATTAATCAAATCATATTAAACAAAAATCTATTATTAACTAACATTATTTTTTATAGAAACATGAACTCAATTAGTATTATTCTATAAATATGCCTTTATTATACAATTATCTTGTCACATTTGTAACAACTGTTCTGTGTATTATTATTATTTATTATGTTTATAAATTGCATGAATAAAATATAACTAAATATTGTTAAATATAGGTACTTAATTTAATAGTTTTAATGTTAACAGCTGATTGCTCTTCAAACCCCACATTTATCTGAAACACAATATGAACCATATATTCCTACATCTTTATATGATTCATCGTACAACAATTGCAATTTTGGTAATACTTAATATTATAATACTGTATTTTTATTTTTTTATCTTAACCAATAAATTCATAACTGTTAAGTTAATATATAAACCAATAATTTTGTTATCTGTTTACTGTACAGATAAAAGTAGCATCAATCTCAATGAAACATTAATTCAGATCAAAAAAGAACTTGTGGCTAATAATTTTATGTTGAACCGTATATTATCAAAAGTACTTGAAACTAATTTGGGTAGCAATAATTTACACTCAGCATCAGCCAACCAGTATTTGGATTCAAGTTTTCTTTCAATGTTCCGAATTAATAACAAAGAACAATTTTAATCAATTGAACATACTATTATAACTGAACAAGATTTTGTTTCAAAGCTGGTACCCTTATACTATTTTAAAACAACCCTATTGATTAGTTTTTTAGTGATAGTTCTTTTGTGTAAAACGTTTTAAATAACAATTTTAGGAATCATTCATTCAAGGTATTGGTGGCTGTGGAACCAAGAATAATGTAATAAGGGTATTGCAAAGAGTATTTAGTGATAAATTTGCTGTATTGTCTACATGGACTGGGCGCGGTAAAAATATTACCGTTGCATTAGGAAATTCTGAAATAATCAAGCTTATTAAAAGTGACTGAATTTTTATATTTATATAGTGTCCAGTAAAGAGTTGAATACATTTTTAGTTATTATATTCTTTATTTTAAAATATAGTTTTTAGATTCTATATACAATAGCAAAGAATGTATTTTAGATTTACACTCTTAAAAATGTATTAATCTAATAAGACAATTTTGGTGGATAGCAATATACACTTTTTACTAGACACTGTACATAAATATTTATATCTTTTACTTATTTATGCAAATACACGTATTTTTTAGGAATTATTAAAGCTAATTCAAAGAATTTAATGTCTGATTCAGAATTTGAAACTATAGTTGCCAATTGGTTTCGACATGGACATTCACTCGTTTGAATCGATTGAAAATAAATGCTTAAATAAATTTTATCTTTTTTTGATAAGAGTTAGTATAGGATATGAAATTTATTTTGATATTTGGGATGCATACCTACTGCTTGTCTTGTTTGATAATATGAATACCTTTATAAAAGTAATTTATTTTTTCAGGTTTGTCATACAAATAAAAAAAATTTATCAACAATATCTTCTAAACATTTCAAGCGATTGTTAAAATATAAAAAACAAAAATGTGTCATATCTACTCAAACAGTTATTTTCAATAATGTTATGCCAGCTGTAAGTAGTTTTAATGTATTGAATAGTGTTAACAATGTTGCGTCAGAGTTACCGACACCAATTTTAGATATTACGACCCCAGCTGAGAGTTCTAATATGTTAAGTAAACCAGTTGATTACAATTATTGCATCTCTTCTGTTCATACTTTGAGTAGCACACAAATAAGTGAAATAAATAATCCTCAACCTCATTTGTAGAAAACGATGAAGTCAACAATTTAAGTTTAAGTAACAAATTACGATCATTAATTGTAAAATATAAAGTATCCCATAATTTTTGTAATAGCTTACTTAAAATATTAAAAAGTGAAGGTTTGAATGTCCCTAAAGATGTAAGAACATTGATGAAAACACCAAAACATAATGAAATTGTTGATATTTCAGATGGATCATACATACATTTTGGTCTTCGAAATATGCTTCTACCATTTTTAAATAAGTATAGTGCCCATGTATATATTAAATCTCATATTTTAAAAATAGGTATCAATATAGATGGGTTACCTATCGCTCGTAGTTCCAAAAGTCAACTTTGGCCCATTTTAATTTCAATTATTAATTTTAAAGAATTACCTAATAATGTTATTCCTATTGGAATGTTTCATGGTTTTCAAAAACCACAATGTATCGAAGAGTACCTTAATCCATTTATAATTGATATATTAGAGGTAATAGATAATGGATTAAATATAAATGATACATTATTTACCATAGAAATATGTAATATAGTATGTGACGCTCCAGCTAAGGCTTTTTTTCTTAATGTCAAGGGTCATAACGTGTATTTTGGTTGTACATCTTGTGTTGAAGAGGGTACATTTATTGAACATAGAATGACATATCCTGGTATAAATGCGCCACTTAGGACAGATGAAAGTTTAAAAAAAAAACTGATGAAGATTATCACAAGGGTGAGAGTCCCTTAATTCGTTTACCAATAAATATAACCGAAATAGTTGTGCTTGATTATATGCACAATGTATGTCTGGGGGTGGTAAAAAAATTAATAGAATTTTGGGTAAAAGGGAATAAAGAAGTTCGGTTGGAAAAAACAAAAAAACAAAAAATAAATGAACAACTCTTAAATTTAAGATCTTATGTACCAGCCGAATTCTGTCGTTTACCAAGAGCACTAGACGATATTGAATACTATAAAGCTACAGAACTAAGAACTTTCTTATTATATTCCGGTCAAATAGTTTTAAAAAATAACATGAAAAAAAAATTTGACTCTCATTTTTTATTATTGGTAAACGCAATTAGAATTTTAATTTGTGGTGAAACTTGTGTTAAATATAATGAATTAGCCTCTCAATTTCTGAAAAAATTTGTTCAATATTATTCATCTTTATATGGGTCACATTTCATATCATATAATGTACATAGTTTAATTCACCTTCCAATGTTTGTACTTATTCATGGTCCATTGGACAACTTTAGTTGTTTCAGATATGAAAATTATTTACATGACATAAAAAAATCAATCAAATCTATTAAATACCCTCTTCAAGAAATATATAATAGAATAATAGAAAAACAAAAAATGTTAAATGAACTTCCTTCTCAATTACCTCATCAACATCATTCTCTATGTAATGAAATAGTACACAATATTCCTTCTCAACTTTTTAAATCTACCGATTCACTTTTTACCAGTGGTGTATTGGAGGGTATACGCGGGTATACGGCGTATACCCTACCACCAGTTTACTGATTTAGCGTATACCCTGTAAAATAACTAGAGATACGCAGGTATACACGCGTATACCCACGTATACCCCAAAATTAATCAAAGACATAAGTATTAAATGTATAAGATCAATTTTTTTTTACCACATTCATGGCAAACAGAACGAAATTATGTGATAAAAAGTAAGTTCTAACTCCATCTTATCCAGCGCCGGCGGAAGATTTAGCGGGGCCCGGGGCAGATGTTTTCACTGGGTCCTAGGAATAAACCTTGGGTCGGTTAGAGCAGTAACTGCTTGTGATTTCGAGTTAATTCACATTTTCTGTTTTTTATGATGTAAATAGAATAGCACCCAATAATATTTTTTGTAGATTTTTTATGTAATATTGTTTACTAGGTGGGCGAAGAAGTGAATAATGTCGATGATTTTATTAAAAGTAACCTACACATGAAACACAATATTAAAGATAAATATTAAAATACCACACAAATTTTTACAAAATAGACGGAACTTGTTAATAAGTTTGAAAAACAAAATTTCAGGCCGACAAATCATCGAATTCCTTGAAAGGCGCGGGGCCCCTAAAATGTCGGGGCCCGGAGCAGCTGCCCCGTCTGCCCTGTCCTTCCGCCGGCGCTGATCTTATCCTATTGCACGGCGTAAATATGTTTAAAAACTTTTTTTTTGGGGGGGGGGGGAGATAAATCAATTTAAATATAAAGACGCGGTGGTATACCCCACGGCCCATCATAAGTTAATTTTAGGTTTGGTTAGACATTTTTTTTTTTTTTAGAGAGAGAGGATTAAGCTCCCCACCCTTCTCCCCTCAATATACGTGCTGAGCGTATACCCTAGAAAAAAATTACGAATACATCACTGCTTTTTACAAAAATTATTTTACCATTTTCTAATACTTTAATAAATATTCTAAAAGAAAAAGACAGGCATTTTATTTTAACAGATGGTTCTATTGTATCTGTTCAGTATATAGTTCATCCCCAAAATGAACCTGTTAATATAATTGTTAAGCGATTCCTTAGTTGTTCTGATTTTAATGTCCATCCATTATCTTCAATGCAAGTTGGTGTATACATTGTTAACACTGATCAAATATCTGAACTCCATTCTATTAGTTTAAGTAATATTAAATACAAATGTTTTTTTATTAGATCATCAAACAATTCTGCATTCGTGTTGTCTTTGTGCCACACAGCTTAAGTTGGATTTTTAATTATTACATTATAAGAAATTATAAATTAAAATTTGTTTTGTTAATAATTATTATATTTTTATTTTATACCTATTTCATGAATTTTGTATCGTTTGGATTTGTTTTTTTTTTTGTATTTTGTTTACTATGTAGGTAATAAATATAATTTCTTTTTTTAAACGATTGTTTAATTTATTTAAATATATATACCATTTATACCTGACACTTAAAATGTATAGCAGTTTGAGATGTTATAATATGTTTGAAAAAAAACATCTAAGCAATGTTTGGTTGAAGTTTCATGGATGTTATTTAATAGTTGTTGAAGAGATGTTACAAAAAACACGTTGAAAATATATCCCGTAAAAGACAGCATTTATAGTTTTATATAGATGTTGAAGAGACATTACAAAAAAAACGTTGATAAGATATCCCCTGAAAGACAGCATTGCGGTGTAATAACAGTTTCAGGGATGTAATTCATAAACAAATGAAACGCTGCAATTTGTGATGTTCCATGTTTCAGTAAAACTGTGTAGAAACATTGCTTGAACAATTTTTTGCACAGTGGGTAATTATTATTTTGCGTCTAATAAAACAAAAGAGGTATTTTAAAATAATTGTTGAATTATGCTCAAATTTACCTAAACTATAACTGCACTGAATTATTAACATTTCTTCGATATTTGCAAATAGCAGAGAACGTACCACATACCTACTATTCGTTAAATAAAAATAAAAAATAGATATAATAAATACTGACAATCATTATTATTTCAAGATAAAATTTATCTTTATCGTCTTTATAATTTTATAACGAATTTTCGACCCTGATTCATGAAAAATATTCACCAAAGCGCTTGATTTTCGATAAATCATCAAAATATGCACTAAAAGCTTAAAATATGATCTGATACTCAAAAATATGCCCCGTAAACCAAAAAATGTCCAAATATGCAAAAATATGCACTAAAAATTTTGAGTATTTCATCATAAACGTTATGAAATGTATTTTGTACTTAACAAGCATACGATAAATTTTACCAGAAAAAATATGCAAACGCATGAAAGTTCTTACTTCTACTGACGTAGACAGATATTATTTTAAAATACATTTTGAGAAATCATTTTTTTTCTTTTTTATACATATAATTTAGAGTGACCATATTAAAAAAATAAAAATAAAAACAGGACTAAAATAATTTTCATAGTTTTTAAATAATTTTAATCATTATAAAAAACATACTTTAATGTATGTTATACATAACACACCTAAAATAGTATTTAATATTATTTATATTTTTGTAAAGCAGTTACAAAAGTAATTTATCATAATTAATTAATACGAAAAAGAAAATAATAATAATACAAATATTAGTTACTTCATAAATTAAAACTTTTTATAATGTTCTCAAATTTTTTATTCCTATACTCACTTTTCTTAAAACTTTTTTATTCATGTTGATGATAATTTTTCGGATCGCACGTCTACACTCTACACATTTTAATTTGTCGTCTTTTTCCGAAAAACTTCTCAAATCTAAATATTTTGGGATATATTGCATACATTGTATCTATATAATATAAACTTATTTGTAGCTTTATAAGAGCGAATAAAAAACAGGACAAAAAGCGTCCTGAGAGGCATTCGTGAGGACAACAGGACACAACTCTAAAGTTATTACTTATTGTAATTAATACTTACAATAAAGTCATTATTATTAAAAATAAAGGACGATCCTGTAAAAAACATTAGAGTCTAGTCACCATCACATATAATTATAACTTTTAAAACGTATTTTATACTGTGTGTTTTGAGATTTTCACAGCGTTTTCACATTTGTCGTTATTGTTTTAAAGCATTAAATGCTATCCTCAGACTAGTGTAGGTATACGAAGACGTTTATTGATATCGTTCTATAATCGTAATGGCATTACGTGGTACGTTCGTGACTACACCCACGACGTGCCGCCAAACACATCTATAACAATCAATCCCTACGCTGTAGTGTGAGTGTGTGTGTGTGTGTGTGTGTGTGTGTGTGTGTGTGTGTGTGTGTGTGTGTGTGCGTGTGTGTTCGTCCACTTTCGATCGTGTGCCGCCGCGTCGTCAGGACGGTATCTCTAGCTGGCCATCGCGCCATCGACCTCTGCACCACCGTATATCAGTTCAGGGCGGCGCGCATTTACGTATTGTAATGTCGTATTGTACAACCGGTTTATAAGAGGTGTACCCGAGAGCACGACGACGATAATTATTATTACGAACACGATATTATTATTGTGCTCCGTCCGCGGGTCGTCGTCGTATTCTTTCACGATCGCACGTGAACGGGCATTCGAATTTCCGGCGCGCCTCTGACGTGCGATCGCGAATATTATAATATATTCTCACGCCGCGTCCGTCAACACAATTGAACGCGCGTGAACATCCGATCACTAGATGCGATCGTGCGATTTTACTCGGCCCCGCGCGATCTACGTCCGCGCGATACCGTGACGGTATTACCGTCGTATACCTCGTGTACGCACGTGTGGGCATAATTGACCGACTTTTGGGCGAAACCGTACGGTGTGTCTGCGGTCTGCGGAGACGTACCGACGACGTGTTCGAGACCACATCAACCTTAATGCCGGTGAGTTTCTCGGCACTTGTTTCGATATTTGCCGAGATCTAGTCGAAAACAAATTTTAAGTCCGATCTTACGGATACGCGCTCGTTTTTTGATCGAAAGCACACGCTATAGAAATACGCGTGAGTTTGTTTCTTTCAATCGTCGAGTTCGAAAGCTTTACATTAAGACGTGTTCGAACCTTAATGCCGGTGACTTTCTCGGCACTTGTTTCGAGATTTGCCGAGATCTAGTCGAAAACAAATTTTAAGTCCGATCTTACGGATACGCGCTCGTTTTTTGATCGAAAGCACACGCTATAGAAATACGCGTGAGTTTGTTTCTTTCAATCGTCGAGTTCGAAAGCTTTACATTAATTTGTTCATAATTTAAAACAAATGCAGGGTTTTTTCGACGCGTAATCGCATATTGTTATGAAGTTTTCAAGTACGTACCAATCCGTAGTTGCATAATATGATATACAAGAGCACAGTACACGACATTCTCGTCGTTGTAAATTCACACTGTTTATTCTGCCGCGGTAATCGATCGATCACGGAAAGCGTCGAACGATTGTGTGCCGATAATCGGTGTATGTCCGTACATTATTGTTGCAGACATTCTTCGGTTTTTTTATTTCGACTGTCAGCGAAATGTCCATTTCTGTACGGCTTAAGGAAAACTGTTGAGTAAAAATTAACTCCTCCGCGGCAAAAACTACGAGACAAAATGTTATTCATTTTTAAACTTTACTTTTGAGTTTATACTATGGCTTGATGGAAGCTTTTTTCACGTGATATATTTTTTTTTTTTTACCAAAAGCAATACTAACAATCGACGTCCGCAAAATTAGTACTAGACTTCCAGTTGAAACCGTTCGCGAAAATGAGTTTTCGTACATTTATATCTATTCATAAATCGTAGTTTGATATCAAAAGAGTCTTACGTGAGAGTCCAACTCAATTTCTTTGTCCGTTATATTGTAATACGAATAGCTCATCTCTTCCCGCGTGCCTATTATTTTCTTTTTCTTTTATACCGAAGCAAAGACAAAGAATTTTATTTCGTTCGTTTTTTTTTTTTTTTTTTTTGTAATTAGCGTTGCGTGAATAAACACACTATAAAAAGTGAAATGTCTATGAAAAATGAAAAAATCATTACAATGTGAGTATTTTTTTATAATTTTATAAAAATGCATAAATTCGGGTTTTCTCCTCGTGAAACAACCAAAGACTAATGTTATAATTAGACGTGTATCTTTAAGCCCAAGACATCGTGATAGCCGACAAGTAATTAGAATTATCCTGTAGTTTATGCAAATACTTCGTTAGGTCAAAGATTTCTGGACTATCTAGGTCTTAGTTGCTTCGTTGTCATGAATAATATGACACAAAATAAAATATATGTATAACATCAAAATTAACAAAAAAAAAAAAAAAAATTGCAAATAATTGGTTTTTATAAACATGGAAAAAGTTTAAAATAATTTAAGTTTCTAATTATAAAAAGTAAAAATAATAAGAATAATTTTTTGTTTTTTGTTATACCTAGGTATCTTTGTTTTTATTCATTTTTTTTTTCGTTATGTATTCTGATTTCAATTTTATTTTATATCGTATTTTTCTCTTTCATTTGTAGTATACAGTATTTCATTATCATGTTCTTATATTATACACATGTATATGTAAAAACGTAAAATCAAAAAAACAAAAATTGTTATTCAACTTTCTCCATTAAACGTAATATGCTTACAGGAGATATATTGAGTATTTGAAAATATTATCTATTTTATTTTTTTTTTTATATATGAAATTCTGTATTTAATATTTTCTGATTTGTTCGATAAAAATACGCTGAAGCCTGCGGATAGTTTTAAACGAACCAACAGTAGACGAGGGATAGTAGTAGAGTGTCACTCAAAACCGAACGACGTGTTATCGATACAATCATTTTCGTTTTAAAACTAAACAATTCAAACATGAATTTTTGTCGAATCTCATGTCATTTAATGATATGAAAATAATGTCACCGAAGGAATCGCCGTCCGATCCAACGGTTTTTATTATTTAATGCGTCTGATCGGTATTATAACCGTTTTCATAACCGAAAACCTAGCGATAACAGATTATTATTATTATTATTATTAGTATTAGTATTGTAGTTCTATTACGTAGCATTAATGACCGTGATATCTTTAATGTGTCCGTAACAAATCAATCGATATGAATCACAAATAACGCTGAGCGGGTCAATGGTATTTTTTCAACTCGCTCAAGTCAACCAGACGCGGTCAGAACGACGCAGCACTCCTCGGAAAATGCACGTACCGCGGTGACAGTCGACGACGCGACGCGCGCCCGTGAGAAATGAGAAATCCGTTAGTTAATTTTTTTTTTCCGACGGCGATCACGGGTCACGACAACAAACGCAGCGGTCGTCGTCCGCGCGGGAGTTAAATATATTAAAATTATTATTATTATTATTACGACGAGGCCTACACACACGCACACGATACATCGTCGGACGGGCGGCCGAATATATTATTATCGTTGTCGTTGTTATTATTATATTATAATAGTGTGGATACGACGTCGCGAGCACGTGTTTACACAAGAACGGCTGCGGCGGCGGCGGCGGCATCGGTTTTGTCTCGTCGATGACGTTAATCAATCAACGCCTAGCTCTCGCGGGTCGGAGATAAAAAAAAAAAAAAAAACCACTCGCACCTCGACAAAGTACGCCAACGCTCGGGCGCACGGCACAAAGCGTTCGACTGTCGTCCGTAGGCGGCCTGCAGTGTACGTCCGGAGGCGGATGCGATTTTGCATTTGTCACATTGTTTTTTATATTTAAACCTAAACATCTTTTTTTTTTGCCTGACTTATAAATTTGTTTTCATAGTAGATGGTCGACCAGCTTGAATACGTTTAGCTCCAGAAGATATTCCAACTTTCCTTCTTGACCGAGATGTAGGTTGGGTTCCAATTTGTTTTTTATGACTGATAAAATTGTTAGTTACATTAACAAACGAAGTAAAAGTTGTGATATTTTTTAAGTTTTTGTTGAATTTTTTTAAATTTTTCAGGAGATATGGATCTTTACTATTTTCATCTACCATTTGTTTAATACGGTCAATTTCACCCTGCAATACAATTAATTCAGATTTCATTTCTTCTGACGTATCGGACTGGTCCTCCAATTCAACTGGATTAATATTTGCACCTGATAAGAATGTGATAACGTATCTAATTGACACAGATGTGTCACGCGCATGCGCATTGGGTGATGTGCATACCCGTTTGGCCGAATTCAGTTACGGTCTGTAAATACGCAGGCGGGCAAGTCACGTCCGAGCTTCCGACCGAATAGGTGTATGAATCGAGAAAAATTCCTATGAAAGATATAACGGCGACGGACGTCGAGAACCATATAGATGAGCTACTTTTACGGTTGGGTCATTTGACGAACGATAAATCAATGTTTTCGGACGACGGTTATGAGCCAAACCAGGGCTGTGCGCCGGAATGATTTACTCGGGTTATGATTTTTAAGGGTTTTGTGAACTCGAGTGTTTGAAAACCGTTCTTATAAAAATTACAAATATTTGTTGGGGTGTTCAAAACCCAAATTATTCGAGTTAATTCTGGATTCTGGTTTTCGGAGGAGTTAAAAGAATACAATATATAAGACGTTTGTATGCAATATCATCATGCAACAGCCAACAAACAAATGACTAATCGATGTCGAATAGCTTCAATAATAATTCTGTAACTGGCGATGTTGATATTGTAGAAAATTAAAATTGTCAAAATAATGGTAAATGAATAGAGGGGCAAGCTAAATATATAATCCTCGTCAAATATACTACCAAAATATCGTGTCACTTAATTTTTAAATTAAAATAAAATTCGATTCGGGTTTTTAAACCGATATTTCTTTGGGGTTATGGTTAATTCGGATTTTAAGTCATTATTGAGCATTCGGGTTAAAACGGATGTTTTAGAAAAAATGTTTAAGAGTTTATAGAGGTGTTAAGGGTTATGGTTAATATTGGTGCACAGCCCTGAGCCAAAATCAATGTGCTAACTATAGGTATAGATTTACTTATTTAGTTTTCAAGAACACGAAGAGCTCTATGATAGACAATTATGTACTATGAATATCATAAATATGATCCGTTTCGTCGTATTCATATTATATACTTATAAAAAGCTTAGGTGTATTATATTATTTAAGAAAACAATCGTCGATATCGATCGTTATGCAAATGTTAACATAACCGGAACTACACAAAAAAAAAATGCACAAACATTTCAGATCAAATAACCAACATTTTAAAATTTTATGAAATAAAAATAAAGCTTATGTTTTACGTCAAAAACTGTTCAAACCATAGTTCAAATTCAAAATTCGGATAGTAACTTGGACCATAGATAGAGAAATATATGAAAAAAAATTTGTACAAAATAAAAATTTCAAATTTTAAAAGGTTTTCATTGACAAAAAAAATTACTCATCTATGTGAAAATAATGATTTTCGTCAAAATGCTACCTATGATCACATATTATAAAAAATAATTTTGAATTAAAATTTCTGGAATATTCCATGCACTGTTAATTAAGTGTATGATTACGATGTAAATACATTTTCAGTTTTTTAAATCAAGAATTAAAAATGTTATAAAACCAAAAATTCCAAATATGAAATATTTCCAGTATTTTAAATGATCTACATTTAGATCAAAACTGGTGAAGTATTTTTAATACTTGGTGGATATTTCATGCGATTAGAACTGTTATTTTTAGGTAGTTTTCTCCACATTTGGATAAAAACAGAAAATTGAGAAAAACTGTCTTTTTAAAGAATTAAATATAAGACATTTTTGATGTATCGCTGGACGTAAATTTGAATTATTTCGAATCACTAAAATTCCAAAAAGTGATTGCAAACACAAACAAAAAAACACGTAATTGTAAAAGTTATATTTATATATGCACTTGACTAAGAAAATGAAATATTTAAAAAGGAAAAAACCTGGACTAGTGAGTGAGCAGACTATTGCAGGTCTCTCCAGCCAATAATAATTGATCCCTACAGGTGGAAAAAAACGCTGTATGCCGAAGATTGCTGGCTTTCGTGATGATTTTACACGTGGACGCTATACATTTGGTTTCCATTTTTTTTCCCCCGTCACTCGTAATCGAACAGATTTTTTTCACGCCATGATTTATTTAAAAAATCTAGACCCTGCGGAACCCTCGAATGCCGTTCGCCCGACTTGAGCTTTTCAGACCGTCGCGCTTTAAAGCTCGTCACCGGTGCCTCGTGCAGGCGCTTGACAAATGACGCTTTACACAATGACCCGACTACTCAAGTTCGCATCACCCGACGAGATGAAAAAAAAAATCGGCCCGGTGATTTATTATTGTAATGAATGAAAAAACGCAGCGAGCAATTATTATTATTCTGAAATAATTTAATCGAACACGTAATCGTGGGGTTTGAAGTAATTCTGTTGGTGAACGGTCGTTCTCTTTGGGGAAATCGAGTGTTAGTGACCACCGCGGTGTTGGTTTTTTGCGACCGCTACCGCTGCGCCGCCGTCAGTTTTATCGCGTCGTCTCGCCTAATACACCGTAGCCGTGAACTATTGCGATAAAACGATGTTACGATACAACTAAAAATATAATGCTAATAATAATTGAACGATAACCTATCATTATAACGAACTTGATTTTTAGTCAGGTGCACAACAACAACGCTCTTAGAAACTTTTGTGTTTTTACGATTTTGATTTTTATTCGTTTCGCGATATCAATTCAGTGCTTGAATTAAGGGAGGACGGAGGCGGATGGAGCTCCCCTTCTTATCTTTATGTTTTTAAGCGTACCCCTTCTTGTATTTTTAATTTGCATTGATTTCAAACATTGAGTAAGACGCTAATTTTTTTCAAAGTTTCTTAGAACTCCTTCTTTTATATTTCCAATTCAAGCACTGGATATCATAACGGTTCTCGGTCGTACGCGTGGTGATTAACGTTATGATTTCCGATCCCACGGGCCTTTGACCGCCGTAAGAAGAACTGTATGAGATTTCGCTAATACGGAATCGAAATTCCGATAAAATACGGAAACCCTTACGTCAAGGTACGTCGAGCCACCGCGGAACGTCGCGAGCGCGATAATTTTACACTAATAATATTATACCGTGACGTTGAAATGTAACTACGCCTCGATGACGATTCTCGAACGTTTTTAATTAGTCCACTGGCGTTCGATACGATGTTTTTCACGACGTTCGAGTGTTTTCGCGATCGGTGTGTGTGACGACTCGCGAAAGGCGCACTGCATAATAATAATAATAATAACATACGATGACGAACACGCACACACACACACACACACACACACACACACACACACACATATATATATACACGTACATTCTACTCGACGGATTTACGCGTGATTGACACGACTCTCGAGGGAGAGAAACACGTCGACTATACCGTACACCGCGACACGTCTCTCGCGAGACCCGAGTGAATTTAAATCGCAAATCTGCGCACACTTTATAATCATCACGTACGCGCAGTAGTACCTATAATATGTTTTTGGACAGGACGCATATATATATATATATATGTTACGGTCCAAGTGGAAAAATCAGTCACTGTATACAATGCTAAATCTATTTGGGCAAAGTACAATGCTAAAACTGGTGAAATTATGGAAAATGTTACTTTCAAACTGTAATCAATTGGCCCTCGGGCGCCGGAGAACCTCTGCTCAAATTTTTAATTGTTTAAATTAATTCCTTATAATAAATATCAAACATTTCTTGGGTACCGTTATATTTCTTTTCAATCATTCATTTCTTTGGTGCCAAGGATAATTCAATCACTTTTTATTATTTAAAATATATTTCTGAATAATTGAAATCAAAAAGCCCTTGGGTCCCGGGGAAATTCTTGTCTAATTTTAAATTTTTTGGAAAGTTTTTCAGAATAATTCTTATCATTGGCCTTTTGGTGCCAGGGAACCTTTGCTCAAATTTTAAATTTTTTAAATAAATTATAAAAATCAAATATCCCTCGGGTGGCCGTGATATATCTACTCACACTTTAAGTTATTAAAATTTGTAAATCATTATTTATATTCCTTGGTTCCAAGTATATTTCACTCAATTTAATTATTTAAAACATATTTCTGAATAATTAAAATGAAAAAGCTATCGGTAGTCGGGGAATATCTTGTATAATTTCAAATTATTAAGAAATTATTTCTTTAAAACTAAAATCAATTGGCCCTCGGGCGTCGGGGAACCTCTGCTCAAAATTTTAATTGTTTAAATTAATTCCTTATAATAACTATCAAAAATTTCTTTGGTACCATGATATTTCTTCTCAGACATTCATTTATTTGGTGCCAAGGATAATACATTTACTTTTTACTATTTTAAATATATTTCTGAATAATTAAAATCAAATAGCCCTCGGGTGCCAGGGATCTTCTTGTCTAATTTTTATATTTTTGGAAAATATTTCTTCAAAACTAAAATCAATTGGCCATCGGACCCCGGGGAACCTCTGCTCAAATTTTGAATTGTTCAATAAATTTCTTCTAATAAAAATATATAATTGGACGGGTGCCGGGCTATTTCTACTCAAACATTAATTTATTTGATGCCAAGTATTCGATATTCAAATTTTTTTTAGAATATTTAAGAAAGTATAATTATTTAAGTAAGGTCATTTTAATATTTCAGAGCTTTTTAACAAATATTAAAAATGTTTTAAGATACAAATTTTCAATCGAACAATCAAAACAAATTAAAAAAGCTGGTAAGTGAGATGATGGTGGTACAAGTTCGTCCTTCGTCCCTTCGGTCCTCGGACAAGATATTGGTGATGAATGTATTAAGTTTTAAAGAAATGATGACTCATTTCTTTAGTATAAAACGATTCTGAGCAAAGCTTCAGTGTTATATAATATATTATTAGGTATTTAAATACTGTTTACGTATTTTACGCTTATTTGTATAATTTTTGGTGAGTTATAATAATTTATTAAAGTGTGTATAAAAAAAAATCCTGACTCACGATTTTTGAATTTTCGTTAGGATAATTAGGTAGGTATATGAGTAAGGTCATATTAAATTTTCAGAACTTTTTGTCAAATATTTAAAATTATATTACATAAAAACTTTCAAACAATTTGGTAAATTAAAAGTTCTATATTTAAGTCAAAAGTGCTATAATTGTTCTGAAAATGTTGTCCAATATAAAAAAATATGTATTTGATATTGGATAAAATTTTCAAGTTTCTAGCTTCAATACTTTTCGATTTATGACTAAATACCTAAAACCTGAACAGTGAAAATCCCGTTTACGGCGGATTTTTACCGATTTTACCGTTTTTACTCAGTTTTTCGATCGTTATTACTGGAAAAACTATGGAGATTTTGGAAAAATGACCACTTTAAAGTACCATCTCAGTTCAATTTCGAATCTAAAAAGTTGCTGGATGAAACTTTTGGACAAGGATTTCTATACGAAAAAGTGTTTACAGAAAAAAAAAAAAAATAAACATCATTGTAAAACCCTAAGATCCTTCGCTTCATTCAGAATCTAAAACTATAAATATAAGAATGTATAAATAATTATTTATGTTTACTTGGCATTTTCAGTTCTGGTCATTGTATACAATGTCTAGTCTATGTGTATAATTATCCACATGGCTTGATACAATCGGACATTATATACAATGTTTGATCATTGTATACAGTGACTGATTTTCTACTTGGACCGTCACATATATATTATATACGTGTCTAATACAGTGTTTTCAAGTGTGACTGCGGACGGAGTGGATATGAAATAATCGGCTGCGCCTTTTCAAAATGTTTTCGTAAATAATATGTTTTTAATGTTTTTATTATAACATTATTTTATAATTCTGGGTTGAGCACAACCCTAAGTCAGTACCGACGAGTTGTAGTGGCGGTAACACTGCTAAACTGCCACTACTACAACTACTGACCACTGTTATTATTTACTATTCGTTATGTTCTTTACGACAACGGTTTTTTTTTTTTTTATGTCCAATCTTCTTACGTTTATTAATTATTATACTTTTAATATACATAATATATAAATATATTGGTAAACGGTGTTTGAATTTAATCAAATACGGGTCGGCGTAAAAGCAACGCCGCTTAGAAAATAAACTCGATAATGTTTTATGCGTTCGTTTGTGGCCATTAATTGATACCCCAGTGTTTTGAACAAGACTTATGAATTTGCAAGCACGGTTAAAACAAAATACATTTTCACAACAATATTACCGAAAAACATAAACGCGAGCATTGTTAAGCACGTGATAATATGTAGGTTACAGGATGTTTCCGAGAGGCCTCGTTTCAATAAGTCTCTAGTTTTTGATTGGACGATTTTCATTCTTGAAAAATTATGCCCACAAGTGTAAATACTATCAAAAAGATACACATAATTCGTAATGCGGTGTTTCAAAGTGCAGGTGTTAAATATTACGCTTATAATGTAACGGTATTCTGTGGAATACGTCCAATGACGATCATATTATGCACTCTGAAACACCTAGTATTTAGGCATGACATGATTCATCAAATAATGCACAACTCCGTCGGATTGTAATAAGGTGATAAATCTTCCATGTCAATTTTACCAAATTATTGAGAAATACTGAAATTTGACACAGCAAACAGTTTGTAAGAATCGTATTTTTTTTTTTCGATTTTGCGATTATACAATTACGTTAGAATATTAATTCCACCTATCAATGTAAATGTGTTTGACATTTGGATGTCTTGTTCACTTATATGAATTTCAAAATTTTGTTTAACTTAAAGTAATTTTTCAATTTAAAATGTCTTTTTCCAGAGAGAGACTGCTAGATTCACAGCACTCAGACGTTTCGGACGCGCGTGCGCATATACGTATTACGTATTATATTTTTACGTTTGATGACGAACACGGTGTACGTAGGTACAGTGAAAACCGACGACGGAGACGTGACCCCCGGAAAATCGAGTGGCAGCAAACCGTTTCCGCGGAAGTGAATCCAAGGCTGTGGCCGGAAAACGATGCTCGCGAACAAACGTCATGCCGGAAGTCGACTGTCGTCTGTCGGCGGACGATCTCGCGAAACCGAGGGCCTTGGACGTAGACGAACGGAGAGGTGGATGCGCTTGTTGTCACCTCCACACTCACCGACGGGGAAAAAAATTGTATTTTCCTCGTTTCAGTCGACGTGACGTGTCTGGCTAGAAAATGTCTTCTCGATCCCATATGCTTTCGCGTAGGTATGCGTTCTTTTCGTTTCGAGTGCGTCAAAAATGATTTCAAAAGTTTTCAGAACGATGCGTTATTTACCGATGAAAACCAATACCTTTTTGTGTGCGTTAATCATGAATTTATTACAATAACACTCGGAACATTTCAACATTTCAATGGATGTGTTCAATGAATACAAATTTATATTTTCAAAGTCCAGACCATCTTTAATTTACGGAAAATAATTGAAATATAACTGACCATTTTTTTTTTTTTTTTTTTTTGTTCGAACCCTACATAATATGTAGATTTATATTTTCTTTAGATAATGTATTTATTTGTTGACGTTTCGGTGGCCAAAGTACGAATTTATCGTGTCATAAAAATATTAAATCTAACCTGCACGTGTAGCGGTACGCGAACCGTGCGTGCCGTTTTTTTTTCAATGACCGAACGAATCGATTATCTACTTAAAACTAATCATTCATACGACGACACAGAGTGATAAATCGTAAGTACGAACGAATTTTATTCGTTTAGTCGTAACCGACAATATATTAGGTTCGTTCCAACAAGCGGTCAAACTATCATACGAGTACAACTGGTGGGAGCATGCGCAGTATAATATTTGCGTTCCAACAAACCCTAAACGCAAACTCATACTATCCGACGGTTGTTCCAATACGTCATTGGACCAGTTTTGGGATCGGTTGTGAACGATCAAAACAGTCCGTCGATTCCGACGGGCACTAATAGTCCGAGAAACTATTAATATATATTTTATCCTTCATGTTATTAATTATTCGCGTTTGAATTTTCATGTAACGTTTATCAACTATATTATTTTTTTGTTTCACGACGTATAAACTATTTCATGTCTAGTAAAATAAATATTAATTAATTTAATAAAAAAAATATATCATAATTATAAATGTAAAACATTCAAAATGGAAGGTATGTACATAGTAATATAAAATATTATGTTCGTTCCTAATTTGAAGGACAGTGATTAATTTCAATCCGTCGTCAGATGAACAACTAGATTCAAGATATTCATCCGAATCACCAATATCGCTCATTGTGTTTTTATTAACAGCAATAACAACGACATACCACATAAATATAAAAAAAAAATTAAAAAAAAAAAAAAAAAACATTTCGTATCTTATTATCATTGAACATCCGAAAAGCGTTCCAACAGAGCTCCGAGTCCGTGATCAATCCACATGAACGCATGCGCAGTAAATCAATCACCGATCAGTCAGCAACCTCGTAATCCCAAATTCCATGTTGGTTAACATAACATATAAAGGTACGGTTTCCAAGCTGCGACCAATCGTTGCGACTGGTCGTTGCGATCAGCCGCAACGACTGATCGTTGCGTGTGTGTTGGTTTTCTACAATACGACTGAATGTTGCGGCTGGCATTTAGTGGCATTTATTTTCAGTTTAGTTTAGCTTGATATTTCAATGCGGATACCCGATTTTTTTTTTTTTTAATTTGTCGTTAAAGATCACTAAAAATGGAACAAATACTTATAAATAATAATTTTAAAAAAAATTCATACATTTACTAATAGAAGAGGAAGAACAATAAGAAATAGTGCATACTTTGAGTACATATTCGAAGCCATTAAGTAATTTATTTAAAACAAGAGAAAAATTAGGCTTCTTTATATTTTTAATAAATAGCCACTTACAAGAAAATAAAAATAAATTTCCCGAATTTTTTCGGCTAATTATGATAAGTTTATGATCTTTATGTTTTCGTGCAAACTGTCATACAACACACGGTTTTTAATCGCGTTTTCAACTTGCAGGTCATTGTCGATTGTAATGAATAGAGTTTTCGTCGTTTTTGACATTTTTTGATTAAATAAATTCGTTTATAAAAACATATAATAAATTCGTTCAGAATACAATCGCGATGCGGCGCACGCAATGCACTGCTTCCAGAGCAGTACGATCGTCAAACGCAACGACTATTGTTGACACGCACACGTCGATCGCACATTGGAAACCACGATGATGCATTTGTTTAAAGAGCAGTCGATTACCCAATCGTTGCGGCTGGTCGCAACGACCAGCCGCAACGACTAGTCGCAGCTTGGAAACCGTACCTTAACACGTTCGCGATGCCGACGTCAAAACGTAGTAGAACACGTCCGTCGTCTGCAGGTGAATGCAATATTTACGACGACGTGCACTTTTTTCTCGCTATTTTCTCGAAAACGTGACAAATGTCGAAAAACGCGCTTTTACATAGCACTCGTTTCGTTGTTTTTTGTTTTTTCAAAATGGTTTTAATTTTCAAATTGATTTTTAAGATAACAATCTGGACGCAATCCCATTTAGCGATAGTTTTGACTTGTAACGCATCGCAGTACTATTATATACGTTTGTATTTTATTATGTTTTTATTGCAGAATTATTTGTGTTGAACGGCGGCAGTAAACGGTTCAATCATTTTACGACGTATTATGTAAGTGACGACAATCTGTAACTCGAGCTAGGCCTCGGTAATTTAAAACAAATAAATAAACGCATATGAATCGAGCCCGACAAATCCTACCGAATCTCACCTACAGTAATAATATTATAGTGTTACTCTATATACGATATATATATACGCTGTCGTTATATTATTCTACTATTTACGACTTGACGGTTCCGCTGCGACGTTTGTACAGCAAACGCAAATAGAGTACACGGACCGTGACCCGATGTGGTGCTACAATCTTCAGACACGGTATTTATTTATTTTTTTTATTTTCGTTTTTTTTTTTATCGTGACCGTCCGAAGTACTTTTCATCATTTATTTTTTATCTACTTCCTTTGAAGTAACGTTACTTTTACATTATGCGCGAGCGAAACTCGTTAAAGATTTTCGAAAAAAGATAATTGCTCGTTTGAATTTTGTTTTTTTTTCTTTTTTACTTTTCAATAATATCTTACTTTTGAAACAATTAATGTTTACACATTAAAAAGTAATTACCAACATTTTCAATTTAAAATAAATTTACTCTTTTTTAATATTTCTTTACTTTAAGATAAATTAGTTTTTTTCATCGTCTTTATTAATTATTACGCTGCACCGTCTTTTTACACGAGTGATTAAAATTTTATTTTATTTATTTATTTTTTTTCATTTCGAATTTCTGCCGTAACCGTATACTTGGGATCGCTAATGAAAAAAAAAAATAATAATACGATAGGTATATAAATAAATGAATTACTGCACCACTGCATTACGTGTATACTCCGCGTCGCAGTGTTTAAATTTAAGAAGACTTGACGTTTGTCCCCGCGTGCAGTGTTTGACGTTTTACAAGTCGCCGCGAACCGTCGCGCGAACGCAATCCTTTTGACGACGATTTCACGTAATGCGGTTCGTGAGATGCGACTGAACATTTCGGGACCGAACACTTTCCGACTGTCCGCCTGGCCGAGACGAAACGAGCATTTCGACCCGAACCACGTGATACGGCGAGTGATACGTTAACCACACGTTACCACGCGACCACACTGCAGTTTGGCCGAGCGGTAGGCGGGTTACGTTTGAATGTATTTCGCGGAAGACATTTTTATATCGCGTCGAACATTTTTCGGAAACCTCGTTTTGAATTTGATAAGGCTGTGTTTTTGATTTTTATGTGAGCGATTGTCGTTGTAGCTCAATAATAATTATGTCACCTTTGATTGTCGACAATAGACGTTATAATTATTATCAATACTATAGTCGGTGATACCACAAATGGCCTCCCCTCCGCGGCGAACCTAGCGTAGGGTGACCAGACATCCCGGATTTTCCGGGACACTACCGGTTTTACACATCGTGTTCTAGCGTACCAAAAAAGTATATCGGGTCGGTGAAATGTCCTGGATTTCAAATTTTAGCGGTCGAAATACTCATTATCGACTTGATAAAAGAAATACTGTCACGAATCATTACGGTGATTCATTAAATAAATTTTTAACTAAATTGTTATCTATATAACATACATAAAAATAATATATTATATGTATTTCGTAATATCCGGATAGTTTTTTTAGTTTTGAATTTCCTACTAGTATAGATCACTTGAGTTTAACATTCATGTTTTATAAAGGGCATGAACGCCAAAATTATATTAAACTCAGCTTTCAATTGATATAAAGTATTGATCAAAAATATAACTGGATGATCTTTTAAAATAGATTTAAAACCAATTTGGTGCTTATTGACATATTTTTTTTTTAAGTTAAATAACTCAAAGATAAGTTATGTCACTGGTAAAAAATTGTTTTTAGTTTTCTAGAATAATTTCGACAATATCGCTTATGTTCTTTTAGATTTCCGTCATCGATTTGTTGTTTTTATATTGAAACTTAAATGTAAAAAGTCATTCGACATTCAAAAATAGTATGTCCCGGATTGGTGATTTCAAAATCTGGCCACCCTAACCTAGCGGCCGTTTTGTCAAAGTGGTTCTCAATCTAATTAAATGGATCGCCTCGTTTTTAAAATTTAAACGTAATTTACCAAAAATATTAAAAAATATTTTCAAATTAGTTGTAAATATAACAGTTAAAATCGAAGAAAAAATATACGCGAATACGGTGAACATCGAATAAAATGTTATTCAAAACAATTATTTACAATTAATAAATAGGTATACAGTCAAAAAACATTTAAAAAAACGCAATACAAGAAACATTTCATGTCGCCGACTATATTTTTCACATGGGATGAGAACACATGGCTAACAGACAGGATTCGCAGGTGCCATTTGTCGTGTCGCGACTATAATGGGATTAGAGACAATATTATATTACAATACAATATTATATGAACCCAAATCACTACACACGCAATAATAAATATACGGAGGAAAAAGGCGTACCGAAATTTATCATGTCGTTAGGTTTCGTTATCGTTTGTTCACCACGCACTTTTAATATCGTACGATTTTTGTCATATCATTGAGTTGTAAATAGCTAGCTCACTTGTTGACATTGTAAAACATTTTCAAAACAGTTATAGAATATTGTGCCGGTGTTGAACTTCAACATCGCCTCTGTGTTGAATGATTAACATTAAAGTAATGTTCTTCGACAATATAAAATATTTTATTTATTATTACACAATTATAGAACATCGCATTCAGGTTACTTTGTAATGTGACTGTGGAACACGATTTCAACATAGTGGCAATGTAATGTAACGCACATCGCACAGTGGGCTGTTACCCGTCCGAAAAAACAAAACGTTTCATAATTTTTTTTCTCACGAAACCGTAAAGCCGTCGACTTTTGAAATTACAATAAAAAAAAAAAAAAATAATAAAAAAATCGATAAACGAAACAATATTGTAGCACGACAAATATGGGGCGTTCTGCGTTATAATATTATACTTATTATGTCGTAAACTCCGTGTATGTTTAACGTCCGCGAGGCAATCAACAAGTGTATGTGTGACGTTCGGCCAGGTCTGGTCGGCGGCGTTCAGAGAGCAATAATCACACCGACACGTACTCGCAGAGCTTATTTTAATATTATGTTCGTATATTGCGCTTCTGTAACACGGTGTTTTCAAAAAATATCGACACATTATCAAACGTAAATATCTATCGAATTTGTTTTCGTCGAGCGGTGATCGCATAATCAATAGCGACGGTGGAATGCGCTTACATAAAATTATATAGTTTTTAGGTGTGCGGGAAATCGACCGAGACGGTCGATATTTTTTTGACGCTGTATACGTACGTATGTAAATCCGACAAAAGTCGTTTTTATTTTTATATCGCCCACCTCTTGCCCCCCTCCTCCCAGATAATAATCTCTGCCGACCGTAACGTCGTTCGTTGTTCGCATTATAAACGGCGAAATTTCGAAAAAATGCCCTCTTTATAATATTATATTATTCTATTAAAACCAAAATTATTGTAAAAACATAAAAAAAAAACTTGTCTAGTAGTAATATTCGTGATCGACTAAAAAACATTTTATTTACAAGTGATTAAATAAAGGCATTATCGTTTGACTTTATTCGTTACTTGTCGTCTAGTTTTATTTAGAAATATCGGTAATTTTTTTTTTTTTTTACGAAAGCTCATTTTCAAATTTATTTAACGCAAATGTTTTTTCGTGTTCGATTTTGAAATACTAATAAAATCATCATATATTATTTAAGAAATCATTAGTATTATAGTTTCACTTATTTTTACCTTGACAATTCTAGCAATAGTATAGGTACTATATAATATAATAGTTTTATTTGTTCTCAAACAGAACGAGATTTATTCTACTAGTCCGAAATGTATCTTGTATTCGGAAAAAAAAATTATTGAAATGTTCACATTTTGTATTTATCGTATTTTACATCAAATGATAATACACGAGCAACTGTTTACAATCCGTTTTCATCATATCATACTCAAAAATTTGTGTTCGCCAATAAAATTTCAAATTTTAATGTTTATTGCCCTGACCCATCTTTTATGGTACTCCTAACGACAATATCGCTTTATTGCACGTGTTGGTATTATTACTTCAACCCACATTATAAAACATTGACCTTGATAACACAATTTCGATAGCAATAAACGGACAAAACCTCCGTCGAAATTCTAACAAAGTACCTACCTACAAATTTAACGCGGGTTTTTGAAGTCTAGATCTTTTTCATAGAATTTTTCTATATCTTGTGGTAAAATTCACCTGTTTCTCATCATTGTTATAAATATATTAAAATATATTTATATTAAATTTATATTATTTATATTAAAATATAAAATCTGTATTGGTACTATGATATTATACAAGAAACATTTGTGATACATTTTTTTTTTTTTTTTAATTCATAAATATAAAAAACCGAACTCAAAGACCACTATTTCAAGTTCCAAATATGGTTTCATATTCAGCGTGAATTCGAATCATATGGATATGTAAACTCAAAAACAGCATAAAAAAAAGTAAAAAAAAAAAAGAAAAACCAATTTTTTTCAAAATTTTCAAAGACTTTCAGAAAACGAAGTCATTTATTTTGACTTTTCTATGCGTGCGACGAAACCACGTGTTCGGATGTGATTTTCGTTTGATTCGTCGCCGCTCGATCCGAAATTCGTCGTCTGCTGTTTATCGTGTATCGTCGGATCACTGTGCCGGGCCGCGGCGGCGGCGCGGTGGAGCGTACCGTCACGGCAGTCGTCGGTCGTACGCCGCACGGAACGTTTTTACGAGTTTCGTTTTATTTCGTACGCTGCACGCGTATACGCGCGGCAAAACGATATTGTTCGGCTAGTGTAATTCACAAAGTTTTATTTTCAGTAAGAGTCGGAGGGGGGGGGGAAATACAAATTTAATACACGCGCGCGCGTTGTGTGTGTATACGTGTACACTGCACGAACGTATAAATCGACGGAAAACTTTTCGTATCGTGAGGGATGACGGTATTTTTTTATATTTTTTATATTTTTTTTTTTCGCGTCCCGACGAAGACATTTTTTTCTCTCCCCCTGGTTATAAATATCCGAAACGCTACGGACGAAAGTTAGTTTTAAACTATACACCGGTCGGTCGGCGCGCGTCACGCGAGAAATTCCAAAAGTGAATGCGGTTTGCCGGGAGGGTCGTTGGAAAACCGACGACGGTACACACCGTCGTACAGTCGTACACCGCTGCGGCCAGTGAACGTCACGGTATAATGTGTGTGCGACGCGTACGTTAGGCTGTTATTCAATAGGAAATCAACTATGAGCAAAAAATGTTCGCTCTTTATATTATATAAACAAGTGTTACGACCCTTACTCTTATATAAATATAAGTTTCATTAATTTAATAGAAACTGTGCAAAATAAAGTTTGCAAAATAAAGTTCTCCGTTTTATCTGCTTTGAGTATTTAAGGCCCTCTCATTCTGGTTACGCAAATATTTCAAATATACTAAATCTTAATTCTCTTCAAGAAAGAAGAAATTTCTCGTATGTAAAATTTTTAGTCAAACTTCTTAACAATAAGATTGATGACCTTTCTATGTTAAGCCAAATTAATTTTAATATAAATACCTGTAATGTTAGAAATCAAAAGTTATTTGATATTCCAAACTCTTCACTCAAGTATATACATTCTTCCCCCATATATATGTTATCAACCCAAGGTAACTCTGTTAAAGACACTATAGATTTCTTCTTGTGATAATTTGTTTCTCTTTTTTCTCATTCACTTTCTCTTGTATGATAAATCAACCTAATGTTTATAAATGTCATTTTATTATCTACTGTATTACAGTCTTAGTCTATAAGATTATCAATATAATAATTTTTTTTCTCTTCTTCCCTTTTTTATCTTTGTATTACAATTTTTAAATTTAAATTTTCTTTGTATCAACTGCGTATATTTTTTGTATAGACTTTTAGATTTGGACATATGTCCGTTTTATAAAATAATAATAAAAATAATAATAATAATAAACGTGCGTGCCCCATTTGGGGTAGCTGTGCTAAAAGTCATTTTAAACAAATTACAAAAATATACCAAAACAAAATTCTTCGTACAATAACAGATGCTCCCTGGTTTATTCGTAACAAAGCCACTGCACAAAGACTTGAAAACTACAACAATTGACGAACACATAAATGTAATAACAAATAAATTCTTTCTTTCACTTAAAAACTCTAACGGAGCCATTATCATTACAAATGAAATGTAAGCCCTCCGACGATTCGACGACTCATGAGAGGCAGACCCCATGACCGAAAAGTGCGACAACCACCTTCTAGCTACTGTCTAAGATGTGAAAAAAACATATATATTTATACTTATACAGGGTGTTGCACGATAAATGTGTCAAACTTCTAGAGGTGTTTCTACACCTCAAATGGAACAAAAAAAGTCCTTGTGACCATAGTCGAATTATCAATAATAAGGATGATAATTTCCATGTTTGTGTTTTTTTGTTAAACGCAAGTTTGATTCATAATAATGTTCATATCTGCTAAACCGTAGGTACTACAATTAAATTGAATACATCGATGAAAAGCTCATAAATTTGGGATTAGGAAGACATATCTTACAAGATTCCCACATGATTTTTTGGGTAAAAAAATAACACACATTTTTTATAACTTTAAAATGTCGAAATTTAAAAAAAAATTCAGTTTTATCAAACAACAATTTTTTTTAAGGCAGGTAGGTGCAAATTTAAAAAAAACTTCACAATGTTATAAGCTTTTCGACAGTGTACTCGATTTTTTCGTTAAACCTTTCTGAAGGGCTGATATTCCACCTAATGTGTGGAAAAACCGGGAAAAACGTAAACAAATTCTTAGCAATAAATACAAAACCTGGTAAACTGATTTTCTTAAATTTGTTACAATTTAAAAAATGTTATTACAAGAGATTCAAAATAAGTTTGTTCATCTACATTTTTTGTAAAAGCTGTTCAATGTGTCCACCGTTTCGCCTCAAACAAGCACGTGCTCTCTCACGTACTTATCTCCCAGTTACTCCTGCTGTCACCACTCTCCGCATTTCATCAACTGCTTAAAGAATTCTCTGCCTTAGTTCTGCTTCAGAGTCAACTTCCTGATGGTAGACTCGTTCTTTAAGGTAACCCCAAACAATTCTTCAAGCAGCTGATGAAATGCGGAGAGTGGTGACAGCAGGAGTAACTGGGAGATAAGTACGTGAGAGAGCACGTGCTTGTTTGAGGCGAAACGGTAGACACATTGAACAGCTTTTACAATAAATGTAGATGAACAAACTTATTTTGAATCTCTTGTAATAACATTTTTAAAATTGTAACAAATTTAAGAAAATCAGTTTACTAGGTTTTGTATTTATTTTAATTTGTTTACGTTTTTCCCGGTTTTTCCACACATTAGGTGGAATATCAGCCCTTCAGAAAGGTTTAACGAAAAAATCGAGTACACTGTCGAAAAGCTTATAACATTTTTGAAGTTTTTTTAAAATTTGCACCTACCTGCCTTAAAAAAAAATTGTTGTTTGATAAAACTGAATTTTTTTTTAAATTTCGACATTTTAAAGTTATAAAAAATGTGTGTTATTTTTTTACCCAAAAAATCATGTGGGAATCTTGTAAGATATGTCTTCCTAATCCCAAATTTATGAGCTTTTCATCGATGTATTCAATTTAATTGTAGTACCTACGGTTTAGCAGATATGAACATTATTATGAATCAAACTTGCGTTTAACAAAAAAACACAAACATGGAAATTATCACCCTTATTATTGATAATTCGACTGTGGTCACAAGGACTTTTTTTGTTCCATTTGAGGTGTAGAAACACCTCTAGAAGTTTGACACATTTATCGTGCAACACCCTGTATATGATAATTTAATGTATTCCTATTCTTACGTATTAATATTGTTACAATTATAATTATATTGCACTTACATAAAAGAGAAAAAAAATACTGTATATACTATATATACATCAGTAGACGTAGATAGCAACTAGCTAGGAATGTCTCAAATAAATAAATAAATAAAAATTTTTTAAAAAAACGTTAGGCTGTGCGAACGCGCAATACAGATTTACGGCCACGAGCCTCGCGCGGTAAAAAGCGATTCATCCGAAAAATGGTATCGACTAAACGGTTACACCGTAGTAATGACGTGCGAGCTGAGCGTGTGCAGTATTATTTTAATCCAACAGTCAAGTGAAAAAACAAAACAAAACCAAACAAATAAACACAGTGATATCCAGTATTTATATGTATTTATAATCACAAGGGCGTGCCGAAGGAGAGTGATTTTAGGGGTTCGAACCGACCCCGAATTGACTTTACCGTTGTAAAAGCGTTCAAAACGATTGAAATTCGTTTAATGTGTTAACGACGATAGAAAATCAAATTTTTTTTAAGTATACGCGTCAAATTGATAGTATGTGTAATATACTTGTAGTCAGCAACTGCCGACTAATAAAAAATGACTGACGGCACAAGCAATATTGATTAGATATCAATTCACAATTACATGGTAAACACTCAGATAAAATTGTTTTAAAATAACTGTCTTCGTTTTTTTTTTCGTTTTCTTTCCAAATAATATTAAAATATTGCTTTTCTAAAAATATGTTTTAGCATTTGTCGTCAGTATGAAAATCTAACGGGTTTTCATAAATACACTACCTAATGTCTAATACATATTTTTATGATACTTTTATAAATTTGACGATTAAATAACTCTAAAACAAAATCTAAGGCTCGTATACTTGTACATTTTATATCTGAAATCAAATTATTATTAAACACTAATAATGAGGACGTGTCTTTAAATTTTCCAAAATTTTGTGCACTTGCGTTAATGAATCAATAGATATGTTTAAAAATTGTATAAACAATTTGGTAATTGGTTTATTTATTATTTTATTGATATTTTTAGCACGTAAAAAACATATTATGCCAGTTTATACTCAAATAGGAATCATTTAATACTTTAGTATGATAAAATATTCAATTATAATATGATTTATATGAACTTAATATTATTAAATTTCATTCTGTCACATCACTCGGAATCACAACATAATTATAATTAAAATGTACAAAATATTCTGGTAATTAATATTTTTTAATTCATCACTTTTTCCCAATAGTGTTAAAATATATTTTACCGTGAGCATTTAGCGGTATAATAATAATTTGAAACAGAGGAATTTTTTTCTCATTAATGTTACTCGAATATTTTTTAATATTACCCAGAAACCGTTTTTGAAACGATACGACTTCCAAGATTTTTCTTTGTCTAAATACGATTTAATGCGTAATTTTTAATTTTGTACGACAATATTGTCGCCACGAAATGATTGCCTATTACGTTTTCAGTTTTCGTGCCAAACGTCATTAGAACACAACCCACCATCCATACGCTCACCAGCAGTAGGATGAGGGGACGAAGACGCGTTGTTAATATTTCTCTAAGAACGTCGTTTATCATTTGCATCTGAAACGTTTTTCGTTCGTCGCAGACTAATTCTTCAATGTGTAAAGAATGTGATAATTTTCCGATATTTTCACAGTTGGAATATTACTTTTTATACGCACATAATATTATGACTATGTTTATAATACGAAATAAAGCATTTTTTTTTTTTTTTACGATCGTCAGAATTAGCACTTTAAGTACAAAATTCACTTCATACATTAGATATTTAACATTACAATTTCGGTTTTGTAAATTTTAGAATTTTTAGTTTTATGAGTGATTTTCATTTTTTTTTTTTTTTTTTTTTTTAATCACACAGTTTTTGTTTCTTTTAATTTTGTACTTACCTTTTTTAAGTATTTTCATCGACGATGACCAGTTTCAAACATTTGTATACTTACTTGTTCATATATATAGTTCGTAACTTGGAGGGCGATAATATGGGATATATGAATATTTATATTTTGTACATTTATGTTGGTAGGTTATCGATGATCAGCATATAACTTTTAAAAATACCGGATAAATTACTATAAGCTAAAAGTATTTTTTGCTGCTTTTTTCGAGCAAACATTTTATGAGATGATTTCTTATGTCAAAGACTTTTTTTCGATCGTTTTAACATAATCGTTTGAGTTTTTCGAGTCATTAAAATCATGATTATATCAAACACGTCGTAATGTCCGAGGTACATATTATTAATAACGTGTGATTCGAGACAAAATAATTATGTGCGCTTGTACTGTTATATACGCGGTGCGGACGCCAGAGAATTATATAATCGTTCGTTATACTCTCTGACCGTCCAGGCTATTCGTATAATCGAATCGCCAAAAACGACGTATTAATGTCCGACCCGTACCGTACGCGATCGTGGACAACTCACGAACAGCAGCTTAAAACGACTTTGGTTCGATCGTGTGACGGTGTCGAGTCGTACGGGAAAAAAAACCGTGTTGGCGTTGATCGCAAAAATCTGATCCCCGGAGTACACTGTAGATTTTTACGCTGTGAAACGGACACGTCAAGTTCGCATATTACCAGTCGGATATGAGGATAAAAGAATTAAATTTGCAATTAGCAAATAAATCCGATAATATTTTCAAGTCAAAGTCCTTGGTGACTCGTAAAACGTTCTGTTATAATAAGTATTGGTTTAAATATTGCTTCGAGTCGCAATGATCGCGTGTATTAAAACGTAAAACTATATGCACCGTAAACGCTTAGAAAAACATGAAATAGAAAATAATCTGAACTATGCAGTTTCTTTAATCAGTAAAAGAAAATAATACAAATAGTTTTCAATGATATTCAAATATAAATTCTACGTTTTAAAGTTTAATATTGTATCACATCGTTAAAAAAAAAAAAATTAATTAAAATAAGAATTTTACAATATTACACATTTTAAATACCTAACCTAATCGATGTAGTTGTCTTACCGTGATGCATTGTTTAGAAGACTCAAATTATAAATTATTTAACTATTTTAAATTTTTAAAATGTATAGCAATTTATTTAACTCTTGCATTACAATGCTATTGAATGTGTACGAATCATGTAATTGTTGTTTAATGTTTAGGGTAGGTACAGCCGTACAAAAATAATGTTTATTAATTCGGCTAGGTATGCAATGTTGATGTGGTGATAACGATACAACGATGCGCCATAGATATCCTAGCACATATCCATATTCATACCACAGTATAGAATATATATATCGACGTACAGGTTATCTTCTATACCGTGTTCATACAACATCTATGTTTAAAAATGTGTTTATTTTCTAGTCAGTCTCTATGTTTATAATAATAATAATAATAATAACAATTAAAATAAATGTATTTATTTGTACGGCGTGTATAATAGTACTTAAACAATAAATGATAAACAATAAACAGAAATAAATTTATATATTATATATGCATTTGAATAATACTAATAATAACATACATCGAATAAGTTTGATTGAAGAACGCAAATCAAAAATACAATACAATAAATTAACATAATGTCCGAATAAATATAATTTAGACATAATAATAATAATAAGTTGAAATAATCGTCGAGCTGTAACATTATTAAACATTTTATGCTGTTTGAACCTTTTAAAATGCGAATTCGGAAAATAATTTCTTGGTAGGTACGTCGATACATAGTAATAAATAATATTCTGTCGAAATTAAAAATGAATAGGTATGGTTGGTGGTTTTGGCTTTATGCTGATCGTTCCGTCAAGGACACGTTCTATCAAATACATAGACATACCTATATATACTACTAGGTATTTTACGATGATTTAAGTGACAACCCAGTGGCCTGTGTACGGCATGCATTTTAATTATTTTTCATAGGTATACAGTTTAAAAATATTGACAGTGACTATGAGGTTAAACAATTTCGTAAATTATAAATACTTTTTACAAAATCAAATTTATTTTTCGAAATGTTGGGAATTCAAAATCTGACCTGCCAATTCTTCAATAGACGAGGATCTTAAAAAAAAAAAAAAATAAAGGAATACAGAGTGAAGATAAACTAGGATATCGGCCAAAAATTAATTAAGTATCGAATTTGAAAACAAAAAGTCGGTGTTAGCAACTGTTCTCAACTCGGCGCGGGCGTTTCGGAAAGCCTAGGGAATGTCGTCTAACGGAAAGTCTAGGGACGACCGAATCAAATAGCGTTATTTTACCGATTGATTTGAAACCGCAGCGTAGTGGTTGAGGACGACCCGTGCGCGGGTCTCTCGTCTACCGGGCCGGCCGTCTCACGCTCGCCGGGAGCACGCGAAACAACATATTATTATCGTCGTCGTCACCGACGCGAAGTGAAGCGTACCGAAAATTATTCGTTTTCTACGTACACGTAGACCAGACTGCACACACGTATATTACAGAAGGTGCGACGTACGTTATAAATTATTATCATCGATCGAAATCACGTTTTCCGGTCGGGTGAACGTCGCCGTACGCTCGTATAACATATTAGCTGTACCGCCGAAACTATATCGAGATGGCTCGAGCGTGTGTGTGTGTGTGTGTGTGTGTGTGTGTGTGTGTGTGTGTGTGTGTGTGTGTGTGTGTGTGTGTGTGTGTGTGTGTGTGTGTGAGCACACGTATTAATCTTGAACGATGTATTACGAATAATTAAGGCGCACGTAAAGGTGTGATATCAATTAATTAATATAATATATTAGAATGACTAGACGTCCTGTTTTTTACCGGATTGTCCTTTATTTTAGAGTTGTGTCCTGTTGTCCTGACGAAAATACTTTAATACTAGAAGTAATTATACCACGATATGAGATATACTTAAACTTAGAGGCAAGAACATTACTAAATTTGTGTTTCTACGTAGATTTTTCATAATATTTTTATTTTTAAACGACTAGTTTGAGAATTTTAAAATTAATACATTTCGCTTGGTCGTAAATACTAAAATCGAGTTATTAAACATTACATTTTCGTGAAAAATCTATGCAGACGCACAGATCATGGTCTTATCTTTAAGTTTGATGAGTGATCAAATCATTCAAGTAATAATAATTATTTGGACAATATAAATTTGGTTCTATTCAGCGTATTTATACTTTCTATGTTTTCCTTTGAAAAGACGGAGAAAAACGTGTACAGCGATTTGTTAGGACTGAATCGATTATTTATGAAAGGCATTTAAACTACAAATAAAAGTTTCAGGGAATAAAAAATAACTGTTTTTCTCTAGAATTTCACTTGAAAAATGTTATAAATAATTTTGATTCTTATGCACTGTACTCATTTAAATTTATGAATAATGATTTTCCGAATTACTTTTTTAACCCACAAGAGTTTTAATTGAACACTTTAACTCTTTTCACAAACAAATAAGTAACTTGACTCTTTCTATATTTAAAATTACGGAAAACACGCGTTTGTTAGTTTAGACCAGGGGTCGGCAAGTGATTTCTAATGGAGTCCAGAAAACTAAAATAATACGTAAACGAGGTCCGTAGAAATAAAATTAATTTTATTACATTATTCAATAGCTGTTATTTCTAAAATGTTAAAATTATTTGAAGAGTAAACATGCCCCGTAATGTTATATGAGAAATCGCATTTCTTGTCTTTGGCTAATAACTTGAAATCGGAAACTCTTGTAGAACATCTAATACGAAATATGTTCTCAACGCTCAAGGTGAGAATCCGTTAACTTTGTTCTCTATTTGTTTATAAAAAAATTGTTTTACTAAACGACGCCTTTTTAAATAATTACAATGGAAATTGAAATGACGTAAATATTAAACTATCAAAGAAAGACATGTCGACCAGATCACTGCCTTCCGCGGTCCGCCAGTTGCCGACCGTTGGTTTAGACGAATACGTCAGAACTCGTCAGAACAATTTTTCGTCAGAACTCGCAGCCTAAAACGGTACGGTACTGTGTCTGTCGGTACGTGTCTGACTGGTGTGAATCATGCTTTACACTACTCGGCGGCGGCGTGCTTAGAGATACGTCGGCGTGCGCGCGGATAGGCGTCAAGACTCGCGGGCCGGTGCGTTGAGTACGCGCGCGTGCGGCGGCGGCGGCGAATGGAAAGCGACCGCCGCCGCCGCCGCCGAGGTGTGAAGTGATCCGCCGGGGGTCGCGTCCTACCCTCGCCACCGCCTCGGGCCGCGTCCCTCCCTCCGCGCCCCACGAACGTGCCGGCTACCGACCCTCCCCTGGCCCGCGCGGCGGCCGTCGACCCCCTCCCTACGCCTCGTCACTCTCCGTCCGTCGCCAGACAACAGCAGCTACACGTCCCCCCTCTACACTACCCCTCCGCGAGCGAGGTTTTTCACGGGTCGGAGGGGAGGGCGGTTGCTTGGTTACGGGCCTCGTGTGGGCGGCGGCGTAGTACTGCTCTACACACGCACACACACACTCGGGACCGCGGGTTTTCCCCATCGCTGTCCTCCTCGTCCCGCGTACTGTTCGCGCGGCGGCGGCGCCGGCGGTAGTGCAGTACACGTGCGTGCGCGCGACGGAGGGGCGGGGGGCGGCGGCATTGATTTTGCCGCCTCTCCGCCACCCCCGCTCACCCGCCCGCTCGTCACGCGCGCGCTCGTGCGCGTTTGTACGTTGCGGTCGTTTCGGCTACCCGGCCGGCCGCGGGTCTACACGCGTGCGTTTGTTTTCGTTGCGGACGTGCGGCATGGCGATCGGCTATAACGGCGTCGGTGTATTGGCGAAAATCATGACCGGCATTCGTGACGACCGAAAAGTAAAAAAAAAAAAAAAAAATTCAATTAAAAAATAACTCTCGACGAACTCGGAACCAGGCGCTTTGTTTTTATCACTGATCGTCACACGGACGTGCACGTACAACTATGATACGATATTTTCAAAAGTAAATTGTGTATGTAAAAAGTAAAAACGTGTGATTCGTCCTCATATTATGATTCAACGAATAAATAAAAAAAAAAATTGCGTTTTCACTATGATACGTAATATAACGTACTCGTCATAAACGTTTGGTTGAAAACAAAAACATGACGTATATTATACTCTTACCACCGCCATCACAAGATTTTTTTTATTTTTTTTTTTTCATTTGCCTTTATTAGGAATATTACAACAATCGAATACAGTCAGTTATTTAGTGAGATATATTTTAAAAGAAATAGGTGTATACATTTTTTTTTTTTTTTTTTTTTTTTTATTAGGAAGCAGTAAGGATCAAGTTGATAATAAGAAGCATAATAGGAATAGAACGAGAATCGAGAAGGAGGTTGGAATCGGGTGTAATGTAGCGTAGAGAAGAAAAGAGTGAAAAAAGGATCAATCTGTTATAGGAAAGACTTAGGGCAGCTAAAGATAATGGGTTCAAAGTCACAAAAAATGGTTTGTACCTGGTGTAGAGTGCAGAGGGGAGAGGAATTAAGATTAAGTTTATAAGAGTCGAGGGGAAGTAGGCTGTGTCCTATACGAAGACGGGTGAAGCTCACGATTAAGCGCCTAGGTAGGTCTAGGTCTTTGAACCATGGGCGGAAAGGAATTGTGGAAACAATGTTCATCACTAGTTGGTCAGGGTAATATTCAATATTATCGTGTTGTTCGATAAATAATTCCATGGTTAAATCACATAAGGTATGAAACAGTAAAAACGTCACGTACAAACGAGTTCGACGATATTATTTACGTACGTAAAACAAAAACGATTTACGGATTAACGTTTAATCACGCGACTTGGCGGAGCTTCGGAAATCAATACCGTCTACTATAATATGTTGAAATTTATTATTATTATTTTATTTTTGTTTATTAGAATTAAAATGTTTCAGCGTAATTACGAGTGTTATTACGAGTTTGTTTGGGTACATTTAAAATTTACGAATAACAATAATTATTATTCGTTAGTCATTGGTCTTCGTTATCGCTTGACTGTGAAAGTAGGAGATCTTGCGCTAAACGTGGTTTTATTCGCCGATTTTTCGTCTCGTTTCCCGGGCTGTAGGATCGTGCGCCTTTTAGATGTTTTTCGTTATTGAAAAACAGTAGAACCTCGATTATCCGAACCGCCGTTATATGAACCATCTATTATGCGAACTACAATTGGAGTATCCGAACGTTCTGTTTTTTCCCGAACGTTAAAACTCGTTGAAGCACTCGTATCCGCGGCCGGTTCATCGAATTTATCATAACTTTTGCTTTTGGTTTTTATTATTACTACATACGTATTATATGAATGTACGTGTGTAGATAATCAAAACGTAACGGGCTTGTCGATTAATTCGTCTTAAAAGTTTGCGAGAGTTGGCTGCAAAAAAGCGCGTTCCAGCACGTCGTCAAATGAAAATCGATAATTTTGTCAAAAAAATATAATAAACAAAATATGCATGTATAATGTATTTCTGATAAAATATTATAATTAATAGTAACAATAACAATAATTATGTAATATAAATTATTTGACTGTTTAAAAAAAAATAATAAAATTTTCATTTCCAATATCCGAACTTTTGCGTATCCGAACTAGTTGCGGTCTCAATTAATTAGTTCGGATAATCAAGGTTCTACTGTAATCGAAAAGACGATAGGTGGCCGTGCGTCGTGATCACCGGACCCGCCGGCCCGGTGACAGAGGTGAGGAGGCAGTGCATAGGATGTGTACCGTGTTGTAGACGATATCGTATTTATTTTACTACGCTGAATTCGGTAAATAAATATGTATTATTATATCGTATTACTTTGGTATACGACAAATGAAATATTAATATAATTAACGATTATTATCTTTGATTCGACTGTACGGTATTGATACGTGTGTAACTACGGAACAGCTGTTAAATTTTTTTTTCCGATTTTCCGAAAATTATCGTCCGTATGGTTATTGTATTAATGCCATAATAAAAAGTATACGTATAATACTATGCATAGTATACATGTAACGAATCGTAAAATGTATTCCGGGACCTTATGTCAAGTCGAGTCTTTAAATCCGGTTGTCATCAAAACCGATATAATTATTTATGATTCCTACTGAGTACCGTGGGTTTTCCGGTTTCGTTTTTTACGAAGTGCTGAAAACGTGTCGTTTCGAAGTTACCACGTCGTGTGCAGCCAATCGCGGTGGATATAGATCCAGGCTCCGACCGGATCGACGCGCGCTTAAGCCCCTCCCCGAGTCCAAACCGCGTTCGGCTCCGTTCGCGGTTTTCGGACTTTTTTTTTTTTTACGTCAGCGGCGTCTGACGCTATCGATTTTCGGGATTAGGTTATGGACGAATACGCACAACTCGTTTTGCGTACAGAGCGCTTCGCACGTGAATGTCCGTCTTGTACTCTCACGCACTCGCTCGATTCACGCACCCGGTGTACACGCGGACAAGGCCCATACATAAGTGAGAAGAAGAGAGATCCTCGTAGTACCTATACGTCGTTTAAAAACATCAGATTCTAATACAAAAAAAAAATACGGCACAACACTATATTATGATCCATGGGGAAGGGGTGGACTCATACCGGTTAAATAGCGATGTATACCTTTCCGATTTTTTAGCCCGGTAAAAATGTCAAATTTTTTATTTATTCCAAGAAAGGATTTTTAAGAATCGAAAAAAAAGGAACAATTTTGAATTCCAAAAAACAAATACAATTGAAAACAGCGTTTTTAGACTTGATGTACGTATTGTTGAACTAATGATTTAACAATGAAAAGAAAAGTAATCGAGTTCAAGCATTTAATCATTTTTCAAGACTCGAGATAACCATCAAATACTATCATTTGTTTTGCCTGCAGTATTATAATTTTTTGATAACTAGAACAAAATATAGTTTCTAATCTTGTGATTAGAAAAATCGATTTGAAAATATTATCTTAATTTTAAGACATATTTACTATTTTAAGTTTAAACCATGTTCAAACTGTTCATGGCCAAATAAATTATATTATTATATTATTAAATATCATATACAAATCTTCATTTAAAAATAATGTTTTATATTTCAATAACACACACAAGGACATTAATTTCATAATACGGGACATTTTCACGACGTTTTAACCGTTACGAGGACTCCGGGACACTGTGATGAGAATACTACCCTCTAACTTTTTTGACCCTCTGGCTAAAATAAGTTTTGGGATTGACTTATCATGATCAAACTTCGTAGAAATCATATTGATATGTTTTTTTTTATAAAAATTGAAGGGTGCATCGGCAAAAATATAACATTTTTTCTTCTTTTATAAACGAGGACCACCCTAAATTATGGGTATACGTTTTGATATAGAAGTTATACATGGTGGTGCTCGATCGATTATTTCTGGCTGTACACATGTCGGAGGGACGAAATTCACGGCAAAACCTATGTGATCTGTATTTCGTGTTTTTTTTTTTTTTTGAATTTTTTTTTTCTACAGGACACCCCTAGCGAAAAAATCTTGACTGCACCGTTGGTTTATACTATCGCTTTCATAATATATCATCGTCATAAACTCGTGTATGGTGTTGAGAACAGTTCGTTTTCGTCGAAGAGAGCTCATTTCCCTCGTGTATGTCGCGGTCATTTGCGCATATTTTTATAATCGTCCCGTCGAGTAGAAAACGCGTACACGCCGCCGAACCGAATGCAAAATCGATCATATGGGATATTGCGTACACGTGTACCAGCGCCATATGACGACGAGCGTGTGTGTGTGTGTGTGTGTGTGTGTAATGACACGAAGCAAATTAACCGACGACACGACTATTATAATATAAAACCGGAAAATGGTTCGAATTATACCCGCAGCACGGCGATCAAACCGTATTAATATGCCGACGGGGGATGATATTCAACAGTTTTTTTTTTGTCACTGCTCGCACCAGCGGCGTGCGTCATTCGGCCGAAAACATCGTGACACGCGCGGGGTGGTTGTTGGTGTCAACCCATTAATATTATGTACGGCCGTAACAGATTTCGGGTGCGGCGATCTCGATGATTTATAGTTTTTATTATAATCACACGTTCGGTTGTTCATGAGATTTTTCTATTTTGACGTCGACAACGGGTAGTAAAACAATAAGAATTTTTTTCGAATGTCTTACAAATATGTACGCAGAGAACAGGAAAAATGGCCACGACGATTATTGCAATGTTATAATATTATTATGTAATATTACACGATCGATAAAACTGATTTACATTTACATTACATGCGTTTGCACGTTGGGAATTTTGTATGTTTTTTTTTTTTTTTTTTTTTTTTTTTTTTTCTAGAAAACTCAGTATTTTTACTTCGATGCTCTCAACTTTAAATATACTCATGTCTCGTACGCCATCAGTTCAATATATTATACAAGTTTAAAAATAACAATTGTAAAATATAAATACTGATTACCATTTCAGAAAACTGGTGAACTTAAAAAATACGTATACATCAAAAATAATATTTTTTTTGTGTGTGTACAACCTAGAGCTATGCGTTTTAAATTACAAAGAAAAAAATCAAAATAGTAACTAATCTAAAAAATTAGTGTAGGTAACATTTCAAATTAAACACCCGGTACACACACACACACACACACACACACACACACACACACACACACACACAGCAGCAGCTGGTAGTTTTGGTAGGGTTGAATGTAAAATGACGTATATAGATTGAAATCTACATACACCTTGCAGATGAGAAAAGTTATCGTAAAAAAAAAAAAAAATAAAAAAACACATTTCAGATAAGAGCCAAGTATAATATTTGAATAGTTATTATTTTTATCGACCATTGTCATAAAAAAAAAAATATATATATCATCTATAATCGTCTTTCCACAATTTTCGGCGGCCAATGAAAGATCTGAAAATTCTATGATTAACGCTTCGTATTACGCACATAATATATTATGATATTGTCTTCGCCCACTCGTTGATTCTTAATTATAAACTGTCGAATTTCAAATGACTTTTTACATTTTAGTTTTTTTTTTTTTTATGTATTAAGTAATATATTATACTCAGTGTGTACTCCACGCGGAAACGCAGAACGAGAACACGCGAATAAAAGATTTAAAGACGTTTTCACCAGATTACGCACTGGTCACAGCCTACTACCACGCATCACTCGTTTAAATTCGGACTCGACGGTAGTACGTACTTGTCCCCTACCCAACTGTGATGGAGAACACTGTGACTTCCAACACCTACTAGTAAATTGTGCATATCTCTCTATCCAAAGAAATCAGCTAAAGAATCTCTTTTCCACTTTTGGTACTAATTTTTTCCCTTACTGATGCTCTTTCAACCGACAATGTTCACATATCATACATGCGCTAAATTTTATTCTGCAATCAGGCCTACGAATTTAAGAGAGTGAGCTTTACCAACTCGTATTTACTTCAGATTAATGTACATAATTATTGAGATGTTATAATTTAATGTTTAAATCTCATTAAAAAAAAAAAAAGACGTCTTAAACGGACAAGTCACCGACATAATAAGCGTTGTATCAGGTTTTTCGTATGAATATGGTATTCGTGCTCATAATTTATATTTTATGATTAAATATCTATCAGCTCCAACTTTTAAATAAAATAACAACGATCGTAACGTCAATCGAAACTGCACTTGGTTCTAATTGTATTTATCGTTCATACTGGACTTCCCTTTTTTTTTTTGTTTTTTTTTTTTTTTTTTTTTTCAAACCCCTTCATCGAATTCACGCTGACGTACAACTGTACGTCGTGTCACAATATTGTGGTGCTGCGTTCGCATGCGGATCGCCAGTAAACCACCCACCGAACGGGTCGCACACTACATTACAGTGTCGACGGGGCCCGGCGGGGTGCAATGCAGATAAGAAGAGGTCGTTGTGTTCCGGTCGTGGCAGCCGGCTGCGGGGCCACTGTTTTTAGTATGTCAATAGGCACTACCCCCGACACCGGTCATCACTATATACATTATGATTTTAAACTGTCACCGCTGGCAACGGTCTACACCACCACCACCACCGTTGTCTGCACCTCTATACCTCCAAAGGGGTGACGAGCCTTTATGGAACGCGTGCCAAAGGTGACACACGTCGGTTAAACGTTATAACGGCACGCGAAAACGTTTTTATCGCATTGGTAAAACGGTGGTGAACTAATTTCGTAAATCTTTTCACGATTCGAAGGGTGGAAATTTCAATGACGGATAAAATAAAAATGAATCGAACCGTACACAATGGTTCGTTCTCGAAAACTTATGAACGAACAGCGACAAAAAGTTGCCGTCATCAAAAGAAGTTCCTATTGAAAGGTCGACTTTCTATTATAGTCTTTATCTGAAGTGTGTACGGTACAAATAATAATATTAGGTACTACAATTTAACAAGGTACACTGCATAGGCACACGATTATAGTGTGCGAATTCGTGAACACGCCAGTGGCGGTTATAATTGACTTTTAAGGGGGGGGGGACGAAAATAACAAAAAAAAAATCGTAGGGTTAAATAATGTCGGATAGACCTTTCCTCAATATTTTGAAATAAAATAAACACATCACATAGCATAAATATTTTTTTATTAGTCATATTACATCAAAAATCATTAAAAAAAAAAAACTACAGTAAAAGCATGTGCCTATTCTTTTGTTTAGCAAAGCGTGTAATAATATTTTCTACATCTATAAAAATATCTCAATGAATATAGAGTAATGCTAGCCCATTCAACCTTTCTCCGCCAATTGTTGACTTTAACCATGTTTTCAATCTACGTAAATAAAAAAAAGCACACCCCACATGAATATTATAATGTAAAAGCCATAGAAATACAAGTCAATTAAAGAATAACCTAACAGTTAGATAGAAACAAGTAAATACCTTTACTTATTTACGGTTTTTTGTTTTTTTGTTTTTTTTTTTAAATTAATACAGGTCGTGATTCAAAAGATCACGACACCAATTTCTTTGCAATTGACGCGGGGGTTATCTGGGAGGGATTCATTAGCTAGGTTAGACACTAGTGGATTTTAGTGATTGATTTGTTGTGAAATGTTTTATAATAATTGTTAGCTGTAATAGGAACTGTTTCTATTTTCAGGTCGTTGTGTATTGAGAGATTAGAGACATACCATGGTGCAGATGTTATTTGGCGTGGTGACATCGACTGGAAGGCCTGGATGGTTTGTAATTTGTATTCGGGAAGGTTTGGCACATCATCATATCATATGGATCCCGTAGGCCCGAAACGTAGTTAAGAAAAAAAAAAACATTAATTTCGTATTTAAAAATGTCTCGTTCAATAGTCGTCTAAATTTAATACGTCGAAATAACATTTTTATTTTTCGCTAAACAAAAAATGTTTTGAACGAAAGTTGCGTGGTTCCGAAAAAAATTTGTTTCGTCGAGTTTTCCACTCTACCCTCGGTTGTGGGGCAGTGTGTGTGTGTGTGTGTGTGTGTGTGTGTGTGTGTGTGTGTGTGTGTTCGCCATATGGCCGTGTGTATAATAGTACCCGCGCGCAAAGCTCTCGGACCATCGTTCACGCCCTGCGGGTGTGCGGCGGTGGCGGTCGTGTTTGCCCGGAGCACACACAACGCAGTGCGACGCGACGGTGCGTGTATACGACCATAATATTATATAATACGATATAACACAAAACAAAACGGCGCGTCATCGATACCGCACGCCACTCGTCCTCGGAAGAGACGTTGTTACGCACACACACACACACGCGATACATGATATTATATTATATACTTATGCGTACATCATACACGGTCGTATACACAACACGACGAGGGCTCGAGCACACACACACACACACACACACACACACACACACACACACACACTGCGACGAACAAATCTGCCCCCGGGGACGCTCACCTACGCCGGGCCGTTTTTCGCGTACTTCTTTTTATTTATTTTTTTTTTTTTCCATTTTAACCACCGCACGTCCCCTTTTTATAGTACGTACGCATACGCCGTACGTACACGTATAATACTATACCGTCTCGTTTTTTTTTCTTTCCGCGCCGAGCGCCGGTTCGCCCGCGAGCCGAATTTCTTTTTTTCTCGACCCCTTTACCTCCCATCATCCCCCGTCATCCCCGTGAAACCCCGGAGGCGGACCGAGTTTTCGCGTTTGTCAAACGCACACTGCTACCCGGCGACCGCGGCGTACTTTTGGGAATCGATTTGCCCGCGCGTGCACACACACACACACACACACACATGCGTGCATAAAACGACCGCCTTATGTTCGAACTGTGTACGTGTGTCGTGCTTGTACGACAACTAATCAACTACTGCCGTACTAAACTACGACGACTTTATGACACGACACACGACGACACACACTCGGGGGGCGTATACAAGGGGATGGGTTCGAATTCCTCATCGTGGCATTTTTTCGGGAACATATATTTTTGAGGAAAATGTGAAAAGAATAATATTGTCGTTCATATTCGTAAAGAAAAAAAAAAAAAAAAATGTAATTGCAGTAGAACCCCACTCGTCCGCCCTCGTCTGGTCCGCCGCTCCGGCTGATCCGACCATAGTATTATCGATATGAATACTATGTAATTTAGAACGCGTTTGATACTGTCTTTCAGTACACGGAGAAAAATTCAACCTCAACACCAATGGACATTTTGTGGATCAAGAAATGGAGGAATATTGCAGCTAAGTCTAGAATGTCCTAGAATGTCACTTACTAAACAAAAATCTATAACTGACTCTTTTTCTAATGTAATGTAAAATTTAATAAATTTCTATTATAATCTTGTATGTAAAATGTAATTACAAATAAATTGTCTGATAATCCGACCTTTTTCGCGTTCCGACCACACCCCCAGTACCGAAAGTGTCGGATTAGAGAGGTTCTACTGTACAGTAAAACCTTGATTATCCGAATCGGGACCGCACCTAGTTCGGATACGCAAAAGTTCGAATATTGGAAATCAAAAAAAAAAAAAAAATGTTTGTTTTAAACAGTGAAATAGGTTCTCTATATTTATTATTATTATTATTATTATTATTATTATTATTATTACTAATATTTTATCAGTAAAACATACATTACATTATTAAGAATACATTACATACATAGAAACTTAATATTTTTTATATTATATTTGTTTTGACAAAATTATCGATTTTCATTTGACGACGAGGTGCAACGCGCTTTTTTGCTGCCAAGTCTCGCAAATGTTCAAGGCGTATTAATTGATAAGCCCGTTACGTTTTAATTATTCACCAACGATTCACACACGTGCATTCATATATGTAGGTACTAGTTTTAAACCAAAAGCAAAAGTTATGAGAGATTTGATAAACCGGCCGCGGATACGAAATGCTACAACGAGTTTTGACGTTCGGAAAACACAACGTTCGGATGCTCTAAATGTAGTTCGGATAACAGAGGGTTCGTATAACGGAGGCTCGGATAATAATTGAGGTTCTGCTGTATTCTATTACGACACGTTGTATACGTATTCAATAGATATTACGTCATACATACGCAAAATACGAATTCGATAGAGTACAATAGTTTACTACAGTTCTATAACTCGACATATTTTTTATAAAAAAAAAAAAATCCTAAAACAGATGATTAACATTTTCAAAACAACGTGGATATGCTTGCATTGAGTTTTTGTTTATAACATTTTTAAATCGATCGCAGTTTTTGCAATTACAACGCGCACGACGATTTTCGACGAACATTTTCAGAAAAACCCGCCGATCCGCGCAGGGCGAGACGTAGTGATAGTAATGTTGTATGAAACCAGAGTTCCCCCAGGATTTATCCGGAATAAAAACGACGTTACGTCAACAATTATTGCGTTATTACGATACGTGTGTACTCCCACGACCGGCGGGCGCGTTAATTATAATTACGTATTAGTAATTCATCAAAAAACCGTGCGGGCCAATTATCCCGGTGTCTTCAACAGTGAGCATCTCTGGCAAATCGCAGTTTTCCGGAGAACGTTTTTCGAATAATAATATTGTTACCGACGACCTCGGCCGTTTGTAACGAGCGGTATTACAGTAGGACTAGCCCGTGAATCGTAGTTGTTGTACGTCGCGACCGTCTTTCGCGTTTTATATTGCTCGTGTTTTACGTCTGTTTTTTTTTCTTCTCCCATAATACGGAATCGAGCGTGCTCGTTCGGCGTCTAATACGTACGTATAATGTATGCGAGATGTCACGCAACGATTAATAATAAGTCATCAGCGCCGACCTGTATAAAATAATCAGCTCCTACCGCGACGAAAAAGCGTAAGTATCTTGAGCAGCGCAAACAACTCGAAAATACGATTTGATTAAAACACAATAATATTTTGATGTTTAACAATGTGATATCGACATACGAGTACTAACAATATTGTTTTTTCCGACCTGAGAAATCGAGCAAATCGATATACGATCTTTTTCGTCGCAGCATACGAATAATAATAATTATTATAATACGTCGCGGGCGTATTAAACTCTTTTGTAAAATATACCTCACCACGAGTTCCGCGATGACGACGAAGCGATTATAATTTCCTTTTATCTTCAAAAATAAAACCACGCCTTCTGAGATATGTGTAACTACGACCAGAGTCATCATCACGAGAATCTTCATAAATAACAGTTAGCAAATTTAATAGATTTGAGTAGGTATAAGGGGAATAATCAATTTATAAAATCATGGTAAAAACTTATGGGAAACGATCAAAAAAATAAATCCACGAGGCATTAATATTCGTAAATGTTTTAATTAAAAAAAAAAAAACACGAATATTTCTTTTTAGAATACTATAACGTACAATTTGCTATACTAGCTATAGAGCTTGAGTTTAAAAACTTTAAAAATTACGATCTGGTACAAAAATAGTTGACAACGAGTTACTTATTTTTTTTTGTGCTTTTTTAAAATGTTTCGTTAACAATTATTCGTATTCATGCATAATTAAGGATCGTAAATAGAAAAATCGCCACGTCGAAACAAATCACAGTGTACATGATAAGTGTATTGTTACGTGTCTCGTCAAACAATTTTTAAATAACCATGATAAGATACGCCATGATACGAGAATATTATTATTTTTATTGTTACACGTTATAATAACAACATAGTTACGAGTTTTACGGTGTTATTTTACACTTTGTTAATTTTGAAAATATATCATACTCGTAAATCGTAATAAATATGTACACGAACAGAAATGGAAACGTGTTGAGTCCGTGGACATATCGCAGTGGATCGACGGTATTAATACACCGACGATTTCCAAAAAGGCAATGCGATTACAATTGTGTTTTTTTTAGATTTTTAGAAAATCGGAGGATATTTTTCTTTAAAATTTAAACCGCGTTTACAGTATACGTACGATAACGATCAATATCGTCATCGCGTTGCACGGAAAGGAGCGCGTCGTGTTCGTCAGTTCGACGTACGAATATAATACGACGTGTGCACATTACACGTGATATCACGTGACGCATCGTCAGAAACCCATCGTCACGTGCAAAATTCGATTTTCTGCGCGAGACTGGTGCCGCCGCGGTTGGCCGTCATCCGCACTCGGATTTTGAAATAAATTACGCCATGAGTCTTATTATTATAATTATTATTATTATTATTATTATTATTATTATTAAAATGCATAATAGAAAGCGTCGTCGGACGAAAAAAACGTTCGATTATACGTAACACTGAGTCTAATACGATTTCGAATCGGCTTACGTTTTTCTTGAGAAAAAAAAACCGTTAATCCAAACCTACAACATTTCGGATCACAATTTTTAATTTTTTTTTTTTTACACTTTTTTCCATTATTTCGCACGTTATAATGTTCTAAATTAAATTACACTTCATATAAATGTAATTATTTGTATTGTACTCGTCCTTAGACGCTCGTACACACATCAGTCCCCCCGAGAAACTTCTCAAAGATTCGAAAATTATTCAATTAAATAAATTTAATTAGCTAAAACTTCTAAATTCAAATGACAGAAGACGGTTTATTTATTTGAATACGAGTAGAACGGTAGTATGATAGAAATATATTGAATAAAATAACAGCGATGAAATCGTACTAGCGTCATTCAGTATTTCGAAAAAAACAAAGTACGGAACTTGGGTCGAAAACCGTAAAAAAAAATAATAAATCCGGTGGCCGTTATAATGGTGGCTCCGCCGCCGAGGATCGTGGCGTTCTTTGGATCCTCTGGTAGGTCTTCCAGCACGCGGTGGCCTCGAGGCCGAGACCTCTCGAGTCCGGACGTCGAAAATCCACCGCGGCGACCGTAGTTTTGGCCGTTTTTCGCGTTGTCGGCGGTCCGAAGCTAGTTTACGAGACGAGCTTTAAAACACGTCAGCAGATTACGGAACCGGTTTTCTTCGGATATACACGTAATAGTTATTATGATATACAGACGGTGTGGTTCATACGCCGACAGTGCGAATTCACGAAACGCAAAGGATTTTAACGATCCACGAATTTCCATCACGTTTCTTTTTGCTTTTGTTTTGCTCTGCTTTGTTTGAAAGCCATATGACTGAATTTCGAGTGTCAGGCGAATGCTTATGACTAGGGCTAGGATTTCGATGCACTTTGCATTGTTTTCCAAAGCTTACTTTGCAATGCTCGTCTTGTCACAAATTTATTTTATGTACATTTGAATGAGAATAAGAAAGTTTATTTTGCATTTCTTTGCATTTTTTGCCATTTGTTAGTTTTTAGGTAATTTTCTTAATTTTTTAGGGCATTTTAGAATTTTCGGAGCATTTTTTGAGTTCTTGGAAATCCATTGCATGAATTTGAAATTTTATTTTAAGATTTTTACACCAACATGGTTTTTAAATAAATATATTTGTGTACAACTTTTTTTTTAGATTTATAATAAAACTATTTATTTACAGTTTATACTTGTAATAGATTTCTATAATGCATTTTTAAATCTTTTTATTGTAATTTATACTAAAATTATTAAAAATAAAAAAAAATTTAGATCATTAAAGCATTTTTTTTAGGACATTTTTCGGGGGTTTTTAAATTCCCAGCCGTACTTATGACTCAATCTTGAGTTGGCGGAATTGAAGACTTGTTTATTTGATGATTCTATATGGCTATTTGGTGCTATATGCTCGTGTCTACGATTTTTATCGGTCTGGGGCGTCGATTTATGATTTGGAGGAATGGTGTCCTCCCGATATTTCTGATGTGTTCAAAGATTGATTGTGTGTTCCTGTGGTTAAAAATTCTGCTGCTCCTTTGGCCTCTGTTTTTATTGGATTGACGTTGGCCGAGGCCAGTAATACTTTATTTTTGGATTGATATATTTTGGACTGCTTTGAGCTTCCTCCAGTCGGTCGTGTTTTAATAGTGGATCCCATGCTGTGATCTCGTATGTTAGTATTGGTTTGATATATATATATTTTATATATCACGTTTCCCGTTCGGAGCACACTTTTGTACAAACCGTATGGAAGAAAAAAATAGACGCGAGCGTTTCCTCGCGCGACCCTCGTCCGTCGGAGCGAGTTTATTATCGTTTATAATACCACGCGATACGTTTTCACAGACGATATCACGCGCATGATGTGTTTTTTCGTGCGCGGTTGCTCCGCTTTTGATGAGGGCTAAGTTTTCGATCGATACGCGGAGGGGCTGACCGTGACTTTTTTGGATTGGTCATAAATAAAATCATATCTATGGTTGCAGACGTCAAGTCCGCAAAACGCGAGAACGCATAACAATATATTATTGTGTTTATCATAATATTGGTGCCGTCGTATTCGCTCTTTTCGATACTTTCCTTGTGAGTGATGTAAATAATTTACGCACGTCGTGCAATCGCGGCTCTTTCTAAAATCGAATGTATGTTATAATCAGGGCTCGTGAGTTCATGCTCTAAAAAATGCCTGAATAAGTATGCAATTATGAACTAAAAGCTGGAAAAATATACATTGAAATATGCCTTTAAAAGTTCGGAAATATGCATTTATGTGCATTAAAAATCTAAAAATCTGTAGATTAAAAAATAAAAATACGAACGTCTGTACACATAATATGTTACAATAAAGACTGAAATATATTATAGTCTAGAATAAACCACAGTAAAAGTATCAAGAAGATAGGTCAGATAAGAGTAAAGACTATATTTTCATATAACATGTTTTCCACTAATTGCTTAATGGGCTACGTACCTATGTCCTATTATACGTTCGTATACGTACGTTTGTACTCAATTTATCTGCTCTATACGTTTTATTTTTAATAATTTGATGTTTCGAAAACTCTCATATACTGTGCAAAAATATAAATTATTGCATTTTGATCAATTTTTGGTAAAAATATGCACAGTAAAATAGAAAAACGCATAAATATGCCAAATAGTTAACCTCCTAATGTGTAAAAATATGCAACATCAAATTTCAGATACTTAATCACAATACCTTGAAATGGATTTCTATGTCACATAGCATTAAATACGACTTAGCAAGATTGATATGCAAATGCATGAACTCACGAGCCCTGGTTATAATAAAGATCAACCAATTAAATATCTCGGAGTTCACTTTAATGAAAAATTAACATGGAAAATGCATATAAATAAAAAATTAAACCAAGCCTACACACGATTTATAATCTTATACCCCCTTATAAACTACAGCTCAACACTTCAGATTAAATGCTCACTTCTAATATACACATCAATAATTAGACCATTAATAAAATATGCATGCCTAATATGGGCAGCTGCATCCCAAACCAAAAAATTACAAAATTTCAAACGATACAAAACGAATTTCTTAGAATAGATCTTAAATATGGTACACGCGAAACACACAACTCCACTACGACACTGGAATTCCATACCTAACCACATGGATTAATGAACAATTTAAAAAATTGCATTCGAAACTTAACACAACAGAAGGAGCCCTTCACTTCAAAATTGGGAAAAGAACCAAAAACCGTAGACTAAAGCCAAGTCTTCCACAAGATATCTTGTTACCTCCATAATCATCATCATCATCATCTTCAGCATCGGTATCATCAGAACATTGACCTAATAAAACCATTCGTAATCTAAGTACATTTTGTTAAATTAAAACAATTTATCAATTATCGTATACTCTATTATAATACTCTTATACTCTATAATATTTAAAACAAAAAAAAAAAATTTTAAAACAAAGATTATGTTGAAACAATAAAATTTAATAAAAAAAAAAAAATTTTTATGAAATAAACAATTTACGATTTCGCTGTCTCGACTATTATTTGCTCCGACTTAAACGGTTCAAAGAAACGTGTTGACTCGTAACGGATACGATTTTTCATTGCGGTGCAGAGTCGGCTCTTTATTTCAGTACGCCTACGGCGAGCTACGGTACACTTTCAATCGTGCAGTGTCCTTTTGTCCGACGGAAACGAAAACCGTTCGCACCTGTAAATATTTTCCGGTACGTATTTCTAAAACAAATAAAAAACAAAAATCAAAAAATTACAAAAAGGAAAAACGCTCGACGAAATATCGAGGGCAAAATATATTCGTGAATAACACGTTACGCGTGCTCTTACCGGTCACCGGATAGTAATAATAATAAAAACATAATTTTCGACCCGAATATAATAAAAATCGGCCAGAGTTTGATTCGGTCGGTACACATATTATATTATGTGTATAATAAACAAGAGTAATTTATGTATATATATATGGTGCTATAATAATATTATGTACGTCTCGAATGTACGGTGCCCACCTGGACTACCGTGGTGAAAGAAAATATTATGAAATACGCTCGGAGAGCCAGGCAGGGCGAGAGAGTTGCTGATCGAGATGGGATGAATAGCTGACGCGGGAGAACAACGACGGCGGCGGCGATAAATAATAATCGACGACGGAATAGAACATAATAGGCGCAGTGTGTGTGTAAAAACGAAGTATTGTCTGTTCTCGGTTTAATTGTTCGTCAGTGTATAATATTATTACATTATTATACGAACTGCAGACCGGCCGACCGGCGACGACGACGACGACGACGACATTCGATCATAATAGTAACGATATTATTATTATTATTATTATTATTCATAATATAATACGTGCGAGCGAGAATCGGTCGGCGTGTCTTGTTCTTCTTCTTTTTCCTTCGTCATACACGTGTTTACGCTCATTGTCTCGTGCCACGCAGACGCTTTAAAAATCGTCAGACGCTCAAACACGACCGTCCTGTAAAGGAATATTAATGTGTATAAGTATGTATACATGCATACCGTTCGAGTGGCTCCTCGTCGTCACGCTTCGGCAGCGGTCCTGTGTTTGTCCTGGCAAATTGACTGTGTTTCAAATCGTAATAGGTATCGGGACACGCGCGTGGGTAATTTTATTTTTTTCATTACGTTTCACTCTTCAAAATCACATTCGTTTTCAAAAAACGCTGACACTCGATAACAACGAACAGTTGTTTATTTTTGGTTCTTGATCACGATACCACACATTTATACCTAACCGCGGTTCTAAAAACATCTTGCAATAAATATCTCGGCGAAAGTCACCGGATAAAAATCTATCAGTCGATAAGAGCCACTTATCGGAATCCCGTCGTAAATTTTAAATTTTTTTTGGGATGATTTTTTTTAAATTTAGTTTCTTTCAGTATTTATACGGGGTACCCGCAGTGATTTTTGATGATTTGACAATTACAAGATTCATATACCCTATATAACGCGTTAATTCAAACTTTGTTGTGTCCAAATTAATACACTAATAAAACAACATTTTAATAAAAGAATAACTGTCAACCATTTTTTACTCACTCGTCTTTCAAGTTTTTTTTAGTTTTCTTTAATGTCACCACTAGTCACCACAGCTTAACAACGAAAAAGATTGTTTTATTTATTTTTTTTTTTTTTTTTGGAAATTTCGAATAATTATTTTTTCTTATTTTGCATTCTATCTAAGAGATAATATAAGGGAAAGCTACTTACCATCGCTGTACCGTATGCAATTAAAAATAAAATAACGCGATTTGGCATTGCCAAATGAAAATGTATGTATATGTATGTTTTTTTGTATTATAATTACTCGTTATTAGTAGTAATTTAATAACTATGACTTTATTGAAGACATTAACACGGGTATTGCGATATCATATTTGCTAAAATTTTACTTGTGTAAGTGTACATTATTATAGAACGAAATTTAATAAAGGATTTTGAAAATGTCATTAGGATACGGATAAAAAAAAAAAATGAAATTTGAGTTAGTTTTTTAACTTTTGAATATCTAAATAATATTTATTATTTGATTATCAATAGATACAAATACCGAATTTAAATTGGTAACCGAATCACATAAAATTCCTTCTCCAAGAAAAACGTAAAGCAAGGTCCCGGTGGCAAAGACACAAATACCCTGTCGACAAACAAACCTATAACCAACTTAACAACAAACTAAGAAAAGCACTTCTCCAACACAGCTCTAGCACTTATCATCAATACATACAAAACTTAACAACTCAATACTCTTCTCTATGGAAAGCGACTAAAAAAATTATAAAAACCGTCCCAACCCCCTCTCCTCTTCGGAAAGAAAATAACACATGGGCCGTCTCTGATACCGATAAAGCAAACTTATTCGGTCAACATCTATCTAAAACCTTCACACCACATGACATAAATCTAAATCACAACCAAAACCAAATAGTCAAGCAATCACTGGACTCTGCATTACCCTTATCACTCCCAGCTAAACATACTAGTCCCGGTGAAATCGAGTTTATTATTAAAAAACTTCGCAACAAAAAAGCTCCCGGGTATGACCGGATCTCAAATCTCACCGCCAAAAACCTACCCAAAAAAGTAATTATACTACTTTCTTATATCTACAACGCAATGTTACGTTTATCCTATTACCCCCTAACTTGGAAATTTTCTGAAATAATACTAATCCCGAAACCCAACAAGCCTCCAGATAAAGTTACCTCGTATCGCCCCATAAGCTTATTACCAACTCTATCGAAAGTATTCGAAAAGATCTTACTTAAAAGACTCATTCCCATGGCTATCACAGCAAAAATGATCCCAGATACTCAATTCGGTTTTAGACCAAACCACTCGACGATCCATCAACTCCACAGAGTAGTCGACACTATATCTTCGTCACTGGAAAAAAAACAGTACTGTGCTGCCGTCTTTCTGGACGTAGCACAAGCGTTCGATAAGGTCTGGCATGAAGGCTTGCTGTTTAAACTAAAAAAATTTCTGCCTGCGCCGTATTACCTACTTATAAAATCATACCTTAGCGACCGTACCTTCATAGTGCGCCAGAACACGAGCTACTCAGACTACTTCGAAATTCTTGCTGGAGTACCACAAGGTAGCGATATTGCCCCCTTTCTATACAACATATTTACCCACGATATTCCTAAAACCTCCTTTACCGAACTTGGCTCCTACGCTGACGACACGGCAATTATAACATCCAATGAAAATCCCATTATAGCCTCAAGTATGATACAAAGACACCTCAATATGATACACCTCTGGACAAAGAGGTGGAAAATTAAAATCAACGAATCCAAGTCCTCCTTCATAACATTTACCTTAAAAAAAAAAACATGTCCTCAAATCTCAATGAATAATATTCCAATCCCCACTTGCTCACAAGTAAAATACCTTGGTCTTACCTTAGACAGTAAACTAACCTGGAAGCCTCACATAGTTGATAAACGTAAAGCTCTTAATTCCCGTCTACATCTCCTAAGATCATTATTAAGGTCAAAAATGAACATTAACACCAAACTTCTAATTTACAAATCACTACTTAGACCGCTCTGGACCTACGGTATCCAATTATGGGGAGCCGCAAAACTATCCAACACCAAATCAATACAAGCCTTCCAATCCATCTGTCTTCGACTAATTTCTTCTGCTCCTTGGTACATAACAAACTCCAATCTCCACAAAGACCTAAAAATGCAAACCTTAAACCAAATCTCCAAAACATACTACACCAGATTTCATAACAAACTCCAATTACACACTAACCCACTAATCAAAAAATTATCATCTAAAACTCTACCCGATAACCCCCGTCGTAGACTAAAAAGAAAATGGTGTAGGGACCTTCTACACTAACAATCAATAGACAATAACTAATCACACGTGCTGGGTGTTATCAATGGATAACTTCCCTATCTTATTATTCACTGTCAACTTTATATTATTCTATTTTATCAAATCTAATTATTGTACAAAAACTGTATAGATTGTAGATGTTCTTTTCTTAATAAAAAAAAAAAAAAAAAAAAAAAAAAAAAAATTGGTAACAATATCATGTTCAAAACAAATAGGTCAGAACCACAACCACAATTTATTGTATTAAACACCGGTTATAGTTTTTGATTATATTTACCGCCAAGTAGCTACACCGCCGTAGATTATTTAAGCAGGATTTTTTATATTTTAGATAGTAAGAATTATTTAGTCAAATAATTTATAGATGTATAGAAAAAAAAGCCGGAAAGTCACTCTTGTTGCGCAATAAGAAGTCTAGTGTGCATTCTCTTTGCGTTTGCTGTGTAAAGTGGGGTAGATGTATTAAATCGTAAATTAATGATAAATCTTTTTTTCAATAAAATTATTCTGAGTGGAGAATCGGTTTTATATGACATTTGATTAATACAGTGGATTTCGTCAAAATTCAAATCACAAAAAAAAAAAATCAGTACATTTTCAGTTACGTTCTTGTTAATTGAGAATCCATGATACCGATTCACTCCCCCTCGCCCCTTTAAATAAGCTTCAGATCCGCCACTGTTCCTGAAAGGATTCGCCACTTTGGTCCATACGACATATTTTATTATTACGGCGAGACGTGAACACAGCGCAGCAGGGTGCGCGCACATATTATTATCATGTCGTTTTGTAGCCAGCCCACGCTCGCATTTCGTTCAGTGTGCATTACGCGTCGTCGTACGTAATTATTATAAGTCGCGTGGAATCTTGTCAACCCCAAAACCCCGGGCAAAAGAATCAGAACGTCATCGTAAAACAACATAATTTACGTCGTCCTCGAACTTACACCCCCACTCTCCCCATCGTCACTTTCTAACCTCCCCTTTCCGTCTGAGAAAAGTTGAGTCGTAGAACGTTACGTGCTCACACATATATATATATATATATATATATATAATATAATATATTTTATATACATTATATGTATTATACGTACACGGCCGTCGGCCGCCATCGCACGCCGTAAATTATTATTTCACCGGCCGCCGCCACCGCAGAGGCTATCGCGACGTTTTGATAATACACGCGAAACGATACCGGCCGCGGTAATGGGATTTTCGTATTATTTACCACGCGCGTGATCGTCTCGGAATGGTAAAAATAATTTTCGACCAAACTTTCACGGCGCGAACCCACGCACGTTTTGCGGCCGCACACGATCCTCTCTTTTATTTTTATTTTTTTCGAAATCCGATAAAATTTATTTCCAAAACGTTTTCTTCGCGCGGCCGGACTCCGCCTATATGATATATATATATATATTATATATATATATATATATATATATATATATTATATATATATATATATATATATATTATATATATGATATGTATTCCTCGTGCCACGCACGGTTTAAATTCGTTCGCCGTGCACGATTATTACACCGCAGCAGCCTCCGTGGCGGCCGCACGTTTTCCACACGAATCGTGTTATTCCGACGGTGTACGTACGCGGTTCGTGTCGTAAAAATGTAGGGCGAGTAATATGTAGGGAATCGAGTTTTTACACTCCGAGTTTTGGAAAAGTCGTGTTTAAAAAAACGCGTCTTTTAAAATTCGAAAAGCGAAACAACATAATATTAATATCGTATAGTTTTACGACGAATTTTTGAATTTAAAGTAGTGATTTTAACATTTCGTCAGATCGAAGATCGGAACGCTACATTACGTTATTTGCCGACGAAAAATCGACTCTATATTTTTGGTATCGTTTGTTTTTAAATCGATCCAGACCGATTCTAATGACGTAAATGATAATGTTTCGATTTTAAATACAACTGATTTTTTTTTTTCGGCTTTCTCGTGTCGTGTTGTATTCGTACAACACAGGTGTTACGAATTACACTCATAAATAAAAGGAAAATAAATGTTTTTAACTCTGACTGCACAACCTTCACATTTCGATGATACTTGGCATCACGAATATCACTACACTAGCAGTGAATTCGAGTGTTAAAACACTTTTCTCCGACTTCCATTCCGCCATTGATAGCTGATCTACGGGATGACTGAAATAATAAACCTTTTGAATTTCAACTTTCTAGTTCAACCTATTGGTATTTCCTCACGGATTGTTTTCTCTGGATTATATTATTATTTGTAAGAAACGTTTAAATTTTCGCTTAGAAATCCGGGGCTTGTAAAAAAACACTCTCAGTTAGCTTAGTCCCCTATGCATATTATATTTTCGAGTTATGCATTTTTAAGCGTAAATGTTTAATGCACCGTGTTGATTAAAAATAAAAAAAGATTTGAAGCTATTCAAGGCTGACTTCTAGGATTTCGAAACACTTGATATTTTTAGACAAGTCGGAAGTTATCAGTTGAAGTCAAAGTAGACGAAAAAAACATAATATGTTTAAGTTGAATATTTGACTATAATTACCGATTGTGTCGAAGGTAAAAACACTCCAAAACCTATAAACGTTAATAGGGCAGTTCAGTGACCTATGTTAACTAAAAATATGTAAATAATATTAATGACTAAGATTTAGGTACTAATTGTTATCGCGTTTTACTACGGAAAGCTTATTTCTCCCAAAAACGCTTGCCAATGAGCATGTATCTAGACACGAAAGTCTGCAGCGTCCGGATCTCCCTTTCTGGAAAATGTACAACGATTCACGTCGTTTTATTCATAGCTACATATAAGTACTGACGATATATAAATAACGTGCTTGGCATAATAGGAAAAAAAAAAAAATGTTTATTATAACATATAATTTTGTTATATTTTTACAATTTACTATGGGGAGGGGGATGTCGTACCTTCTCGTGGTCCTCCCTGTGAGTAGTGCTATTGTCAACCTAAAGTATACGTCATTATAGCAAACATACACCTGCAAACATATACGATGATAGCACGAAACAAAAGGACATCAAACCGGCGGCCAAACGCGATCGGGCTTCCTGGCCTTATCGGCAAAAACAGCCCTTTTCAGGGCTACCCCCCAAAAAAATTTCATATAAACACAAAAAAATACAAAAAAAACATAAAACACTTAAAAAACCCCAAAAAAATCAAATAATACTTCCACGCCTAATTACAACGAATTTGAAAACAAGGACTCAAAAAATAATATCAGAATTATACAACTAAACGTCGAAGGAATATCAAGAGCCAAAGCAGAGATTATAGCTAAAATTTTCAAAGATGCTGACATTATCGCGCTACAAGAATCTCATGTTCTAGATAATAAACCGAACCGTTTAATAATAAATGGTTTTAGACTAATCAATTTCTCAGGACATCCCAAACATGGCACAGCCACGTATGTGAACCATAAATGGACCCCTAGACTCGTAAAGAATAAAATAGGAAATGAGCATTCAACTGGAATACAAATAGGTGAACTCTCTGTATTCAACGTATACAAGCCTCCGTCCGAAAACTGGACAAGTCAAATTCTCTTAGTAAGCTGCCATCCATCAATTTTTATAAGCGACTTTAACTCGCATAGCACGGAATGGGAGCCTTATGCTAATATAATATAATTATTTACTATAATGGTACGATAACGATTTTACAATATTATTGCTAGTCTATTATTTTTTAAACAATAAAGTCAATTAGTTTTTCGTATGCACAAATACCACGAAACGATATTCTCTATTGATATATCAATCGAGACGCATTTCGATTCGTGTTAAATAATAATATTATAAAAACGTCATTTTTGTATTTTGTAATTACGTTGAAAACGGGTCGCCCGAAAACTAAAACGTTCGACGCTCGCCCGTGTCGGCGTAGCTCAGGCACGTAGGTAAGGGGTAGCCTGGAGGGGCCCGGCCACCCAAAAATATTTACTGGCCACCTCACTGGCCACCCCAACTGTATTTTTCATACATCTAAATTTTAATCGAGCCAAAGTAAAAATAATGTTGAACCATTTGAAAAATGTTTGTCCGACATTTGTTATTACGTAGATTACATTATTACATATTATTAAAACATTCTAAACTCATAATAACTGATATGAGTACAAACAAATCGTATATAGGCACTCGCCGACAGCCGAATTCATCGAATAAGAAACGTAATGACAATCGATATCGGTATACTATAGTTACTAAAAATAAAAGTGTATTTAGAATACACTAGGGTGACCATATTTAAAAAAAATTATTTTCTTAGTATTTTTAAAAAATTTCATCAAATTTTTTATCACAATTTTTAATCATAATAAAAAATACAATTAAATATAGCTAAGATAGTATGCACCTAATGCGTATTTAATATTATTTCTATTCTTTTAAAGCAGTTACAAAACTAATACATCATTTTTAATAATTACGCAAAAAAAAAAAATAAATAAATAAATACATAAAAAAAAAATTAGTAGTTATTTAATGAATTAAAACGATGTAAAAATGTAAAATGCTCTCAAAAACTTTATTCCTTTACTCACTTTTTTTTTATTCATATTGATGATAGTTTTTCGGATCACGTGTTTACACATTTTAATTCGTCATTTTTTTCCGAAAAACTTCTTAAATCTAATAAGTTGGGGTATTTCGTGTATATTGTACCTATATAATATAAACATAATTGTAGGTGTATAAGATTGAATAAAAAAAAAACAAGACGAAAATTGTCCTGAGAGACGTTCGTCAGGACCACAGGACACAACTCTAAAATAAAGAACAATCCTGTGAAAAACAGGAAGTATGGTCACCCTAGTATACACGTACTTTTTGTTGGATTATTGGGGGGGGGTGAATAAATGTTGGCCATAATCGGACCACCCCAATCGTATAGTTCTAGTTACGTGCCTGGCGGAGCCGAATGTTCAGAGAGAAACAGAGAAAATGAGAGAGTGAGATAGATAGAGGGCGAGCGGGGGACAGGAGTAAAACCAAAAAAAAAAAAAAAACGATACACGACGGTTTCCTCTGCCCGCCGACGACGTAACGTTACGTTTATACGACATTAAACGCGGCGCACAGCGTGTTATATACAGCGGGCCGCGTTTAAATAATGCATCACCACACGAACCGTGTGCGCCCTAGGAGCGCGTCGCTCGGTACTTGTCTGTTTTGGCAGATGGCAGATACGTATTATGAAGACATCAGGAGACAATGCGGCGTGCGACCAGAAATCACCGGCCGGCGCGGCGCGGGTCCGTTTTTTTTCTCTCTCTCTCTCTCTTTCCTCTCCGCACTTTCCGCCCTCCACGCGGTCGTCCCCCGCCGACCGGCGTCATACGGTACCGAACAGCAATTTTCCCTCCACTCACCTCCGACGCGCGTACCCCGCCGACCGACGTGTTTACACGCGTGTACGCGCACACACGTTCGGTATATATTATAACGATGTTGTTTTTCACCGAACTCGACGACGACGACGGGAGGTCCGGAAGACTCGGTAATAATATCGTCATTGTTTCCGGACGGTAGAAATGCGTTTTTTCACCTAATTACTATATCGGCCGCGACGTGTTTTGTTCGTCTGTCGTATTTCTTTAGTTATGGTTTTTTTCTTTTTTTCTTTTTTAACGTCTGACGACCGTGTAACCCAGTTTCTCCGTCACGTCTCACTGCTCCCCCCCACCCCCACCCGAACACGAGTAACGAGTACGTGTGTACAGGGTGTAATACTTACAGGGTGCGATTACACCCCGGATAAAACGTGGGTTGGCATGTTTTTCGAAACGTCTTCTCTCGCAGAAGTAATATTCAATCGAAATTCTTAAAAAATATTGCCTATAAGGAAAAATCACCCATTCCGTAAGACTCTATCATGCAAGTTCGAAATTTAGTAAGCTTAAACTCTCTTCGACTTAGACGTCAACTATTTGACATCGTGTTCGTATACGACTTGTTCAATTTTAATGTTGTAAGCCCTGAGCTTCTATCGCTCTGATAAATTTCCGTGTTCCCTCCTTCAACTCAAGAAATCATGAAATCTTTTTGCCATCCCATTCTTCAAGTCCAAATCAAGTAATGACTCATTCTTTGTTAGAGCTCTGAAACTTGCTAATTTAGTCTCCACCACCTTAGACTTTTTCAATACTACTCGTAATATTTTCAGATTTAAGTCAATTTTGATTTTAATATTTATTTGTGTTAATCAGTAATGCCTTTATGTTTTTATGTTTTTATATATTTTATATTTTTAATTATTTGTATCCTTATATGTTTATATATTTTTCAATCTTACTCAGTGTTGTACTTGATAATTATTATATTCTGTAATTATTTTTTGTTTTCTACGCATTATTGGTCTAAATACCACATTCAATTTTGTAAATGGGCTAGTTCCGTTGAATTCTAAATAAATAAATAAATAAATAAATGATTATTACGAAAAAGGAAACCACGCGGACCAGTAGTGAGACCATATCTACCGGTTTAAACGTCCCATACACGATACAAATGATACAATTAATCGCACGACAGATTGTACAACGATTGTGTATACCAGTCGTACCAATTTGCAGTACGTGATATCCGACACACATTAATGTGACATATTGAACTACCAGTGGTTCAACTCATCGTATAATATATTATTGGTAGGAGCGTCATAATACTCATACCCTTAATGAAAAACAAAATATTAGTATAGTTATCATATTATTATGATAATTAAATCGATCAAACTTATTGTACGAAGGTCCACACATGTTACGATTTGTCGTACGACAGAGTTTATGCCAGTTCAAACTTCATCTCGTCATAACTACAAGTTGTACAACATTACCGTACACGTTACGATAATCGTTTGTGCGATCGTATATCAAGAAAAGTCGTACAATCTGCCGTACGATTAATTGTATCGTGTATGGGTCGCTTTAGAGTGGTGAATCGGAGGAGTATGGTGAAACTGAAAATACAGTGAGTTCCGCTTAATGTGATCACTGGTTTATAGAATCAACCGTTTATTAGAATCAAAAATGAAAATCCCAAACCAAATTGTATGCTACTAATATTAAATTGACCTTTTATTAGAATCACTAAGTACCGGATAATTGAATCACTTTTATGAACAATCTTATCGTTTTTATGGTATTTTATAAAATTTTTTGCTAATTTATAAAAACCATTTTATTTTTGAATTTATCAGTATTATTGTATATCGTTGTACATTATGTCAATCAATTATCTTTGTACGTCGCGGCGTCGTGTACTTGTGTCATTTAGTTTATTCGGTTTATTGTTCGTGATCAGACGTATTTTTTAAAATGTCGACCAAACGAAATGATTTAACTATAAAAGAAAAAAAAGATATACTCGTTCGTTTTGATAAATTGCATAAATGTTCTCAAAGAGAAGCCGCATTTAGAATCATTAAATAAAAAAAATGTAAAAATCAATAATTTTATTAAAAAATTATAATTATGTATATATGTATTAGAAATTATTAAATATCTAATTAAAAATAAATAATTGTATTAAAAGATTGAATTATAAAAAAAAATTGTTGTAAAATGCTTATTAGAATCAACCGGTTAATAGAATCAAAATGACCTGCACCAAAGTGATCACATTAAGCGGAACTCACTGTACCTACGCCGGTGTCGTTCGAGTTCGACCGTAGGAATGGGAAAATTCGGGCCTCGGTTTTGAATCGCTGAATCGCTGATCGCGCCAATGTTCGTGGGACACCCTGTACAACGCGTACTATACCACGGCATACTTGTGGCACCTACGTGAACACGTGTTATTTCAACGCGTACACTCCGCCGAAAAGCGTTTCGACCTCGTGACGAAACCCACCGAGCGGACCGGAGAAAATGTATAACGGAACACCCTGCACTGGTAGCGCGACGGCCTCTTCCCCCTAACCGCCCGGACGCGAAACGACTCAATCATTATATCTCCTCGATTATTATTATTATACCGTTGCGGCCGTCATAATAATTGAGTTGTATTAATTTTTCGGCAGTCCGTCGTCACGCTTGCAGTCGTTTTGTTTGCGGTACGCGGTCGAGATGTTATTGTTCGATCCGCACGCGGGAAACTGCGCGAAATACATTTTTATTTCTAACGTCATAACGTGATAACCAAAGGGGGGCAAGTCAATGAAAATAATTAACTGTGAAAATTCAAGAGAATTCCATTAAATTGCCTACAGTTAAAAGTTGTCGAAGAAAAAATGTAACTCGATAAGTTTAAAGTTGAGATGGGAAATAAAATTAACTTTTGTCGGTTAGAAAAAAGTTAGAAAAAAATGTTCAAGCTACATACGTAATATCTGTGTCATAAAGTGCCCTAGTATTTTTACTACACAAATACGTACCAAGATGCTTAAAACTAGGTAAAGATCAAACATAAATTTGTGTAATTGTGAATCGTTAGCATAAACTTATAGACTACCTACATATTTGCATAATTTAAGATAATTAATAATTTTAGCTGGATTGCAAAATAAATAATTCAACTATACAAACATTTTCACATGTCAAATTTTGTTACCAGATGCAAAAAATACTAAAATCAAAAATCATAAAATACGTTTGATCCACCAATTACTATAAGTCCTATTATTTTATGTCAAAGTCAATGATATTATCAACAATTATTTCGAGTATACATATTACATTATAGTCATTATACCAATGATTACATAGTCCTGCGACTACTTTGCTGTTTTAACTTTGTGTGTCAATTATTATAGGTTTTTATGCGTTCAATTTAAATCAGTAATCAATTTGTAAAATTTCTTTAACATTTCTAGTTTTTTTATAAATTGGATATCAAAAATAGGGGTTTCTATAGAATTATACAGCATTATAGGTAGGTACTCGTATTTTTTCCGTATTATTAGAATCATTATTATTATTTACCAAATATAATATACCTGACTTTATTGTTATTTTCATATCGTTTATCTCATCATAACTTAATGAAATAATATATTGTTAAACTTGCTAAAATCGATACAATCGTTAATGTTTATTCTCTGTAGAACTTTCGGTGTAGTCGGATAGTAAATATCCACGTTTTATTACGTCATATTCTCTATCTTGTATTAGTGTGATTTTCATTTTATATTTTCAATGGCATCTAAAGCTATTAAAAAAAGATGACGCGAAAATAATTTTATCATCAGTAGTTTAGGTAAATCTCTCTCGAAACATAGTCAAAATATGATATCAATGGCCTTATTTTGTTGGTTTTTTTTTTTTTTTTGACGCTCACTGCACATTCGTACTCTATATTATGCTTCGTTGATGCGATGAAAATAAGTAATCCCGCGAATCACAATGCCGCATATGGAAGTAACGATGTGACGTGACATTGACCTCTGTTTTGCGACTTTGCATACGGTAATTTCGCGATATCGGGCATTAAGTGTCCGGAGATATCACTGGATGGTCCGTGGTCATTGTGTACCTTAACAAATACTCTCACGACACGATGGGATCATTATATGGTACGTCTCAGAGATTGAATATCGTGCGCAGGGCAAAATATGCCTAAATAGATTATATTTAATGTTGTTTTTATTTTATATACCTAATAATTAAGTGTTAAATTCTACCAGTGACAATCGATTGCGAAAAAATCCAAACACTTACGAGTTACAAACTATTATATCTATGTAATTACGTCCGTGGCCTGTACAGCATAGGTGTACAGACATAGGTGTTATATTATTATTTTCGAATCGACTATTGTCACCGTTATGTACCTACGAACGACGGTTAAAGTTTAGTATTTAAGTTTTCGAGGCCGCGGCGCAAAATATGCAATCGCGAGGTTCGCCGTTTATTTATTTAACGGCGTACATTAAATCGTTTCCGTTTGTGTATACGTGCGTGCGTGTGTGTGTGTGTACTTTTTTATTTTATTTCGTTTCGTCCCCCGCGCGTACGCACTCGATTACTATAATTAAATTGTGCCCGTGAATAATAAATGTTAATTTCGTCCGAACGGGTCGTCGCGTTTAACGCGTTTCGCGCGGCTTAAACTGCACACGACCGCGTGACCGTTTTCCACAGTGTCCTCTGGGTAAAATTATAATGTCTTTTGACTCGATTCGTGTTGCAGCTCTCGCGCGTGCTTAATGCATTTTTAAAGACAACAAAGTCAAAAAAAAAAAAACAAAAAAAACAAAAAAGGCAGGAAAGTTTGTTGTTTTTGTCTTTTTATTATTATTACACTAAACGCGCTGAAACGGTTCTCCGAGATGAGCCGTCAACTCGCTTTTGTTTTAATCACAGCGGTATGTGTGCGTGTGAACGCCTCGACGACAAAACGTGGATTCTCAAAACTCGCATATCGACGTCAGGGAAGATGTCTCCATTTTTACCGGTTTTATCGAATTCACTTCATTATAATAGAGTCTTGATGACTGCACAGATATTTTATAAATATTAATACGCCAAAACTTCCTTGGTTATTTTTGAAATACGCACATAAACGGTTTTTCAGAAAACATTTTTAACCAAACGACATTTCACACAACCCCTTTGTCTTGGAAATTACGACCTCTGTTGTACCGAATTTCTATTTCTATTTCAAAGAATGCATATTGGTTGGTGTTTCTGTTTTCTGTTTTTTTCACTTTCGATACATATTTTAAGCTTGTTTCAAAGTTTCATCCAGCCTCTCTGTGGGACGGAAAACGCACGTGGATGGTACTTTGAGCGATAATTTTTCTTTTTTTGTACGACGAGTACGACTTTGCCATAGATTATGTTATTGATATTTGTTGATTGTTGGTAATTTTACCGATGCCCGATAAGAACTAAGTAAAAATTATCATGTCGTATACGATTACAAGTTCCAACACCGCTATCAGACAGTCGACGGTATTCAGTGTACTTCAACTTGCGGGCATTCTGAACTTTTGTAAAAACAAACAAAATTATCACTAATAATATTAATGAGTTGTGTGTATATTATTACTTAATAACATATAATTAGTTATCTGTTAAAAGGTTTAAAAACCGTACGATTTTAAAATTTGCTGTATTTAAAAAAAATATAAAATGCTCTCATTCGTTCGAAATTCAACCAATTTCCACATGTTTTTTCTCCGTGTTACTAATAAGTAATAATTATACAAAGGGGCTATTTTCGAAATTTTTCAAAAATATTTCAGTTGGAGAAATACCACAGCCCACCCACCAAAAAAAAATGTAAATACGCCCCTGCGGTTAACTGAGGACCATTTGAACAGTTTGGCTATTCTCAACATTGAGAACGACATTTGATCATTTATTATGACGAAATTATTAATGAATTCGCTCAAAAAAATATCCCGTCGTAAATATTTTTAAGTACTCGACTGTATTGTTCCACGTCTGTTTTTTAAAAATTTTTCATGAATATGTTTATGAATCATAACAATTTTGAATTTTTTTTTTATGTTATTTTATATTATGTTTGATGAATATTGTTTTCTTCCAATCAACGTTATTGTTTATGCTACATATTATATTATAAAACTATACTTTTTATGAATTGCACACCCATATTTTAATAATACCTATTGCATATCGAAGACACGAGGACGGCAAAAATTATTAGCCCTGGGCCGCAAAAACTATAAATACATCACTGTTCTAAACGCGAATACTGTTATTCGGAAGCCAACGTGGGTGCCAAAAGTCGTAAAAATCGGTATCGGACCAAGGGCGGTGGTGGCGGTGGTGTAAAACGTACGTATTAAACACGAGTAAATTCGTATGTTCGTGTTGTGTTAACTTGGAAATGTGTCACGTGTCAAAATTTCGGTATGTGCACATATTGTGTTGTGTACGCGCACGTATGCTTCGGAGTGTGCACGGGTTCGTGTATTTACTCGTGTACAATAATACGTGTACAATAGACGTCATCATACCGCGAAACCGCAAACCGCACGAGACCTGCACGGGAACGTTCGTGGTACCGTCGTTAACCGCACACGTATGTTAAACAGATATACACGAGGACGAGGGGCTGAAATCGCGCACAGTGCTTTTGCTACGACGCTGCTGCGATACGCGGTACGCACCGCGTACGATACGAAGTGAAAAAAAAACCGTCTGTTGACTACTGTATAGAATTTTTTTTTATTAAATTTAAATAAAAGATTAATTATTGTACAAATATAAATACAATACAATACATCTTAAATTTATACCTACCTTCTTTAAGCATTGCTTGTGATGAAGGTAGGGAGTTAATATTACTTATCAATATTATACAGGTTGCTTATGATAACAGGATAAACATGTTTAGTAGTTATATACAAATTATACAAGTTATACAAAAATTATACAAGAAATAAAATTTAGATTAGAACAAAATATAATAGTTGATATGAAGCAAAGATGTTATATAATATTTTATTTTATAATATAAATGATATACATTTTGTTCAATGTTTAACATAGATCAATTTTTAATAATATTTTTTGCATATTTTGGTTTTTCGATTATTATTTTTTTTAAATCTAAATCTAAAGAGTTATAAAATTTTGGACCAAGATAATCCACAAACTTTTGACCAAAAGAAGTGATTGTATAATTAATTTTAGCATCATATGCCCTGTTTTCTCTACTTTGTATAGATTTATCTATATTATACCAATTTTCCATATTTTTTACTACCCACATAATTGCAAATTTCTTATACAGTGAATTAATAGGCAAAACTTTGAAATCTTTATAATTTTGAGACGTAGATCCTTCTAAACTGTATTTATTTAAATGTTGTAGATCGATTCGGAATTAAAGTTTAACAGGACGATTATATCGAATTGTAAAAAGTGATTTCATTTCGTTTTAAAATGACCGTGTAATGTGATTATAAAACATCACTGATCTCATAAACGTGGGTATACGATGCTAGATCATTCGTTTAGTCTAACGATTCCGAGCAAAAGCTTTGGAACACAAATATAGTACCGTTTTATCATTAGGTATTAGTCATGTTGTCGGTAGGTTTTTTTTCAAACCTGTTTAAAGTTTTCCTGTTTGACGAAAAATATGTTTTTTTTTTACCGAAAATTTCAAAACCTGACGTCCTATTTGTATCCAAAGGTGTAAATAACGATTGGATGGTCCTAAAGTTTTTATACGCATTTTGAAATCGAACATTAATACAAAAACAGTCTACTCGTATTCCGTAAAAATCGTAAATTAATTTATTTGAACGCCGATAAAATAAATTCTGATTCGTGATTTTCGAAATGTTTGCAGTATCGTTACTTAGGTATAACGTGAGTAACATCATACCTACCACGTTTTCAGAACTTTTTTTTCCAATACTCACAACGTTATTGGAAATCAACTTTTTTGAAAATCAGTCGATTCCGTTAAAACTCCGTAAGTAGATAATTCTTTTTTAAAAAGTTCCGATATTTGCAGCGCTTGTGAGTCCAAAAAAAATATTTGGTCCAGTATTGATTGCCAGGCCAAGAATTATTATAGACGAATACTGTTCAATAACAACACTAATACGTATACGTTGATTTAAAGACACGTGCGTTGTACGCAACTCGGAAAAGAACTACTCGAAAGATATATTTATACATGTTTTTTTGAAGAAGAAGAAGAAGAAGAAGAATACGGGAAAATTGCAAAATTGCAAATTGAATTTGATGTTACTAAAACCCATTTTAGATTACACCAATGGAATTATTTAATTTTTGTTACTAAATTAAAATTGTTCATGATACGCTTAAATTTTGAGTCGAAAATTATATTTTTTTTCGATTTCCTAAGGAAGCAGAAATATTTCAGGACTTTTTACAGTATCTTCTTTTTAATCGATAATTTGATTTTCTCACCTCTATCAAAATTTACGCATGGTTATATAAAATGGAATATCTGACAAAAATAATATGAACGCATTTCTAAAGTTCGGCTAACGTATTTGCACTTTTAGTACGCCTGCCATAGGTTCGTAATCACTGTATCATACCATATTTCACGGTGTGAATCGCAAAACACGATTACATTAATCATAACCTCACGTTTACAATATTACATCTATATACGATTATGATATTTAAATTTTATCACTTCTAAACGACCTAACTGTGATCGATTTGCCCAAAAAATTTAAACGACTCGTGTACCCTGTAAGTACGACTCGAATGTCTTCAGATACGTGGTAAGTATGAATTTGGACGTACCCGTACTAGTGCACTGCAGTGTTTTAGCTATTATCAATATGATTAATCGTTCAATTACAAGATCAAAATCAAGGTAGACACAGCGTAATACATTTCACACGAAACCCGTTTCTGAGACTGCATAAAATTGTTATACGATTAAAGTATTGACGTGTTCGGTTATTATTTCGATTTTAATCGTGTGAACACAACAATATGTAGGCGCACACATATAGACACCATAATGTCGTGTGATGTTACGTATGCGTACACTATATACAATATTATTATGACTAAGGCAGAGGACTTGTAGCGTTTGCATATTTGTTTTGCACGGTTACAAAAAATGGCAGAGTACGAAACAAATACGTTTCATGCTTTTACAAAGCTATTTTTGAAATTTTATTTTGCATATAAATGCATATTTTGAGTAATTTTTGTTTCCAGGGCATATTTTACATTTTTACACGCTATTTAATACTTTTTGAGACTTATTTAAACTAATTCAATTTTTTTCACATCGACGTTTTTATTTCAAACAATACAGTCAAAATGTTTGGATAAAAATATTTTTACTTTTAATTTTTGTTCTAACGTCGTACACCATACTACATTAGCACTACAGTGAACCAAGTGCCTACATGTTTAACATAGATATTTATGTTGAGTGCCAGAAGAAGAAATATAAAATGAACAAAAAGTCAATCATTAGAAATAAAAGTTACGGTTTGATTAGGAAAATTAAGACAAATGTGTATTTTATTTCTTTATTGACGGTGTAAAATATAGGTATTTAAATTAAGTTATCGTTCTAACTTATTGTAAAGCCTGTTTATTTTACTAATGAAATTTTACAAAACTAATTTTATATTAAATCGAAAAAAAAATATTTAGTTGCATATTTTAAGTGCATACGTGCTTGCATATTTAGTGCTTTTTTAGAGTTACAAGTCCTCTGCTCTAATTATAACGTATGACACACAAAGGATATCCCACGGAGATTTGTACAGTGCGATTTAATCACGTGGATAATGCATTGATTTGAATTTTTTTTTTTTTGCATACTGTTAAACAAAAAAACAAAATTAAACACTGTCCAGGATTAAATCGCAACGTGTAAATCTTTATCGGACACCCTTTACATATTGTTTTGACATCTCTCATTTATCATTTATGTGTATTAAATAAAAAAAAAAAAAAAAATGTGTGTCTATTATATGAATAAATGTGTACGCGCGTATAATATTTGTGAGAGATAAAAAAAAAAAAAAAAACAAGGCCGGTTAGCCGAGTCTCGTCAAACGGGATGCTACACACACAGAGTATTATTATACCCGTATTTTCACGTGTATAATATAATATAACGCGTGTATTATATTAATAAAATATCACGTCGCCTCGAGAAACGGATTCGAACAAAACCTCGTCGAGACGTATTTTAAATACAATAAAATAGGCGTGCGTGTGCGTGTGTGTGTGTGTGTGTGTGTGTGTGTGTGTGTAAGTCGAAAACAGAAAGAATAAAAAGAAAAAAAGTACCGAATACGACGACGTTTTGACAGAACTCACGGGAGAGACACGAGAGTTGTACACGCGCTATGACCAGCTACTTATGCACTACGACAACAACAACGACGATAATAATAATAATAATAATAATAATAATAATAATAATGTACTCGTACGACGGCGGGTCGTGTTCAAGTCTGCCGACTCGATACGGGTGTGGCGGCGGGCGGAGCGAAAAACGAGAAGAATGCGATTATAATAATATTGCTACTATTAAGGTACTTACACACCAGGCGAGTTGTTCGCCCGCGAACGCGATTTTAATTAGCGGCGATTTATAATCGCTCCAACACAAAGCTTACGCACTATAGGCATATTTTTCGAGGGTAATCGCGGATAAAAGTCACTCCGAAAAATGATACCTCGTGGTTCTTCATTCTGTCACGACCTCGTCTCCTTGCTTGAACATTTTGATGATTTCTTTAAATTTTTAAAATTATTTTCAATTTACAATTTTAAAAACAAAAAATGTTTTTTTTTTAGCCGTGCTCAAACTGTTTGTCTTGCGTACATAATGCATAAAAAAAAAACAAAAATAAACAACCAAAACGGCGTTTTGGGTCCATCCGTTAAATATAAAAAGACCACGTGAAGGACAATTCCAAGTGACGTTTATGACATTAAGATCTCACCCTGCAGAATTCCTCAAGTATTGTTACCGCATGTCTATTTCATCATTTTATGAACCGGTAAGTAAAATTATTTTATCACAACTGTTCAAATTTGATAATTATTCCGAAAATCAATGGGTTTATATAAAAATTACAGTTAAATAAAGTATTAAGGGGTTAAGTCAATAGTAATTTTTGTAAGTGTAAATTATGTCGACCGAAACATACAGACGGACAATACGCACAATATGAAGCACGTGGCCTGGTGATAAAGAAGAGAACATAAAAGCTGTGTATGGGAGTGCGGGGTGATAGTAAAGCATAGTGTACAGGCGAAGAAGCGAGAAAGCATTGGCATGGCTTCAGAACAAACATTATATATTTCATTATATAGAAGAGACTGTGGTTAGTTGACGAGTCGGGTAAGATGACGAATCGATTATATTTCATAACAAATCATGATAACAATCGATATTAGTAATCAATGGCATGCATAACTTTATATAAGCAACTTATTTTCTGAAATGAATTTTATTTTGATAATACTTCAATTATTCACAGTTATTTCTCATTCGTGTCAATAACGTTTTATCTCCATATGGTGTAAAGATTTGGAAAAACTATAATTTTAATTACTAAAAAATTTTGATTTAACTTTTTATTCTATTACTAAGAAATTCAAAATTTAGACAGGAGGTTTTATATGCTAATTGATTACAGTTAAATTGCCTTTGGAATTTTAACTTCGTCAACTAACCACAGTCTCCCCTACATTGTCATTAATTAATTTATTTTATTTATTTATTTATTTTATTTTATTAGTTCAGTTCAGTAATCCAAATCCAGTATACACAAAATTACTATTTCAGTTACTACGAGTGAAGCTTAGTTTGCAAAAAAGGGACACGATTTTACAAATTTCAATACCGACAGAGGAAATATTATTAGCGACAAGGTAAAACAGTTATATTTACATGAATACAAAACCTTGAATGAATTTAATATTTAATAACGAAATAAATTTTATGTAACTAAGTGCACATTTTTATTTTGATAATAATAAAATAAAAAATAATATTTTGTCACAGTCTTAGCTCTTGTGACTTTTGCTATCGAAAATCAAAAATATTTTTGTCTAGTGTTCTCGACGACGACGAGACGCTGTTGCCGCTGACCGGCCGTCAAAATCCGCAAACATCTCGTGGCACAACGCGTTGTTTACTTCGACTTTCGTCAAATCGCCGCTTCGAAGTAACCTTCTTCGCCCTAAACACACTGTCGTGCCGACAATCGAGTCGAAACATTGACCGTATTGTACGAATCGCGAGTGAAAATTCGCCACGAATAATTGGTCACAAACGTTTTAACGCTGCGGATGGCGACGAGTCGATGGAAAAATTAATAAACGTTTAAACCGAATGCGCGTCCGAGTCCAAGTCGTCATAAGTGACTTACCGTAAGTGCGTCGTTTTGAGCATATGATTATTTTCGAGTCGAGTGTGTGTTTAGAGTATTTTATTTTAATATCGACCGAAAGGTATTCCTAGAGAAATTCCGGGAGAGTTTCCTAAATTTTCCAACTTTTCGAATTCCATCATCGTGACGTTACGAATTACGGACACGGAACAGACGAAAAATACAAACACTGACTCTTTTTCTGTCGGTTAAAGTCAACATAATGTTATAACGATATTACTATATGTGTCTGATAGTGCTCTCCACGATCCAGTCTCTTCGGTCTTTGTGTGTTATATTCGGAAATGGTTTGGTCCGGTCCAACATGAGTTTTAATGACAGAATCGCGGTCTAGTCCGGATTATTTTAACACGTAAAACAATATATAATGTAGAATTATATAATTAACTCGTTCTATTCCCTCTATAATTTTTTTTTCCCGGAACGTAGAACATGGAGCGGAAGGGACGGATGTCCTAAATTTATTTATATAATAGAAATAAATGTAATTACTTCAATTACTTATAGATCATATTTTTAAATATCAGTACAGTATTGTTCTTTTCCAATGCAATATGCAAATGAAACGGTCCGGTCCAACCTGGCTTAATATTTTTTTTATCGGTCCGTTTCAGTCCTGGAATCGGTAAAAATGTATCAGTGCGATCCGGCCTAGAAAAAAGCAAACTGTGCAGAGCACTAGTACTTGAGCTATACACGCAGTGATTTTGCTAGTGGAGGTCTCGCCATCTCGGTTCCGACAGTCGGGGAGTAAAATATATCGTGTACGACACACCTTGTGCAGTATACTAAGTGTTAAATGTTATAACTAATAAATTACGAAATTGAAGAGCGTATTTAGATCTGTTTATAACTTAATAACAAGGTGTTAAATTGTAGTTTTGTCATTGACGATTTTAAAAAGTTGTTGAATAATATTGTATTATACAATATCGGTTGTAGTGTTATAATTGTACAAATATAATTGACACAAACCTAGCAAATGTATATTTTGAAAAAATATCTTAAGTTGTAATTTGTTGAAACAACTTACATTTTTCGATTAATGTTAGTTATAAGGCACATATTAATTTGTAGTAACCGAGTAATTTTCAACAATTAAGAATTATTTTTAAAATGTAGGTACCAATTATTATTATTATTATTATTATTTTTTTTTTTTTTTGTTACTTGTCCCTGAAATCTGAATTATTAAAATACAATATTATGAAATTAAATAATGATAGTTATGGATGAGAAGTGATAGAACTTGCATATTTTTGTGTATGCTTGCTATTTATAGCCAAGTAAGCTAAAATAATAAATTCATTTCATAACTTAACGAGTTCATTTTTGTGGTTTTTTTTTTTGCATATTTTTGCATATTTAGTCAATTTTTATAATACGTTTCGCATAATTCGTTAACTATAAAAAATTATACTTAAATTGAATATTTTAATCAAATATTATTGAACTCAAATTGAAATATAATAGAATAGAATAATCAGGGGCGCCGAAGTTTTTAAAATGTGTTAGGGCGATTTGAAAACTTCACGGCCACTTTTAGCAGTTTTTATCGTTATAAAAATATTCTCTCGGACGATCGTCGTCGATTACACGTTGCTAATCTTAAAAAAGCTCTGATGGTTCAATGCAACAAATTTACAGGTATGAAAAATAAATTAAACTTAAACGTGAGTGTGACAATATTTACAAAAATGTATAATTTTAGATATACTGAAATTGAACCCAGAAGTCGTTGATTAGATGTTCAAACGCTGCAACGTTGACGTATTATTTATATTATAATATGATATTGTCAAAAATACGATTTTTTATGCATATTTTCGATTTTTTTCGTACATATTTGCATGCATATTTTGCCAATTTTTCCTCCTATAACTTCTCATCCCGAATGATAATTGAAAGCAATACAAACGCATAGAATCTGATGATCCGGGATGTGTAGTCTAGTCGAAACAGTGCAAAGAAAAATCGTTCCCCGCCGCGAATAAAGAGTGCGTCGAAACAATTTGGATGTTATACTCCCCGCCAACAGTTAGTCTAATATGTATGATTGTGCGCGTCGTATCCCGACTGGTATTTTAGAAATTAATTTTTTACTATTCGACCGAAATTTTAACCGGAAATCGTTATTGTGACGTATATTTTAATTGTAATTTATAGACTCGCAAAGCCGATATTCGGTTTTACAGCAGGTCGTTTCCCGACCCCCGGACACGTCGAATAACGGCGTGAAAGGAAGCGACAAGCGCGTACGAGGGGAAATAACCATTTAACCGTTCACAGGTACGGTCACACGTGTACGTATTATCCGTGTGGACTTGATGTGTGTGTGCCGCCCAACAAAACCCTCTCGAAAGCTCGCAAATGAGTCGGATTAGTATTCGTGTCGGACAACGTGACCTTCCACGTTCCGCCCGCGTACACCCCCACGCGCATTATTCGCCATGTAGCTGGTCGCCCACGGACGACACGAAATCCCTGTACACGATCCCTTTTCAACACCCGCACTCCACCCTCGACCGAAATCAAGTACACACTCACACACACACACACACAGTCACACACACAAACACACCGGTGTCGGGTTTCTCTACAAGGCAGAAAAAGCAGGTGAATGGAGTGGCAAAATTTCTAGGGCCAAATATTTATCGCTAAAATAACACGAAGGAAGAAAAACTATTTGATCTCATGATCATTCAACAATTGATAATTATTTAAGAGTACGTTAGACATCGCATGCGTTTTGGTCTCTGTTCATCTATACTTTCTAAGAGTTGTCTGATGACGAAGTCACGAGAATTCGGGTTTTTCCTTTTTTTAAATTCTTACCCATAATTTTCTCAACGAATTGATATTTTACAAATCGTATGCTATTTTCTATAAAATCTTCTTTTCTAAAAATTTAACATAAATGTGTTTTTGAACTGAACTTGTTTTCTACAGTATCATGAGCTCCACACAGTGTGTTTTTCCTATATAAAGAGTTAGAGATAAATCGAGTCAAAGAAACACATTGCTGTCTACTCAACTTTGAAATTAGTTAAAAGCTGAAAAAAATCGACTTCTAATTTTACATCTATAACATATTATTTTATTTGTGTTACGACCTTTAACGCTATTTGTTACTCATTTTTTGAACAACAATTTAATGGATAGATTAATAATAATAAATAAAATGTATTTTTTTCAAACAGAAAAAAACTCATGAAAATGACAGGGCAGGAAATTTTCTTGAGCTTGTAGGCGGAAAACTGCTTAATCCACCGTTGACGTACACAGAATTAAACGTACGCGTCAGTATACTCACTGTCATCACGTCTGACCATATGATTTGACGTTCGCCGCGGGAGGTCACTTTTGCAGACATGGAAATCGCAAACGCCACAGCAACATGATGTCCCGCGTCGTCGATATAACCTTTCACAACGGATTACGCGTAAGCGTCGTGTGCATGACAGCATTGGCAGAAGACAGGGTTGAAGGCAAGGAAGTATTCATATTTGGGAGGAGAGCATTATCTGCGCACAAAATTCATCAACTAAAAACAAGAATAAAAATCAGAGTTTAGTACGTGATTTTAATTTTTACGTCATATCCTTAACTTTTTCGCAAAACATAACAATATAATGAAATGCAATTCAATTAGGTAATACACACAACATATTATAACGTATTAAAAATAATAATACCAAAACACATTATTATTCTAAATATTAATACGTTCGTCTTTCTCAATCTAGACAAATTTGTTGAATAATATTTACTAATAACATTTCGTCATATTATACGTCAAATTTCTCAATTAATCGACGAACGCGCAAGCGTCACTGGAATACACTCATCACGTGCGTGTCGTGTTTCGACGATTTATAGTGCATTAACGACGCTAAAAACTACATTAAAATCTAATGTACAATTATTGTTTATGGGCCTATTATTAATGACCACAGAACTAAATGATAAATGTCGATCACTGTGGTCGGTCACATAAATTAAAAAAAAAAAAAAACGATTGCTTATTCTATGTTTACCGACCTTTAATTTTTTATGTTAGTTAAAATTTTATCTTTAAATTTTATGTATATTTTAAATCTACTATTTTACGTTAAAAACGATATTTTTTAATAATACATACCGCTTACACAGATAGAATAAACGTATATGTAATATCAATTACGATGGTTTGCTTTGTACTCTATAGATCGTAGTTGTTATCTTGTTGCATTTAAGTGCTTATTCTTGTTTAATGTCTGATTTTAATACTATATTAGTCAATAACAATGTTAGTGAAATTGAAACATTGACTCAACTATGAGAGTTTATTAGTTATTTATTATAATATCTTTATATTATTCATATTAACTAGTCGTTCAATTGACGTGTGAACAATAAACTTTTAGTGGCAAACCGTCGTTTTAAAAATTCGCTTGTACACAAAATAATGACCAGTGTTTTTGATAATACACGCGATTACTCACGGGTTTCTAGTGCCTATTTCGTTTATGATGTTATGTTCAACGGCACTTTCCGTCTGTCTGTAGATGATATTATTTATTGTGTTCCAATTACCTAAACGACCGATAAAATAACAGTCAAAATTCGTATTATTTCGTATTTCCGCGGTCATCGTGTCCATTGTCTAATATAATATAGGTACTGTGTATGCACGCGTCGTAACTAATTACACTCCTCTGAAGTCCAAAGACGTTCACGACGAGCGTGTGAAAAAGGCGTTGCAAGGTCTGCTTCAATGACTTGACGAGTGAATAATTTTTCTTTTTTATTTTCAGAACGTTCTTTTCAAATACATATCGCATACAATGAGAGCATGGGTGTTTGTGTGTGTGTGTGTGTGTGTGTGTGTGTGTGTGTGTGTGTGTGTGTGTGTGTGTGTGTGTGTGTGTGTGTGTGTGTGTTAGAGGTGTGTAGTTCATGAGTTAGTTGATCCAAAGAGTTGACTCGCCAAGATGAGTTGAATCAGTTAAATCGGTGGGTCCTAAATCATCAACTCACACGACTCAGTGTTGACACAATGGAATTTACGAGTTTTAAATTGACTGATTTTCAACTAGATATAAATTCTTACAAAATTATGAACTCATTCAATTCTTCACATGTTTTCTACGATTTACGACTTATTATCACTTTGGAGTTGTGACTTGCGAGTCATTGTGATTTCGGAGAACTATTCAACAACCTAAGTATGAATTAAGGATTAAAAGAGTTGAGAATTGAATTGGTGATTCAACTCATTTAAGTGAATTGAATTGTAGGAGTTGAATCTTATAAAAGAGTTGAAATTTCCACCACTAGTGTGTGAGTGTGTGTGTGTGTGTGTGTGTGTGTGTGTGTGTGTGTGTGTGTTCCGTGTTCTTAAGGTTCCACTGACGCAGTCACGTCATCATACATTTTCTGTTAGTTTTTAATCAATTTACGTTATTAATATAACATATATTTATCGGACTTTTTGACGTAATACCACCGCGATCGAACCGTACGGCGTTCGGAGACAGTCGGCGAGTGTTGTAATATGAATATATTTGTAAAATTGAAATTTCATCGCGCGCCACGACGGATTATGTACGGCCACCGCGTCGTCGCTCTCTGCAGACGAGAAAATCACATTATTAATATTATTCTTATTATTATTATTATTACGACTATTATACCCGCGTTTAAAATATTAAAGCGAGTGTACCCGCGTGACGTTTTCGGACGATTTTCTCGGCTGGTTTTCGACGGGGCGACGACGGCCGCGACAGCTACAGGATATACGTTTAATGACAAACGATACGATTGATTCAAGGCCACGGGAGTTGACTATATTTTTTAACTAGTTTATTATAAAAAAAAATAAAAATAAAAATCAGTCAATACTTGGTTTCGAACAAGGGCCTATACCAAAGCACAATGAATAATGAATATGTTAGTCAAAAGTGCACAAAAATAAAAAAATAAAAACGTAACATATTAGGCTAATCTGCAAACCGGTATAACGTTATAAATGATATTTTCGATTTTTTAAATAAACATTTTTTTGAATTCGAAATAAGTATGTTTTGTTACTTTAATTCGTGAAATAAGAGGAGAACGTTACTCGACGTGATTGTAAACATCGTTTTCACTTATTATAGCCACTGCATTTTCCGAAAACTATTTGAACTCGTTAAATTATAAGTGACTTTTGATAAAAAAAAAACGCTTTTCACCCGTCAAATATTGATGACCTGACCTAGTTATCAGTAACGGAATTCGGCATTTTCCCTCTAATTTTTTGACTCGTCAATGTCCCACCCCGGCCGTCGTACCCATGACGGGGTCGGTTAGCGCGCGTACCTATAATACATTCGATCGTCGTAATGATAACGTTCACGACTTTTCGGGACGATCAGGGACTCAGCGGCACACCGATCGTCGCGACCTCCGAGGCGTTATATATTTTTATTCTACACGTATCGATCGGAGTCGCGGGCCTGCGAGAACGTCGTCGTCGGACGTCACCGCGATGTGTAGCCGACCGGACGGCGGACACGTACGTCCCGAAAATCACGAAAATCTATATCGATACGCTCGTCTGACGTGTATATAATATAAATATGTGTGTATGTATTTTAAAAGCGTATTCGTGCGCGGCGTCTTACCATGTACACGACGTACTATACACGTGAATGAGATTAGCATACAATATACATATTATATATATGTTATACAGGGTGTTTCACGAAGATCTGACATGTTGAATAACTTTTGTTCTATTCAATATTTTTAACTTTTTTTTTTTTTAATGAATACTATAGCTACAATAAAATTACATTGAAATTTTTTTTTTAATTTTTAAAACTCAAATTTCAAAATTTAAAATTTTAATTTAGTTTGAAAAAAAAAATCAAAAAAGCCATTTTGTAAACATGATTTTTAGAAAAATTTTGGTGTTTGAAATTCTTATAAAGGTTGATCCGTTAATTTTCTATGATTTTTTAAAGTTTACGAAAAATCGAATTAAATTGCTTAATATTTCAACTACGACTGATAATGACTGATAAACGATACATGTTATTACATTTTTTGTTAACTTTAAAAAATCATAGAAAATTAACGGATCAACCTTTATAAGAATTTCGAACACCAAAATTTTTCTAAAAATCATGTTTACAAAATGGCTATTTTGATTTTTTTTTCAATCTTTAAATTTAAATTTTAAATTTTGAAATTTGAGTTTTAAAAATAAAAAATAAATTTTAATGTTATTTTATTGTAGCGCTATGCTACAGTATTCATTAAAAAAAAAAATTAAAAATTAAAAATATTGAATAGAACAAAAGTTATTCAACATGTCAGATCTTCGTGAAACACTCTGTATAAATATATGGTCGGTGAGATTAATATTTTCAACTCGAGTCATACGAACCCACAACGCTTGTGCGCGCACCGACGTGTTGTCATTATTATTATTATTATTACAATAATAATAATAATAATAATACGAGACTGTTGCGCGTAAAGTCATATTTTAATACGTGTGCGTATATATGTTTATTACTATTCGGGTTTTTCGTTTTCTCCGGTTTCTTGTTGTTGTTGTTGTTTGTTTGTTTTTTTTTTTTCATGATTTATTTTCGATTTAATTTCAAAGACCACGCGCGCGCCCGTTTTGTGTTTGTACTTTACCTCCCGGGGACGGAAATGTGTCAAGTGCTCGTCGTCGTCCTCGCTGTGTTGTATTCACCGTGTCGACGACAGACGCGCGCCCCCATCGCGTTCGCCGCGTTCAAGTCTCGTGCACACGCACACACTCACACATGAATGCCTTTGGTATTTTCCGGTGTTTTTCCCTCTCCGTCTACACGTCCCCACCGACGCTGTCGTTCTCCGTCTTTTACTCGTTTTTCGTTCTCACAACACACACACCCACACACACACACACACACACACACACACACACACACACACACACACACACACACACAAACACGTGTATACGTACACATCAGACGGAAAAGAGACGATCACCGAGCACAAGAGGAGAGAGAAGAAGAGAGAGTGGTGGACGGTGGGGGGGACGTTTCGAGATATTTAATTTACTCCTTGTCAAACGCGAGACGCACGCACTTCAGAAACAACGGCCGCGTGGAAAAACTATGAATATTATTATATTATTATTATGCGTCGGACGCGCGATCGTCGACTCGGTGTGTCGGACCTCCGGGGCCTCGCCGTTCGTACGCGTCATCGGTTCGCATTACCTGTTAGGCGTATTATCCGTACGCGCGCGTTTCGAAACGTTTCCGTGATAATTGACGTGTCCGCGGGTGAAACAGATGTGTCTGTCCGTGGACCGGACGCGCGCTCGAGGCCGGTCTCCGCGTCCGCCGCCAAAACGATAACGTGAAACGGGCACGTAGGTAAGGGGTGGCTCGGCCCCCCCCAACATATTTACTGGCCACCTTACTCAAGTAAAAATAATGTTGAACCATATTTGGAAAATATTTGTCCGATGTTTGTAATTACTTAGATTACATTATTACATATTGAAACATCGTAAATTCATTATAACTGATATGAATAAAAACAGATAATAGGCACTCGCCGACAGCCGAATTCATCGAATTAAGACACATAATGACTAGCAATATCGGTATATTATAGTTACTAAAAATAAAAGTGTTTAAGTATACACTTACTTTTTGTCGGATTATTTTTTAGATGGGGGGTGCGTAAATGTTGGCAATTCAAGTAAAATGTTGACCATAATTAGGTCAACCCAATGGTGTAATTCCAGCAACTTGCCTGACGTGAAAAAAGGCCGCGTCTACTTTACGCACGTTTACACCATTTACATAAAATCATGCGTCTTTTTTGTCATCATATTTAAATTGGTCGACATATTATTGGTGTGTCAAAAAATAATTGTAGATTTTGCAAGATCATTTTTTGAAATTTGTTCACTATTTCATAAACAGATAAGAAAATTAATTGATAAAATTTACAATTCGCTATGATTTTTTTGCTATCACGGGTACTGCAGAAAGTGCATACGACATACAACATTCTAGGGCACTCAATAGGTTTTTATACCGCCTGATATTATAACGAAATCACATGAATTGTAAGTTTTCTTGTGGCGAAAAAAAATCGATACTATAAAAGACCGGTGAGAGGAAGAGGACTTAAAAAAAAAAATGTGTACCCGGACCAGCAAAATCCTAAATACGCCACTGAGCAAGACGTTTACTATATCCACACGATACAATGTCTGCAAAGATACGATATTTATGATTTTGCCAGTCACGTCTAAACCGTTTTATCACGTGTTTTCTCAGACGGGAATTCGTCACACGCTGATGTCCAGATTCGATTGTGAAGATATTATCCTTTGCGTACAAGTGTACGTTTTGGCCTTACGTAATATTTTAATGTTAAGCGCCCCTGCACGCGTTTCTTTGTTTTGAACAGTTTGGTTTAATGCGGCGAAATGCATTTTTAACCGTTGAAACGACACGACGTTTTAACACCGAGTCGTAAAACACTTAATGTTTTGTTTTTTTCCCACGATAATTTGCGGTTAAGTATTTACTTGAAAACACGTCAAAAAAAAAAAAAATAATAAATAAATAAAAATAAATGAAAAACGCCAACAAACTAATTATATAAAAAAAAATGTATGCGAGTGCGCAACATCGCATATGTGTATACGATTTTGTATACACACGACGCGACAATAAATCTCGTTCGTTCGCGACCGGAGAGAGAGAGAGAGAGAGAGAGAGGTGCCGCGAACACCGCGATTTTATCGCGAAAAACTTTTGCGTGACATATTTTTTCCACTGACGTTTTCGCACACGCGTTCTTCTTTTGTACGTACATATCGCGTAGTACATTGCTTTCGAGGACGAGCACGTAAAACATAATGGTTTTTTTTCGCACAAACCCGTTATACAGTTTATGGCACAATGTTGTACACCGGAGGTACTCAAACCGTGCGTCGTGGCTCCCAAAAAAGGGGTGATGCGAAAGTCAGAGAGAAGAACCACGTCAAAGAACAATAAACCAAAATTTACGTAAAACAATAAATGTACTCGTAAGTACCCATACAAATTATTGATGTGATTTAATTCCGGATTCTCCGAAAATCCGAAAAGTTCGGATTTAGGATTTACGGCTATCAAAATCCGAATATTCGCGTTTCAAATTGTGGTTTAAGAAATCAGAAAATCAAATTTTCGACACTTAGTGAAATGATTTTACAATGATGTTTATTTTGAATTTGTTTTATCTCGATACACTTTTTGCTCAACTTTAATTTATCCAAAAATTATATCAAGCAACTCTATGGATCGGACATTTTATGTAGAAGGTACTTACAGAGTTTCTTAAGTTTTCATCCCAATAATTTTTCCAGGTGAGAAAAAAACACCCTAAAATGAAGCAAAAACGGTGAAATTCCCCGTAAACGACGTTCTCTTTAAATCAACTTAAGTAATTTCATCTTTATAAGTTATGGATAAATCAATACTAATTTAATGTTTCAAAATCAGAAATCCGAATTTTACTCCGAATCCGGACTTGGATTTCGAATTCCATAATTCCGGATTTTTGAACTTCGATAAATCCGGATTTTTCTCATCACTAATACAAATATGATTTATTTATATATTATAGCAGAGGTTCCCAACCTTTTTAGTTTCACGGACCACTAATTTGTAAAAAAATATTTGAGGCCCATCCATAGTATACCTATATACGTTTTCATAAAATAATAATAATAATAATAATAATATATATATATATATATATATATATATATATATATATATATATGTGTGTTGTATGTATAGTCATTACTTATTGTTATTACCTATAAAGAATAAAAAATTAAGAAAATAAAAAAAAAAAATTGTTAAAAAAAAATCTAATTCAACTTTATCACAAGATAAACAATTTAATGTGATGTTAGACATTGGTTGTTCTTCACGAGAAAGTCAATATCTGGATTAAAACTTGTTAATTTTAGTCTTAAATCACTCTCTACATTCAGTTTATTCCTATATTTATTTTTTAAATAAATTAAAGTAGAAAAATCACGTTCTCGTAGATAAGTCGTCGAAAAGCCCATCAAGTTTCCGAGAGTTATTTTAGCGATTGCTGGATGGTCTTTCCGGACATTTAACCAGAATGGCACCAATTGTGTACTTTTAAAGTACGATTTTAAAGTCTGATCACATGACATTTCACTCGAGGAATCTCCTTCACTATAGCTGATATTTTCAATTAATTTAATTTAATTTATTTTCAAAAATAAGAACCAAAAAATATATTATAATATCATTTTAAATATATTATATAATATTTATATTATACAAATTGCTCTTAGCCCAGTACCGTGCTGCTCGCGGCCCACAAGTGGGCCGCGGCCCATGGGTTGGGAACCGCTGTATTATAGAAAAATGTTTGATTCCAATTATTTCTACTTTACCTATTTACATAAAAATTGTTTTATATAACTCGTATGATAAATAAATACTCATGTATACGTGTATAAGTATATAACCGTTGTTTTTTTTCTTTTTGGTTTGTCATCGATAATTTGGGAACCGTCGAAATATTGTGAAAACACAAAAGAGCAGTGGGATGAAAAAGTTTGAATACCTCTGTCGTACGCGATAAAGTGATATTACGTCGTGAGCCTTTGAGTTTGATTCGCGACGCGGAAACGCTCCGTCGCCACCGCAGATCCGGGCCGATACCACGGGACGCAGATAAAAACAACAGCACGACGGCGGGTGAGTCGGATTTTCGCTCGTTTTTCCGCGACAACACGCAGGCGTCTAGCGGACTCGACGCGTTGCGACGAAGTTAGTCGCGATATATTATGTCTGCGTCAAAACATAATATCACGCTCGGCAAACGACTGGAATCGTAACTGACCACGTCCAGTGGCGTATTTAGGGATTTTCCGCCTGTAGACACTTTCCGACGCGCCGCCTCTCCCTTCCCTCCACCTCTCCTAAAAATTTTCACAAAACACATTCGAATCCACAGTTATAGAATCCGAACTCGCGTTGAACGCGTGCATTTTTTCGCTGCCCACACGCAGGGCCGGATTAAGATTTTTTGCGGCACGGGGCAAACCTACCTGAAATTATTTTTTTATAAACATAAATTTGTTTAACTATAATTTGGTATTTGATAAATGTTAATAAAGTATGTATGTGAATCTACATTCAGTAAGCTGAAGTTCATAAAAAACAAGTACAGGAGCCAGGTTAACAAGTGAGAACGTTGACAACATTTTGAGAATTTCCGCTTCTTCCCAACCTGCCGACATAGATGCCATATTAGAGAGTTGTGAAAGATTTCGTCCTTCGACTTCAACGAATTAATAAATTCAAGTAAGCCTATTCATGAAATTAAGTTAAAGACATTTCCCCAGGGCTTGGAATCGAAAATAAAAATACCGGTATTTGAACCGGAACCTTTAGAAATATCGGAACCGGAACCTTGCCAAAACTCCATATTCGATTTTCTTCAGAACCTAAACCAAAACCGGTACCGGTATTTGTTGATGGAAAATTTTTTGGTTTTTTTCGGTTCCAATTTTGTTTTTAAAAATAGGTTTAATGTTAAAATTATTCATCATATAATATAATCTACGAATGTTTCATGAAGTGATATTATTAAAGTATTAATTACCAATATTAAGGTCCGCGGCATATATACTGCAACGGTGGCGATGGCAATGGCGGTGAATTGAAACACATGTATTTAATACTACCTACTAGGTACACACACTGCCGGCGCCCGGCGGTATCGTTGGCGGTAAAATAACGTGGCGGTAGTATTAAATACGTGTTTCAATTCGTACTACAACTATCCGTATTGTAATATGCACTATCTTATTTATTTTACTCGTATATTTATTTATATAATATATATTTAATAATTGTATATGTTTTTTTTTCTCTCTCTCTCTCTCTCTCTCTCTGCTTACTTTCCTTTTGTTTCCATTTTAGGTTTATGATTTTTATTCAAAAAATAGTAGACAATAGACATTAAATTAATTAGACTCCGATTTCACCAATACGAGGTTTTACCTGTAATGTAGTGTGGGCCAATTACTTGTAATACAATGTACCTATATTTAAATATTATTTTACTATTTATCTATTATTTTTAAGACGTTTTTACTATTTTAAGTCTAAACCATGTTCAAACTGTTTATGACCAAATAAATAAATTATTGTATTATTATTATTTTAAATATATATATATCTTTCATTTTATGAGCAAGTACACACTGTCTGTGAAATATAACGTACGTTATATTTTGAAATAATCGTACAAGAAAAACGTTTGACACGCCGCGTCCTATCGCTTTTTCCGCCATTTTACCTCTACGCGCCGACAATCGCATCATCGCACGGCACGGTTGTCGCAAATAACGTATTTGACACGTCAGTACACCGCACGCACACACACACACACACACACACACACACACACACACACACACACACACACACACACACACACACACACACACAACATACGTGCATATACGTAATTTACATAGGTTCGTTTATACCAAACCAACGCGTTCTTATTCACTCACGAATTCACTTCCACGGCGGCCTCATCTCAAGTCGTGTATGTACTACGTCAACACTCGTACAAATTATTTAATTATACATATTATATACTTATCAGAGTTCTCAACAAAAAAAAAAATATCGTTTTCACCCAATAAACTCTCTTATACAAATTTACTGTGGTTATTGTTTTCGAAAATAAAGATTGAATTAATCCTTTAAAAAAAAATCATTATCATGTGATTATGATGGCGTGTACACTACATGTTTTTACTTGAATCTTTGCGGTGATTTCGTCATAATAATAAAAATAACAATTATACCTTGTCTTTCACATAAAACTAAAAAAATTCGAGATTTTCACTTCAAATAAGATTAGCACGAATCGGAATATTGCTTGAATCCACCCTCGAGTGTGGTTCGATAACCAATTTCCTTAGTTTCCCGACCATATTATACATTAGGTCAAGTAGATTTAGTCTGTTAAACGCATTTTAGTACTGAAACGTAAATAATATACGGGTTTTTTTGAAAATTCAAATACGTAAAACATGACTCAGAATATCGTTTGAAAATCTTTCGAGTGTCGTTCGCAGACGAAATTTCTCAAATTCTCAAATTTAATAATTTATTTCTAGAAAATATTTTCATATTAGATTTAGTCCCATTATTACATTTTCAGTCTTGAAAAGTCGAAAATATACAAGATTTTCTTCTCCGAAGATACATAGTATAATTATTATTGGGAATAACTCAGCTGAATTACTCGAGTTCTTATATGTTTTCGATCGACTTTAACTTGAATCAGTTCTTATGTATAATTACATATATATATATATGTTACATACAAAGTCCGGAATTGTACATTTCGCTATTTGTACAGTGATTTTTGTACATATTGCAAATTGTACAATGTTGTTGTACAGAGTAACTAGATTGTACAAGTTACATTATACAATTCGCAATGTGTACAATAATCATTGTACACACTGTGATATAAAATAAATTACGTGACTAAAACTTATAATAGACGTAATATAGTCTTATGAGTTATGTGGAATCTAACATATTAGTAAAGATATAATGCAATAAAAATGATAAAGTTTTACGGTTCTATCATCGTTAGGTATATAATTTATACAGACTTTAGTACGGGCTAGTGAATTATACATGACATTGCTACAATATTTCAACTTCTATTAGTGTGATTATAAATTTTATAACCGAGCAAAATGAGTTCAGTTGAAAACAATTTAAATTTTAAAAGTTTGTTTGTCGAAAAAATTAAAAATATGAATTTAAGTGTAAATTCAATGGCCATTGCTAATGAAGAAAATTACAAAAAATTGGTAAATGAGGTACTTGAAGCTAAACATCGAAAAAATAAGACTTCATAGACTACAGACGTTTGAATCGCTATGATGTTATAAAAGTAGGTGAAGTTAATAAATTAATTTTTCCATTAAATAGATCAGAAAATAATTAAGTTAAATACTATTTATATATTGATGAAATGTATGATGAATTTTATTTTATATAACAGTGTGTACAATGATGATTGTACACATTGCGAATTGTATAATGTAACTTGTACAATCTAGTTACTTTGTACAACAACATTGTACAATTTGCAATATGTACAAAAATCACTGTGCAAATTGCGAAATGTACAATTCCGGACTTTGTATGTAACATATATATATATATATATATATATATATATATATATATATATATATATATATATATATATATATACAGGGTGTCCCACCGGGATTTACACAGAACGATATCTCCCGTGTTAATTGAGATAATCAACTTTCTTTTTTTTTATAAGACTCACAGAGCTAAAAACATTTATTTCACATTAGTTTGGTAAATACAAATGTTTTATTAAAAAAATTAAAAAATTAACTTTTTATTTCATAACTTTTGTAAAATTCGAAGATAGCCATTTTGTAGGGCTTGTTTTTCTGAAACTTTTGACGGTTCAACTTTCAATTTTCATCAACTTTATGATTTTTAATAATTTTTTTAGTTTATAAGAAAATAGTACTATTTACCCACGTTAAAATTTTAAATCACCTTATCAGCTCGTTCCAATACCTAACTATTATTTTATTGTTACCATAGATAATAAAAGATAGTAATTATTTTATAAACCATAATTATTATCATCTAAACAATTAGACGTACTTCTTACCTACCCGGTGTTTATTAATCCATGAATTACATTCCGATAACATAAATGATCAATAATCAATTGTAAAATATACAATAGTTATAATTCAATTATTGATAACATTAATTATTATTGCGATTTCCGTACATTTAATGATTTTAATGCGATTTCTTCCAATAAAATGGACATTTCATTTGACAAAAAATTCAAATATTGATCACCAGTTGAATAAGAATACTGTATTATCATGTAAATAATATTTAAATGTCTTACTGTTGTATTTGTAAATTATTGTACTTTTTAAAAATCATCGTTTAAAAGCCGAATAGCCAGTGGCGTGTCCAGTATTATTTTTATGGATGGGCCACTATATTAAGTTCAAATATTGATTTTACCTCCTATTCATCCTATTTTTTAAACTAATTATATTTTATATTTTAATTTTGAATGACTAATTTTTATATTTTTATAAAAAAGGATAGCTTACCTTTTAATAGATCATAATAAATATGATATCGTCGTTGCCCCTTCATGCCACCTCAATACTACACAAGGGCGTCCCTGACCCTATTTTCAGGGAGGGGCGACTTTTAGATTTGTAATGTTGAGGAATCAAAAACAAACAAAAATAATTTAACTATAATAGTTAGGATTAAAAATAAATAAAAATTCTTTTAAATGAAGCACTAACGAATTAAAATTATTATTCTATAAAACAAATTCTTTGAATCGTTTGTGTTCTGCAAATCTATCTATTATTTTGCACACATCTAGTGTACTACGTGAACTGTGAAGACGTATACGTGTACTACAATAATATCATTACTATTTATTATTTAATACGACTAAAAATAACATTACTTTTGCAGCATATAATATTAGAATCATACCGCTATAAATTTTGATTGAAATACCTAATCGAAAAATTATTTCCTTTTTCGTAACAATTCATAAATCATATTTTCATTGAGCACCGGTCTTACACGGGTCCAGTGCTGTAAGATGTGGGTGGGCACATGCCTACCGGGCCCACCCCTAAACACGCCATTGCGAATAGCGTTAATTTATAAAAAAAATATTCATCATATTATGTAGATTGTTGTTAACTTATAATTAACTTTGTTATGGATTACATTTTTAAAGTTAAATTAAGATTCGTTTCACTATTCCATATTATTAATAATATTTTATACATAGGTATTTATTTGTACACAAACTGACAAACATAATTAAATTTACCTATTAAATTGCCATCATAAAAATATGGACCAATTATTTTCCCATTTAGAATCCCACACCACACGTTTGTGCTCCACTTAATTTGGTGTTTCGTCTCACGCAACCATAGGGGTTTTGATCAGTCCAATAATGCATATTTCGACAATTCATTATCCTGTTGTTGCAGAATTTTCTTTCGTCAAACCAAAATATTTTTGAATTAAAACTACTGTCTGATCTATAAATTTCTGAAATTTTCAGAATAAATATCATTCTTCTCTGAAAGTCAGTTGGTCTTAAACCTTGAACTAATGTCGCTTTATATGGATGTAGCTTATATTGTTTTAATTCTATATGAACAGATGATTTAGAATAGCCAGTTTCCCTTGCCAAACCCCTCGTACGTACTTACATGCGGATCAATATATGGTTTATCAATGCGGTTGCCATTATTTCAATTTCTTGTTGCTCAGTTATGTGCAGAACCTGACACCTTACCTTCGTTTTACGACACCCAGGTTAACAGCCTAAATTAATTTTATAAAAAGTTAGGTACTAATATTGTATAATTTGTATTGTATTAGGTATTTATGACAACTGATCTACGACAATGGCTTTCTAAATTAAGAAATGTTTTAAAAGCTGGTGCTTTTCTCTCTGGATACCTTTGTCTGTATAAAGCAGCAGCTTCCCTACAATTTTTCCTGACTTCACAATAAATTAATAACATGTCAATATATTCATAACTATTGTAAATAGCAGGCACTTTAAAAATAAATTAATTGCAATTAATTATTGTACCAACTTATAATTTAAGAAAAATAAAATATTATTAAATTAACAATTAAGTAAAACAAAGATTGTATTTTTCACTGTGAAGTTTAAAAAATATATGCAATATACTTATTGTTAATATAATTAATGTAATTCAACTATAAAATCACAATAAAACATTTTGTACACAATTACATAATATGTTATTTATCTTTGGTATCATACAATCTTACTTTAAGCTCAAAAATAAAATGGTAGGTATTGGTATTAAAAATCAATATGAGTGAATTATTTTATTATGCAATTGCATGTATGTATTGGACTTATTGGTAAAATTTATTAAGAAATACAAGTATATCATGATTCATGATAAAGATTTATTTATACAAATACATACATTGGAAATAAAAAAAATAATTCATAAATTATGAATTAAAAATATGTTTATTTATATAATTTACTTATTGGTATTTATCACCTTTATTTCTTAGTTACATCTAATTTAAAATTTAAATAATGGCGAGTATTAGTTAGCAAAAAATTATGAGCAATGAAAAACCATGAAACATAATAACAGTATTCATTCATACAGTAATATAATACTAACCAAAATTTCATATTTTTAAACAAATTAAGTGGTTGCAAAATGTGTACATTGTAAAAAAGAAACAAATCTTATTTATTTCATAATATTAGGGTTATAACATTAAAAATTATATTAGCTATATTACACATATTTCAAAATGTAGTACAAAAAAGTGAATAAAGGTAGATAGAATAGTTTATGAGTAACGACTTTAAACAAAATAAATTTATAACAAATATATGTACAAAATAAATTAAATTCATATCTGTGGCACGCACATTTAAGATGGTATTGTATGGTGTTGTTACCCTTTGACTACTGCATTAATAAGATGAAGTTGGAATTATCCATTATATAAACTGCATACATACATATAATTGTTCATTGAAATGATATAACTCCTTTATTTTTTTAACAATTATAAGTCCCTAATAGATTGCCGGAGTCATTAGTATTACGTGCTTCAGATAAACCTACAACAATCAGTTAGTAGTAGATCTAGGGGAGGGTTCCATGGGCTTTATTTTGGCCAAACTTTATCTTTTTATGTACACATTACTAAAATGTTCAGTTAGTTTTTTTATTTTTTATAAGTACTAATTTTTGAAAAGGCCCTCCCCTGATCTGCCACTAATGTCAATGATGTTTTGTGCAATAGTCAAAGGGTAAAAATAAAATTAATGTTAATATTAATCAACATTTTTTTTACAAAATTGACCACATTCACTTAACCAACTAAAAATATAAAAGCATTTACTGACGGGTTGCATAATGCAGAGTACTTTTGTAAAGCTAAATATATCTTAGTGACTAAGCAAACACAGTCAACAATTGTAAAAAAAAAACTTAATTAAGTTAACTCAAAATTAACATGAAGAAAGTGGTAATTAATAAAGATTAATAAAGAGGGCTCGGATTTTATAGCATTTACTTATTATTATAGAACATGGAAAAATTACAGAGTGAGCTACTACATCATTATAGTTTATACAATAAAGAATTTAAATTAGTTAAAATATATACATTTATACACAACATAATATACTTAAAAGTTACATTATAATAGTAAATTATTATTTACTTATTTATTTTTGCTTAGTTTTCTATATGTTAAGGTTATATTAAGTATAGCACATAATATAATGCTATAAAATCCGGGCCCAGTTAATAAATAACGTAATAATACATTAATACATTGACACAATAAGGTCTAGAACTGTGTCAGAAAAGTTTAATACAAAATTCAGGCAATATAATTTGGTTAATATAATTGAGTTTTTTATTTTATGTACACTTAATTGGTTATACATTGCAAAATATTAATTAGGAAATCATCTAACTACTTAATATTAAATTACCAACTTTCATCTGTTCAAAAATAAACCATATTTTAACATGTTTTACATACCAATCACATTTAAAGAGTACATAGAATATTAGATATATTTTGGTAGGTAATATTTTTTAACAATTTTAATTTAAATTTCAGTATGAAGAATAAAAATAGATACTTGTTTGTACACATTATTCTAGCTCTTCTTATTTTTGATTTTTGATACATAGGTGGTACATCTATCTAAGATCTGTTGACCATACACCAAACACATACGACAGATATTTCTGAAATATTATTAATAGTTCACTAATTATTGTACTTGTACCTTTAAATAAGTTATTGATAATTACTTGTTTTATTTACATTAATTCATGTACTTGAATGAAACTTCCATAATGACTTGTTATGTCGCTGTATTTTTGATATATTTTTGATACTTGATTGACAGTTATTTAGTAGGTCCCTTTGATAATAGTCTACAGTTGGTTTTAAGCAATTTGTCAATTCTTATGTTTTGCATTTTTTTAATAAATGATGAAAAAGACATGCCAATTTGATTATTGATCAGACGTTAAACAGTAAAACGGTAAAATGATAAACATTTAACATAATATACCAATTTGGAAGAACAATTTTCTTTAAAATGCACATTAATTAAATGTCACTTGGCTCTCCGATTTCACACAAGAAAAACACGTGGAGTAAATAATACTAATACATAAAAAAATTGTGGTCTATTATTTAACGTTTAAGTGATATTATAAATACTAATGAACTTAAAAAGTAAAAATCACACAACAATTGTATTTTATTTCGAATATGTATTTTTTATTTTATTAGTTATTACTGCATTCGTTAAAGGAAATTTGTAAGGTTAACTGTACAATTACGCCGATATAATCATAATGTTAATTACGAAATTTGTGCCGATAATGATAAAATATATCAATTAATAATTAATGATAATATAATAATAGCTACAAATGATAACAAAAATCTAATCATGGGTAGTAAAATAATTATTATCTTTTATTGTTTATGGTAATAATAAAAGAATTGTTAGGTATCGGAACGAGCTGATGAGACGATTTAAAATTTTAACGTGGGTAAATAGTACTATTTTCTTATAAACTAAAAAAATTATTAAAAATCATAAAGTTGATGAAAATTGAAAGTTGAACCGTCAAAAGTTTCAGAAAAACAAGCCCTACAAAATGGCTATCTTCGAATTTTACAAAAGTTATGAAATAAAAAGTTAATTTTTTAATTTTTTTAATAAAACATTTGTATTTACCAAACTAATGTGAAATAAATGTTTTTAGCTCTGTGAGTCTTATAAAAAAAAAAAAAGTTGATTATCTCTATTAACACGGGAGATATCGCTCTGTGTAAATCCCGGTGGGACACCCTGTATATATATATATATATACAGTGCTCGAATTGGAAATATAAAAGAAGGGGTACTAAGAAACTTTAAAAAAAATTAGCGTCCCACTCAATAATTTAAATCAATGCAAATTAAAAATTTAAGAAGGGGTACGCTTAAAAAAATAAAGATAAGAAAGGGAGCTCCGTCCGCCTGCGTCCCCCCTCAATTCGAGCACTGTATATATATATATATTTATAAATACATTTATACCGAACTGTAATAAAGTTTTTGGGCAAAAAAGTACATTATGTATAGATTTAAGCTTATGTTGTAAGTTGAATATAAATATAAATTACTTTCATAATTCTAAATATTTTAAAAATGGTATAAAAGATCTATCTAATACTTAAATTATAAATTTTATTATTATATTTTATATTGTCTAAATTTTGGAATAACACCCTATTTCTTATTTATTTTTTATTTTTTATTTTTTTCCTATTCATATATCATCAATATTATTAGATGTAATCAAGCATAAATATATAATAATCGCTACCCTTACACTAGCTGTAATAGTGTAATTTATTTTAAAATTATTAACTGAATTTCTCTGTTATATTGCAAATAAATATTATTATTATTATTATTATTATTATTATATTAAAAAATCAGTTATTTAATTTTTAAGGCTAACTTATCTTAAACCAGTTATTACAATCGATTGACTAACCGAATTCACCGTTAAAATTTCACTTCAGCCCCACCTCTCACCGCGTATTTTTAATCTCTCCCCCCCCCACGATTTGATTCTGTATACGTCTCTTGAAAATCTGTCGGCCGAACACGATGAGCTCGTGTAGAGAGGCGGAAGATCGTGTCTCAGGACGAACGAAAAATCCCGAGCCGGAAAATTTAATTTACCCGCGCGGCATTCTCGTCCGATCCCTAAATCCCCTCCAGCCGCACGAAATCCCTTCTCCGCCGTCTGTGTTCGCGCGATCCACTAAGCCGTGACGCGCTGGAAATTCTCTACCTCTTCCCCTCCCCGTCATCCATTTCACCCGCCGCCGTCGTGGTCGCGCGACGCGTCACCGATCGCATATCGTATGCAAAACACGCTCGCTCGCCAAATCTGTCTCCCGACGTGGTGGTTTAATAGTGGTTAGATTTTATTTATTTATTTATTTTTTTTTTTTGCTCGCCAAATCGATGACCGGAAATAATAACAGCAATATAATATAATAAACAAAAAACTATACGTGCGTCGTATGTATACGCTCGCGTGTACATGTAATAAATAGCAATCGGAATATTCTGCATGCAAAAAACGAGACTGAATATGAAAGAAAGGACAAAAACAAATTCGTTCGAATGATCACATGTCAGAGAACCTGTACTACAGATTCTATAGTACAGATCAGGGGTCGCCAACCAGTCGATCGCGATCGACCAATCGATCATTTTAGGACCCTATGCGTAGTAAACGTCTATTTTACCAATATCGGTTAGGTTATATATTATTATTATTCGTATATTCGTAACGTATAATAAAACGTAACCTAACGAACACCTTCTTTATCTCGAATACGTGTAAAAACACAAATAATATTCTTAAAATCTAAATTAATATAAGTCGATCCCTAGATATTTCAAATGAGGACTGTAGCTCACTCGTCGGAAAAGGTTGGCGGCCCCGGGTATAGATCATACGTTAGACTATTATAGAACGAGGTGTGTTTGCAGGCGATTTTTAGACATGAAAAACGCTCAAAACTGTTTTTGGTTTTAATGACTGAAAATGTCTGAAAGAGACAAAGCAATGGGTTAGATTTTTTTCCGAACCTACAAAAGAGTATTATTGATAATTGGTGAACATTTCAAGTTTCTCGTAACATTAATTTTAAATTTACGAGTATGACTAAATAACTAAAATCGATTAGATAATATCTCGTTTACTTTTCGTTATAACTTAATTTTAGGTTGCGTTAACTAAATAGTGAGAAAAGTTTTGGGAGTAAACACATTTTTTTTTTTTTTTTAAGACAAAGAGGAATTCATTTTTGATAAGAAAAGAAGTTAGATGGAACTTTCGAACGAGCTTGACGTTTAATAACTCCAAAAAATTATTAGAGGTACAAAAAAAGGATAAAAGAAATGAACATTGTATCTGATTGAATTTAATTGTAAGACTGATAGATTTTTCACTGCACTCGGAATCTAAAAACATTTTATGCAACACACGCAGGTAACCATTTAAATTTCGATGCACTCTTGTGCACGCTGAAATTTAAATTTAAATTGCAAACCAGATGGAGCGCCAAAACGACGAAAATTCAGACGTCACTACCATATTGTTTTTCAATGCGAACCTGCGCTTACAGCAAGCTTACGATCAAATTTGTGTGCCTATACGACTAAACTCGTGGGAGTTCAAAGGGTTGAGTCTCGGATCCACGCAATATTCAAATGTCACGTGAAAATCGGGCTTCAAAATTACTAGAATTTACGCGCAATAGTGTAACAAAATCATTTTGATCAAACCGTGATGATAACAATATATTCAAATCTCCCAATCAATATAAATGGGGAATTTTTAAAATTTCAAACTATTCACACTCAGTACACGGTTACATGTAAACATGGAATTCAGGACTATATTTCAAAAGATTGATAAGACTCTTAAAAAAAAAAAACAACAAAAACAAAACGAAATGACGAGAATAAAAAGCTTGTCTAACATTCACTCGGCACGTTAAAACCGGAGTAGTGTCTGGAAAGTGTTTTGTGGGCACTTATTATAATCGCGAGCACACGCGATCTTTTAGAGTTTAGCTAGAACGAGATATCTTTTATATAAAATATAATAATGGAAGTGCATTTGCTCAGGTATAATTATTCAATCAATTACAGCGGCCGAAGGGGGGGGGGCTGAGACACGAAAATAAAACTGCGTTCATACACAACAATCGTCACGAATAATGAAAAACACTTTGCGTTGCTACGATCTGACGGTGTAAAAATAGCGTGCGTTTGATCGATAATGCAGTGGCTTGTCACAGTTAAAAGAGAAAAAAAAACAGGAAATCATCGTTTTCGCACGGAAAATACGTTCGGGTAATGAGGACACGCAGGTCTCGAAGTATCAACCATAATTAACGTAGGAATGAAACCAAAAGTCTATCGAACGCAATAAAACAATATCGATAATACGTTTTAATATTTAACTAGATAAAATATTCAAATGTACCTTCGAGTAATTTTTGGGAAATCGATGGGAAATATTTTGAAATGGCTCTAAAAAAAAATGTATATACATAGGTATACATATGCGTATTTATTTTTCATTTTCTACAAAAATCTACAAAAAAATATCTCTCATTTTCTACAAAAATTAATCGCTGGCGGGTGTGATTGTCCCGATCTACTTTGTTCAATCAATTTTAAAATTAATTCCTTTAATTCTAGAAACCCAATATCTTTATATCCTAATTATTCCGATGAAAATGATATGCTAAACTCTCCTGCTAACATTTAAATGATTGCAGGTAATATTTGTACGTTTGATTATATTTAGTTTTGTTTTAGTTCTCTTACTCTTTTTATACCTTTATATTGTATTCATTTAGTTTTTTCGTATTTCATCAAACATGCTCTATAATATTATTGTTATATATTTTATTCAGTGAACCATATTAATTTTACTTTAGTGTATCTTATTACTGTTATTGTAAACCATATTGTATAAGGACTTAGTCCGTTTAATTCAAAAAAATAAATAAATACATACATTTACAGGGGACATTTGTTTTATGGCCGATTCTTAAAGATTAAATGATCCACGTGCGTGATGGAATTTTCATAAAATTTGTATCCGTAGGAAAACAAGGAAAATAAGCCTTAATAGAGTATGAAAATATCTGTTAATTTAATAATTTACAGTAATGACTAGCTCAGATCAATAATGACATACTACATACGAGTTCATTGATGAAAAAAATAGACACATTTTAAAACAAATATTTTTTTCACTTTACTCAGAATCTTAAAGTATAAGTGCACGTAGACAATTACATAATATAGAAATCGTATTTGCATATTCATTATTCACTTATGAATTTAATTTTAGAACAGTTTTGTGTATTTTTGATAATGAGTTAAACGAGTTTTCCTAATTTGAATGTAAAAAATATGGACTCTTTCCCGAATTTTTTTTTATGCCACGGCCTTGCAGTCCTCGGTAAACTGTACGTGAGTAATAATTGTTGTCTGTAGATCCACCGCGAAATCGTTTAAACCGTTGGGTTGTCCGTATACTATGGTTTATCTTTTTTTTTTTTTTCCGAGGGATTCATCTCGTCTGACCCCCACCTTTGCCGCACCGAGCCGGGAGCCGAGTCCGTCCGGCGATAAGACGAGGTCGACCCCGGGACCGCGGGCAGCGCGCACTTTGCTCGGGTCACGAGGTCGTGTGGGGCGAGCCCGTGATGATGTATCACGAGTACGTGCAGACGACGGCGTGTGGGCTCGAACGGAGAAGATTCGCGGTGTCTTCTAGACGGTTTCGGTAGGGTCCGGCGAACCCTATACGAGTTCAATTTTTTTTCACGTTCCATTTCAAACTCTATTAGGACTAAAATATGTCCTCGCGGGATAAATATATATTTTTTTACCTCGGTGAGATTTAAAAGCATGGATTATTTTAAACAACTATAAAAATATCAACTTAATTGTATTCAGAATAAGAACATTTATAATAATTTTCGTCATAATAACACGTCCGAGGAGTGAGGAATGTCCCACGGGGCGAAATACGTATTTCTTTTTTATTTCTGAGTGATATCTTGAGAACTATAACCAATTGAAGTTTAAAGTTGCGTCAAATACTGAACACGAATAAAAATGTTAGCTTAAACTTTTTTGAGGGGGGGGGGGCAAATCGTATCAGTCAAATCTCAGACAAATCGTTTGTATACGGTGTAAAAAGTGCGTTGAAATCAAATTCAAATGTCCAGCTGCTAGGTGCTCTGGAAAATATGTAAATATGAGTAGTAATTCTCGATCTGTACAGTTGTGTTTGGCTGTGTAAGGCACATTTCGACGTATATTTTTTTTTATCGTAACAAAAAAAAAATTTTTTAAAAATAATAAAAATCATTGTCATCGTAAACAAAATTTGAATTCACACGAACGAATCGTATACCGTGGTATCAGCATACCATAAAAACGAAACCATTTAATCGATCGCGTATGCATAATTCAACTCGTACGTAGGCAGAAAAAGGGTCAAAAGGGGACGTCTTTCATGACTAATTTTTTTTTTCTTTTATGACATTGTTCACTGGAGATTTTATTTACGACTACATCACTGTTTATAATTCCCCCAAGTTAATTATTATTATTATTATTGCTATTATTACTATTGTTACGGCCGCGCGAGGAATTATATGGTTTCGAAACGCCCAAATCGTTTACACGTGCCGTCGTCGCACTACCGCACGCGTATATACATGTGTACGACAAACATTACACTGAGCATGGGTGGGTGCTCGGCCCGTTTTCCTTTGCCGCCGCGCCTTGCACGCCCGTCGTCCGTTCGGCCCGACGTTACATTTCAATGTTTTTATACGGTACGATATACGTATTATGTCGTTATGAAGAATTAACGACGACGAATAACGCCCATGCGCCTGTTTAGGCTAACTAACTACGTAGTTACCGTGTGCCAAAATATAATAATATTCGGTTAATCCGAATAGTGTTTGTTATAGCGATCTCTCACAAACAAGAATCCTGAAAGGTCGTGATTTTCAAAACCACTACTCACGGTTTGCAATAATTAGTATTTGACGTCTGTCGCGAGTCTACCGAAAACGTATTACTTAAATTTGTCATAATAATTATTCATAATGTACGACGAAATTATAATACAATACCATCTACACCAGCGGTGCCCAACCTGGGGGGGATTACCCCTCAAGGGGTAAAACAAGATTTTTTTTTGGAAAAGTAAAAACTAGAATAATTTTTTTTTTTTTTGTACTTTATGCCCATTATTATTAAATCTGCATCAACACGTGTACAACTATTGCAATGATATTGTTGTTATGGTGATAGTATAATAATTGTCGTTCATAGTTTTGTAAATGACCTTATGCCATAATCCTAATGACTGTGATAATTTTATAACCACAACATTTTTTTTTTTTTGGGTGGGGATGGGAGAGGGGGAGTATTTGTAAGTATATTTAAATACTAAAAGATTTGAAACCACTGATCTACACTAATACTCGCTCTACACACAAATACGTAGTAATTTGCGGTATATACGTCGTTAACAATGCCTAATGAACGAGTCGAATTTTTTTCTTTTTTTATACAAGCAATAGCCGTGTCCCTGTGCAACCGTGTCGAAACTCCGACGGCGAAATCGCGTTACGTCGAAACGGCTACGTCTCGACCCCGGTTAACGCGTTTTAATGTAAAGGTATTGGAATGTAACCCGGTTACCGCGTTAAATACATCGGACCACCGCGTGACCGGAAGCGTTTCGCGTACGTCGCGTTACCGACGGTTTTTTTTTTCTGGGAGCCCAGACATTAGTTTCGATAAACTTTAATCGGTGTGTATGTACAACGGCTGTCGATGTTTCGACGACTTTTTCAACGGTGATTCGTTCAAAACAGCGAATATCCGTACGAGTCACGAGACGTGAGAATTTCGCATTAGAAATCATATGTTAGACGACATATTCGTGATACACCATTACACACGCGCACACCCTGCATGCCAACGTAACTTTGTATGTGTGTGTGTGTGTTTCTTTGCCCTCGATTTATTATAAACATCAAACTATACTTACGCATGATATTTTTATTTATTTATTTATTTTTTTTATTGGAAACTTTGTGAAAACAAAAACTTAAACTTAAATTGTAAAAAACAAAAACCAAAGAAACTTATACCATAAGAGAATAGAGGCGGGAAAAACGAGCACGGTGATGATTGTGATGGTGTTGTGTGCAGCATATTTCACGTATATTCTGTTTTTATACGTCAAACGTGCGATTCTGTTGAAACGTCTATTTTATGATGTATTGCTCGCATGTTATTATACGCATCGCCTTCGTGTTATTGTACATGATAATAATGTGAGTACGTTACTCACGAACCCGAGGCTTAGGTTCTTTTACTGCTGTACACGTGTCATAATATTTATACGGCAGATCAGTGGCGTAGTCACGGGGGGTAGTAAATAGAAATGCAACGCCACCCCTGACGTCTGTATTTTATGTTCGAATAATTTAAAGCTCGTGTGAAAAACCTGACGTTTATAAATTTTTTTTTTTTTTAATAACTAAAATCGATTTAGTGAAAGTGTCGTATACGTCACGTTTTACAGTGTTTTCACTCGGTTTTTTCGGCAGTTTTTCTTCACAACTAGAAGAACTACTGAGACATCGGTTATAACTAGAGACCAGAATTTTATGCATTTGCATGTTCATACTGAGTGTATGCACTTATACGAGGGTTTGAAATGTCAACAAATCAGACCTAACTGATTACATAGACCAAATTTAATTTTGCATATAATTGCATATTTGGAGGGTTGGGGCATATTTGTTCATAAATGCATATAATGTGCATATTTATTCAGTCATAGTAAAATAATCAAACTATTTCATGTTTTCATTTTGGAAACTGGAATTTTTAAATATTGGTGAAAAAAAATGACTGTCAACACTCAACCTGATATAGAATATTATCTCGTATATAGTTCGATAAACTATTATCTGACAAATGAAATTATCTACATTAAGCACACATGTCTTAAGGTTTAAACAAATTTAGGATTCATTTATTGGCTACACTGCTAACCCATCTATATAAATATATAATTTTGTTATGTTTTATTTCTTCAAATTATTTTAAAAAGCATATTATGATTATGTCATTTTTATATTTAAATATTTTGTTGATTATATACAGGTATAAAGTAATATAAATTTATGATGCATATTTGAGCATATTTTTCAATTATTTCTGCATATTAATGCATATTTTGACACTTTTGCTTTGCATATTTGCATCATATTTGCCACATTTTTAGTGCATATAATTCCGGTCTCTAGACTTTAACGATGAACGCTCGGAGTACCGTCTGCATGCGATTTTCGATCTATAGAGTTGCCGGATCAAACTTTTAGACACAATTAAACGAGAAACAACGGGTCAATAGAAAAAAAAAAAAATTTTAAATTGTAAAAAAAGTAAACGTCATCGTACAACCCCGACAGATCGTTGGCTTCACTCCGGATCTTACACCCGGGCGCTCGACCGTCGTCGTCGTCGCAGAGTGCTCGTGACAACGCCTCCGCGCCGTACGTACACCGAACGACGACGTAGCGAGGCGATCGCGGGCGTGCACACGCGTACGGCACGTGCGAGGGATTCGGACGGACGGGCGGGTGAGATAAGGTCTGCGCAGCGGGGAGAGACGAAAAAAAACGGTACATCGTGCCGCGACGCCCGCGGAAATTTCCGACCGATCGCGTCCGGTCAGGAGAAGTCTCGTTTCTGCCGTTGACGCGCGAAAGGTTTAAAGGTCTGATTTTTATTTTTTTTTTTTCGTTTCCGCCATTTTTTTTCTCGGAATATTTTTCGAAAAGTTACGAGGGGAACAACACGCACGAGCGAAACGAATGCGCGCTGTGCCGTGCCGGGTCGTGCGAACGACTGTTTCCCAACGCGCAAACGTTTTCGTTGTAGACCATTGGCGCCCGACCCACGGCCCGTGGGCCACACGCGGCCCACGAAGGTATTCTGTGGGGCCCCTTTACGAATTTTCTAAAATAAAAACAATTAAAAAAAAAAAAGTAAAATAATTACAAAATATTTTTTTTATTAATTTATGAATTTTTAAATAAATATTTCAAAAATACAATAATAATGATAGTGATAAAACTGAAAACTATATTAAGATATTTCACACTTATTTTCAATGTGAAATTTGTGCTTGTATTTCTTTAACTAAAAATGAATAATCTGGTTGAAATTTAAATGTTCATATCCTTAAAGTTGATCAAACTAATGTGTACCTACGAAGTGTACCTCAATCCATAATCTCTTCAATAGGCAATATAAGGTATGAAAACAAGTCTAATACGTAAAATTATTTTTGTACATTTTTACTTTGTGTCCCGCTTAAAGATAATTATTGTTTACCAAAGTGGCCCGCCGAAAAAAAAAGGTTGGGCATCACTGTTGTAGACACTGATATGATAGTATAATACTCGGTTTCGAAATAGTTCGACGTCTGTTGCGTTTGAGCATCGGCATTTCGAAACGTCATGAGAGAGATATCTCGAGTACTAGGTATATATTCCAAATCATTATTGATATATGAACTATATGCTATGAAAAAAAAAAAAAAAAATCATAATCAAATTTTATCAAAAAAAAAAGAAAGTGTATTCTGTGAAAATACTGCATTTTTTAATATACAAAAACATGCAAATTATTTATTGATGTATTAGCACATTTTGAGATTAACCTCGTAAATCAATAGTAAATTAGTAAATGACACTAATTTCAACGATTTCGATAATGTGAGTGGGCCGAGTGAAATTGAGTGTTCGTAAAAAAAAAAAAACAAATCAAAAACTGCTTGCTTGTAAATTTCAGAAACGACCTCGCAAATTCTCGCGAATGACTATAGGTAAACATTTTCCTGCATGAGTCATCGTCGTTTATGGTGGATTGGCTACACGCACACACACACACGTGTTATAGTTGATTTCATGTAAACAAAAATGTGTTAGATCGATCAATTTTCGTAAAATTTTACGAAACACGAACGTGTAGCCGTACGAACGACGGTAAAGATACTCGGTGCGTGTCAAAAAGGTGTGCACACGCAGAGCGTGCGAACGTTCAGTGAACGAGGAGACACGTGCAGGATTGAAAAGATTTATTTTGCAACATTTGAAAATGTATCGATCTGTCTACGAAACAGCGGAAGAGTTTTTGGAAATGTTGTAGTGTCTGAGGCGTAACAAAATTATATGCAATATATTATATATAATTATTATATTATCACTGTAATATAATATTATAAATTATATTTCTTCGGTGCTCTACACTCCGGCTATAAGATTTTTCACTTGAGAAAATCATGGGAGAAAGGTGAAACTGTTCTCCGGACCGTTAAAACGGTATCATCTTACCACTTTACCCCCGTAAAAATATCCCAGGAAAATCGCATCTCCCTGAGGATATAAATATATTTTGGGCATAAATATTTTAAGATATACTTACGGGGGGAGGGGGGAGGGGGGAGGGGGGGGGGGGGGGGGGGTAAAGGGGTTAGATTTTACTACAAAACCGGCCAGCGATTGAAAAACTTTAAGACTGTGCTATATTGCACTCACATTCCGGGCCATGGCTAACGGACATTATTATTAGAAAAGCAATTAGACATTTCGTGTGTGTCGCAAAAACAAAACTATTTCATCTGAAATTTGTCTTTTTGAGCAGTAATTCTGGTGAACGAGAGCTAACATCGCTATTTTTTGTGTTACTTTTTAACCTGACAGGAAGGTTAAATCTAATCATAATATTTTACTATGTAATAAATCACATAATCCTGTTGAAAATAATCTAATATTTATTATCACAATGTTTCGTATTATTGCAATAGCGTCAGAAATTATTTTATTTAGGAGTCGAAATGACGCGCTTGTTTATTTATTTGTTATGTTACATATGTATTTTTGAGTATTAGTCGTCGTAAGAAACGTGTTTATTTTTTCAATTTGATTTTGCCCACCCGGATATGTAACACTTTAGAATCGAGGTAAATTGTATAGAAGAAAATACGAGTATGTACAGTAGAACCTCGATGATCCGAAATAATTTTGATCGCACTTAGTTCGAATACACAAAAGTTCGGATATTGGAAATGAATTTTTTTTTTTTTTTAACAGTTAAATAATTCATATTACACATTTCTGGTTATTATTATTATTAATCATAATATTTTATCAGAAATACATTACATACATAGGAACATAATATTATGTTTATCATATTTTGTTAACAAAATTATCGATTTTCATTTGACGACGAGCTGCAACGCGATTTTTTACAGCTAACTCTCGCAAACGTTTAAGACGAATTAATCGATAAGCCCATTACGTTATTATTATCGATATACTCACAGTACATTCATATAATATTACGTATGTACTAATAAAAAAACCAAAATCAAAAATTATGATAAACTCGATATTAGTTAAGATAAACCTCGAAACTAGTTATGATAAACTGATCGCGGATGCGAGTGCTTCAACGTGTTTTAACGTTCGGTTACAACCAGATATATCCACTTTTTCCCAAAATCTCATTTTTTTGCGGAAATGTATAAAGACAATTTTTCTTGAAAATCAGACGCAACAGCCAGTTAAATCCGATCAATAGTGATGGATTATTTAAATAAATGGATTTATCGTGTTTTGTAATTTGCAGCTGCAGTGATGACACAGTGTTCCTGTGATTACTTTTTTAGAGGCATACGCTATTAATTTGATATTTATATATTTATATAATATAGCATTAAACACGCTGCAAGATTCAAGAGTAACATTAACTTTTTTTAAGCATTAATAAAAATTAATGTGGTTTTCGGTGCAACAACCAGATAAATCCACGTTCCCTACAACTTTGACCAACAATATTGCAATACCAAACGTTTTTTTTTTCAATTCTAACTTCAGAGATGTATGTATAAATATGTATAGAATTCAAATATATTTTACTGACAGGATTTTAGCATAAATAATAGTTTTTAATCTAAATTTACATTGTCTTGAAAATTTTCGAAAAGCGGATTTATCTGGCTGTTGCAGCAAGCCCTTCAATAAATTGTAGTTCGGATAATCGAGGTTCTACTGTATGATTGAAGGTTTATGTACGAATGCCAGTACGCGCAGCGTACAATCGTATACGATTGCGGTACACGCGTCATCGATCCTTCTCGCGATCATCGTGTAATAATTTGCACACGGACACGACTCTGGAACGGTGGCATTCGCGATCGCTGTGCGTGGAGGGTCGCGGCGGCCGGCTCGAATTCCCAACGAGACCCGGGCAGGGTGGTCCGAACTCGGAGAGCAACACGTACGCGATTCGCGTGTGATTAATATGTGTGTGTGTGTGTGTGTGTGCGTGTGTGAGTAATGTTTCGGATGTTATTTACGGGGGCGCGAGATCCGTCCGCCGCGTAAACACTTCGATCCATCACCGGGACGACCGCGACCCGAGTGCGATGTCCGTCGTCCGTCGCGCGAAACGAGCGCGTTGACAGTTGATGATGGCGTAGTTGTCGTCCACGTTATTAATAACACGGGGCAAAAGGGTTGCAAAAGCCGTCGCCGCCGCTGGAGGGATGACTCGCGTGATCCACAGCCGGCCGCGTACGGCCCCGATTATTTATTCCTTCGCCCGTCCGATCGTATTTTGATAACGTCGTTATGCCCACGCGCACACGTTTGCGACACGCGTGCACGTCCAGTATACCCGAGTGGGCGTGCGTGTGCAGTTATACGAATTATGACCAGTGCTCGGGACTTAAAGCGCATAAAATCATCAAAATAAGTGCTTAAAAAAGCACTTGAATACTTCATTTGCAAAAATAAGCAAAATCAAAAACGTTCACCCCCTTTAAAAAAATATTTAATCCGTTGCCTTAAAATCTTCCAATGAATTTTTATATTGAAAAATAGGTATTTGTGCCCTTGTGATATACTTTTAGACTTTTTAAACCACAAACACAGAATGATTTTTTTTTGTTTATGTAATCTTAATTTTATTATTTAATAAATATCAAAAAATTATAAGAATATAAATCATAATATAATTATTAAAACCACGATAACTTTGGAAATGCCCACGCCGATGCGTTACGTTGAAATAATAGCCAGCTACGATCGACACGGCAAATAGATAACAAAAACAAACAAAAAAACGAGTTTGGTATATTAACTAGGTACAAGGAAATAGAATAAAAACGTAATCGAATATTTCTAGTTGGAGTTGTTATACAAGTACACATGGAAAAAATATAAACTTTCGTCAACCCACTTGGTCATTTCATCATCGATTAGAAAATATGCAAGAAAAGTAGAAAAAAAAACTAGTTAAAAGCAATTTGTTTCTAAAACCAACTAAATGAGCAAATATAAGCACTTTCGAATTTAAAATTTAAAATCGTTGTTATATTCCATTAATGTTCATATCATTCTGCTAGATTTTTAGACAAACCAAAAAATTTAGCAAATGCTTTGAGTCCCGAGCCCTGATTATGACACATTATCGTCATTAGCGCAGTCGTCGCCGTATTTTATAGCACATTGTGTACGCGACGCACGTCTTTTTCGCGCACAAAACTTGCACGGTCGATCGCGAGCCGGAGACGTGGTCGCTGCGAACAGCTCTGTTCGGTCGGTTTGACAACGTGTTTCGTGCGCGGCCAAGTTATGGGGCGCGATAGGAGCGGTGAGGGGAGAGACCGTACCATCAAAAGTTATCCGCGTCGTGTGAGCGTGTGTGTGTGTGTTTACGTGATTTGCATACGATATGTTATTATTCTGTGTTTGCCGGAAAACCGTCGTGCGTGTCGTCGTCCGAGGTGATATTTTCTTCTGACCCGAAACGAACACTGTGTGTGCCTTGAAAATTATAAAATCGATACACATTATTGCAAGTCACACGAGTTGTATAGTTATATGTTTTGTTTTTCGGTTCGCTGAGTTCGCCAAACGTTTTCTGATTAATGTCGTCGTTTTACTCTGCATCCATCGTTCAAACTTATTATTTACCTACTGCGAATAAAACAAAATCTTACTCGACCGCAACACCTCGAATATGAAGATAATAATGCACGGTATGAGTCAGATCAATTTGACAAATGCGAACATTTTTTTTTCTTTTCATTACTTGTAACTCTTTTTTCCTTAAATAAACACTCGAATCAAGTGCCGATAAAATTGAATTTAAAGATTTAGAAATCAAATTCAAAATATTTTTATGTTCTCGTACCGTTCGATGAAAAATTCGAAACAGCCATTTTGTCAAACGGATTTTTAAATACATTTTGGTCATTAAATTTCTAATCAAGGAAATTTTCCACGGTCATTTAAGTTTGTGAATAACTCAACAATAATATCATGTTTCACACATTGCGTTCGAAATGTATACTGACTAAATTTTAGAATATTATCACATTGCTATCGTAATATTTAAAGAATAATGTTTTTAAATCACGCACATATTTTCATGGAAAGAATAATCAAAATCACAAACTTAATCTTAGCAAAACAGACAATAATTTTAATTATCATATTAAATTTGCATTTTCAAAATGTTTGAAAAATCATAATTAATTATTAATCAAAGACCATGATTTAATAAGATATTTTAAAACCATAATTTTTATACGAAGCCGTTGTATTAAATGACTAGGTATTTTAATTTTCTTTTTTTAATAGTAAAACGAAATTTAAAAAAATTTAAAATTTGAGTTTCAAAAAAATAAAAAAACAATTTGTTTTAATTATGTTATTGTGTGATTCTATAATTTGTATGCGTATATAAAAAAAAGTAATTTCATTTGTCAAATAGATCTGACTCGCCTTGCATAATGCAAGAGTGATTGATAAATTGATTGTGATGTTCGTGTACGAATCAGCGTGTTTTTGGTTTTTATACAACAACAAAATCGTTAAGACGACAGGCACAGAGCCAAGTGTACCAAAATTACGCTTAAAACCACGCTTGGTGAGAAAAACAATTGAAAGAGAGTGACAGTGAAAATAACGAATACAATTAATTGATCTTATAGACATGTTATCGATACATCAAATCGAAGTGTATGCGTAAAATAAAATTTAAATTTAAAATTTCCGATAATCGGCGTGTACACGTATAAAACGCGTTGAATATGTATAAAAAGGTTTTATTGTATTGTATGTGAAACCAAATGTGAATTTAAAAGCAATTTATACACAGCGTGCGGGTGATTTTAATTGTGCAGATAAACTGTTTACGTATTTAGCCGGAAATTAACGAATTAGTCATAACATTTCAAAACGACTAAATGCTTTTTCAGCTAAGAAATCACCCTTCTCAGGAGGGCGGGAAGAATGGTCTCACATATTGAGCGCATTAGATCTAGCGATAATGAGGTGGAAAATGACGAGGAATGGGATGAATATACGTCGAGTCGCATTATATAATTCTATAGGGTCCACCAACGCGATAAAAACTACTATTATACACATATATACATTATGCGTATAATATTATACGTATACTACAACTCGTATGACCTTTATGTCTCCGTCACATCCCGGGAGATGGTTTTGTTCACGAAGGTTTAGTTTTTATAAGTCGTTCATCACTACCACCATACTAATAATAATGATAATTATAATACTAATAACAATAATTGTAGTTTACGCGATGCACTCTACTGCCCGGAAAATTATATCATTATGGTAATTGGAGATTTTCCGGTCATCGTCGTCGACGTTGCCGGTCGTCGGTAGTGATCGGCGAGATACTCTTTGTGACTTACGCACTGCATCGAATTACCAAAACAACGATCACTGCACACACACACACACACACACACACACACACACACACACACACACACACACACACACACACACACACACACATGGTTTAGCACGCTCACTCCGTTTATTCTACGTCAGCGTAGTGTTTTTTGTAAATTAAATATACATATATTATAATATATGTCATGTTATATTATCAATTGGTTAATACAAAGTCACATAAAATGCGTAGTTAAGGAAAAAACCTATTTTTCAGAATTTAAGACCAAGTTACGGTCTTTTTCGGGCCCATAAAAAAGTTCGGGTTTGGGAGAAATTCTACCCTCCATCCCTTCTGTTTACGGGCCTGCATACACACACACACATCTATACATTAAGTGTGAAGTTTAAAGAAATTAATACAAAACATTATAACAAAACTCTATGATCAAAAACAATACCTGTAGAATCGTCAACTGAATTTTCGCAAATACGACGAAAGGTGGTCCTCAACATTTACACTGTTGAGTAAACAACACATTTCAAAAAAAAAAACAATGACAATAAAAACAGATGCCTTTCAAGTGTTCACGGTTTTAGTACAACGCAAAAAAGAACGTAAGAATTACGTTGAATATCAGTTGACTTAGTGATTCGCTATTCGTAATGAAGTATTTAAAGACATTTATAATCTACTCTTTATCATGTTTGAGTATAGTAATTGGTATGGATAGTTTTAGAAATAAAGACAGTCATATCAAAGGCAACAGCACTGAAGAAAAAGAACTTGACGATTTTTTCTGGCAGATTCGACACATGCAAAATGTCACGACCAGAGAAGCCTTGCTCGGCGGCAACAAAACTTCGATCGAAAAATTTTTTCAGCAATCGGGTGTACGGATTCCTTCAAAATCTTTATATCCGGTCTCGAGTCTGCCAGATGCCACCGGATTCGCACGGTTGTTGAGTGTTGTCATGTCATGTGAGTACAGTGAATTGTTATACTTTTTGGTGAAAATCTTACAAAATGTTCAAGTATACATTAAAGCTATGCATTTGAAAAATAAGACGAGGAAAGAGAGATTCAGTATTATCACAACCGATTTTTACAAACCGATACTGAAACTTCTATCACCCACTATTTTAACACTGGTAGCTTTACTGAAAAAAAATAACAATGTCTCCACTAAACATCATGAAATTCTGACAATAACGTTGTCGTGGTATATTTACATCACGAATATAGTTGAAAAGGGCGATAAAATCGACGACGGAATCGATGAAAAACAAGAGTTTAAACGTCAGTTAAATTCGTTAATCATGACAAATTTGCAAGTTGAAATTTATTTAAAAAATTTCAATTTGACTAACTGTCGGAACATCGATAGTTTTAGCGAATATCGAAACAACGTAAACACAGAAACTGTATTCACAGTACTGCATCCTTCAGCGGTAACATATTATGATACAATACAACAAACTTTCAAAAGGAAATGTGACGAGTTAAACAACATCGTATACCGTAAGTATTCAAGTGAAATCAATAACGAAAACACATTTTTTATTTTCACTGCTGATACACATTATTCCGAGAAGTTAATAGATATAATCAAACAGCATGTCTCGAACCAACCTGTAAAGATTAGATGGGATGGTACGACCGACGAAGACATAAGTGTAGTTTACGAGAAATATATTGCGAAAAATGTTAATGACATCGAAACCATTTTGAGATTCGAAAGAATAATACTTCAAATAATAACCAAATTCATCGTCGCGTACGTGTCGGAAATATTGAATGATATCGTCGAAACGACCGGTGACACGGACGTTGTCGAAAAGTGCAACAATATGACGATCGATCTGTTAGACAAGCACTTACAAAAATTCAAACGGGACGGTCAACCTTTGTACTTGATAAATAACATGTCGATCATCAGAGCTGATTTGTCGACCGTATGTTTTAAATATGAGACGTCAGTTTCGGAAAACAAATCACGTATGCGAGAACACGCTAAACAACTAAAAACATCAATAATCGAAATTCCGATTAAGGGCAATTATTACAACGGATTCGTGGACTTTTTGGAAGCGTTATCGAACACAGTCATTTGTACCAAGTTACATCCGTCAGTATCGAACGCGTTTTGGGAAAAACTTTATTTCGTGCCTACAAACGTCTTTGAGTATATCGTTGATTTGAAAAAGTTATACACTCAGATTCTATTAGAAGAAAAACGTAATAAGTCTGTATGTGAAGGAGCAATAAACAAAACCGAGGAAACAATCAAATCCGTACTAAATAAAACAAACGAATGCGAAAAACTCATAAATGCGGAAGGTAAAACTAATGACTATGATTGCTTTACCGAACTAAAAAAATTATACGACAAGTTGAAGCATTACATCTACGACATTGGTTCACAGTTAAACGGGGTCGATGACTATAATTGGAGAAAATTATTTTTTATTCTCTATTACGCTATAGACAATAACGTATCATCCGACGACAACGAAAACGATTATGACATACTGTATCTTAAGACCGTGAATGTAGTTGTAAGCGATGGTTTTAAATTTGGTTCTGACATTACATGCACATCTATCAAAAGTCAACCACGAATGAGCTGTTTAGGATCTCTCACAAAAATCCGTTTCAGGAGAAATGTCAAGAATAACAATAACCATATTTTCGATTTTTTCAATTCCATACGTGATTATGTGGATGAAATCGTTAAAAATCCTATAATACAGCAAGTTGCTATAAGATTATATTTTGACGGTGTCAAGATGACACTATCGGAGGTGCATCAGATGCACAAGAAAAACTCAATCGATCAACTTCAGGAGAACTATGATTACTTCAGATTCCTAGTTAGATACATCATTGCTGTAGTTTATTATAAAATTAATGAGATTATCGATGGAATCGTAAGTTTTGAAAAAAATTTGCCATGGTCAAAGGAGGTAGAGGATGAAGTAGAATCGAAATTTCAACTTTTTATGCAATTACCGTTGTATATAGCGATGCCAGTCAAACCGATTCTCGACATGTTTGTCTTAGTTCTCAAGACGACCAAATCTGAGAATCATTTTGACTTAACAAAATACCAAGAAGTAGTCCATCAAGAGATTGAAAATTTAGGGGTAGATATGACCACGTTTTCTACATCGGAGAATACGAATGGTCCTGTTCTCTTAAATTCACTTATCACTACAATCGATGCTCTAACGGAGACTTACATGAATGGCAAATACAAATCAAGAATAGAAAATGCAGTGGAACATTTCGGAATGGATAAAAATGACCGTATAATGATGTTTTATGAATGGTATAGACAATAATAAAGGATACTGCTATCAATTGATGCACAATTTTTTTTCATAGTTATTTAATCTTTATGAACATTACACTTTATTGAGACATAATTTTAAGTATTCATTGTTATGTTTTAAGTAAACTAAAATAAAAATAATTATAATTATTATTATAATACAAATCACGTCACCAAAAATTGTATAAAAGATATTTTTTCTTTAGAACATAACTACATTTATTTTTCCTGTGATTATTTTAAATTTATTCTATATGAAACTTCAAAACGTAATGTGTAAATCTTCTGGATTAGCTGTATTAAAAAAAAATTAATATTTTTGATGTTTTATTAAACATGGAACGATTGAAATGGCTTTAAGTGTGTATATTATACTCGTATATTTATTTTTGGACATTGATTAAATCTTATGTAGAACTAATATTATAGCTTACATCTTGATTTGCTAACATTATATCCGATAAATAAACAATGAAAATTTTATTGAATTTTTTTGATTTTTATATTTATTTCACAAGATACTTCATTCCTCATTTATTTTATTGGTGTATCAATTGTCGTATACCTATCTCTCGATGGTACACAAAAAGGATAATAACATATACTACTGAATTAACTTTATTAAACAAAAACAAACATACAAAAAAATACGAGTCTCCAACAACGACCACGGTACTCAATGTCTCACCAGGAGGCCCGTACTGTCCCTCTACCACAATGCTTACGTCTTTAAGTATTATTTTACAAAGTACTACCTCAGCACATTTGCTTCATTGGCCTATTATTCCGAATATTGTGGTATATATTATTTTTATTATTTAATTATTTAGCATATACAACACTCCCTTATGTTACAAAAAAAAAATATGTCCTCATATTTTAAATCTAAAAATATACAATGAAATGTACCTATAAGTAAAATAATTATATCATACAATTTAAGAAAACAATAAAAAAATTACAGTTTTGTCGTAATATTTGTTAGCTTAACAGAGTGTATAATATGTAACCTAATATGTAATATAGTTTACCAAGTTTGAAAGTAATGTTAGTTTTGAACATATCGGAAATCGACAGAGGACAACGCAGGGTTGTTACAATATTAGATTATAGGTATAGGTGCTATAATAATTGCATAAATTATTGTTTTACATATTTTTAGTGTTTACAGTGTGGAAAGGTAAATAAGGATTGTGAAATCACACACATACATACACATATATGCATATATATATATATATATATACATATACACACACACATACTATATATATATATATATATAGGTACATATTTCTTTCTTTTTTTTTTTTTATTGGAGAGTAACTGTTTTGGGAAAGATAATATTCATAATATTTAAAACACCTTTTTTTAATTGTTGTGTCCAAGTATTTTTTGTGTTTAATTATTATTTATCTTGAATGGTGTTTCTTTCTTCTTATGTTTGCCGAAATAATTTTTTTTTTTTTTTTTTTTTTTAATATTTTATTTGATTTTTTACTTTAATTGCCATCTGGGTTTGTTATGTTCAGTAATTTGATGCTTCGGGTAATGATAGTATTCTAATTTTTATAAAAGTATTTCGAAAGGTAAATTTTATCATATTAGAAACGATGTCCCATTTTTTGTTGTCCAAGCCAGAACATATTTTAGGTAACGCTAAGTTTTTTATATTATTTTCTATGCAAAATTGTTTTGTTTTTTCTAAGGTTCTGAAAATATTAGAATACGTAGGTTTATAAGTCGTTCATCAACACCAACATGCTAATAATAATGATAATTATAATAATAACAACAATAATTGTAGTTTACGCGATGCAGTCTAGTGCCCGGAAAATTATATTATTATGGTAATTGGAGATTTTCCGGTCATCGTCGTCAACGTTGCCGGTCTCGGTAGTGATCGGCGAGATACTCTTTGTGACATACGCCTGCCATCCGATAATGACAAATCATGCACATAATATTATATACATAAGTGTTACGCACTACATCGAATTACCAAAACAACGATCACTGCACACACACACACACACACACACACACACACACATACATACGAAACGTCCCTTGTCAGATCCGTAAGAAAAGATGTACGTTGTGGGATCCAACCGAAATATACAATTCTAGATGCTTTAAAAAATATACATTTTTTAAAATTTAAAAATTAACGTTATGTGATAATTATTTATGCTTTACACTCAAAAAAACTTTTGGTCCCGATATATCTTTATCAGATCCAGTGTGTGTAAGAAAATGTTAGCATTTTATGAGATCCATCTGTGTGTTTTTTTGTTTACTAAGCATTATGTGAGATCCAAGCACTGATTCCATTTCAAACCATCATACTTAATGAGATCATTGCAACGTTGCCATATTGTACTAATTTTAATACAGTACCTACCGGTCATATATATTAATATCAATATGCTATGATAGTGCGTTTCGCTAACGCAGTGAGATCTTCTACTTACTATATATTTAGTCTTCTCCAACTGATTTAATACTGAATACTTAAAGTTCTAAAACCTATTTTTTATGTTTCTGTATTAAAGAATTGTCATATTAGGTACCATTCTAGATTATTATGTATTAAATACATAATAAATTGTATTACTTACAACTTACAAAAACCCCTGTAGAACCTAATCCTAAATATTTTTTATTTAATTTAAGTACCTATAGTTGATACACAAAACTGTATTTTTAATTTATTTGTAATGATCACCGAAGTGTAATTACTACAGTTATAATATAGCATTTAAATACGGTTTTAATAACACATAAAAATCATGAAAACTCAACAATAGAAATTACTTTCTTAGACTACCTTATTAGAAATCAAAATTTTTTTTTTTTGACAAAAATCTTTTATTTTATTTCAACTTGAAACATTGAGTAGGTGATTAGTTTAATTAAGTATATTTTCTTAAATGAGTTACTTATAATTATAATAATATAATATACACCTAAACAATTTGAAGTACAACATATTATTAAAAATAAAACTTTATAGAAAATATACCTACAATTTTTTTTTTTTAATTACAAACAGTCCTTCTTTATGATGTTGTGTATAAATGTTTTGATTTTTTTCCATGGTTTATCTTTTAACAAAGCATGTTTTTTTTTAAGGTTTTCGCATTCTTGTTTCTTAGGAGCTTTTTTCAATAAAATATTTTTTTTGAAATAATCGGTAGTTATTTTACGCTCTTCTTCAGTCCAAGCAACTCTAACATATTTTGGTGAAGTTGTTTTTAAGTTTGAATAGTTGATATTTTTCGGTAGCTTTTCTTTTTTTTGGTTGATATTTTACTATTTATACTTTTTGGAATCTCAACATCTAAATTCTGATTTTGAAATTCATCCTCAGATGAGACGTCTTCATTTACTTCTTCTTCTGAAACTAATGCCTCAACATTTACATCTATTTCATCTAAGTTTTTCCCCCTAAATTGATGTCCTTGACCTTTTTCCATCATTAATAAAATTTTGCTTATCTTAGCAACTTGGAAAGTACTATCTGACAGGCGATAAAAATCTTTATGCACATCTTTATTATGACCAAGGAAGTTGGCCAACTGTTCTATATCATTTTCAGTTAAATTTAATAACTGTGCAACAGTTGCAATTTGTTTTCTTAACTTTGTAGAGGTTAAGTTTTCCGGGTTTTTGGCTCCTGATTCTTTACCTAATTTACGTATGGCATCAGATCCTCTTAAAGAATTTATAGAATTTGGTAAAGCGAATAAAAAAGGATTTTCTTTATTAATAAAATTACTAGTTTCTCGTATGGCCAGTAAAAACTTGATAGTTTTTTGCATGTTAATAGTAAATAATATTGGCACACCACGACCGCGTTTACCCCGTATAACAATTCTCTTAAACTGTTTGGTCAATTGTTTTTCTATGTTAGAAAGTGAAAAATCAACTTCTTCCTGGGATATTTCAGAAGGAGCACATAAATAAGTTTGTAACAAAATCCTTTGAACTTCTCCTGATCTTCTACGGTTTAACAAAATAAGCTGACTAAGTATGCTTTCTTGGAGTTCTCTGTACGCATTGATATTACTTGGATTTTCTTTTAATTCTTTTATACATCTATTTTGTACATTTATTAAATAGTCCCTAAATATTTTTATGTCTGATGTTAGTGGAAGATACGCTGGTTTGTTCCATTTCTTTTGAAATATCTCTTTACATGCATTAGTGGAAATTTCGTATGACCACTGCTTTTCAATAATTGATTTCATGTTTAAAAGTGATTTTTTCATTTTCTTTTGTGTATCATCCAGATCCAAGTGTTTACTTTCTTTTAAAATATTAAACTCAGCTATATCGCAACATTGTTTCAAGGCACTTCCCATTTTTAAAACTATTGATGGTGATCCAAATTTGTCATTTTTAGCATCAAATCCTGCTACAATTTTGGTACATTTTATAATTTTATCAAAATGTTTGGGAGTTAAACAGTCTAGTAATGATTTAATATTAGAATCTTCATTTTTCATCTCAATTAGAAGTCTTGCAAGAATTCTCATTTTTTGAGAAACAATATTGATTAAATGTTTTTCACGATGGCATTTTAAATACCTTGATCCAAATGATTTAATTAAAGAATCAGTTTTTGCTATAAGAGAAATATTATCAACTGCCATTCTAGGAAAAACTTCTTTGACTAATTGTTCATCAGTTTCAGTAAATGTTAGCAAAAGATTTTGAGCATCCGCCTGAGCTTTGTTTCTACCTTTTTGTTCAGTTTTAAAGCTTTTACAAATTTTCTCATGTCTATATAAATACTTCTTTTTATATAAACCATAACAGAGTTTACAAGGTAAGTAATCTGCTGCATTTGAAATTGCTGAAAATTCATTTGGTCTTCTTACAGGTTTAATAACTTGTTCACTACCAACATTGCATAAAAAATTTCCTCGTTTACGAAGTTGATCCGCAAGAATTTTTCGATCTTTACTTCCCTGTGGAAAAGAAAGGTATCGAGCTACATCCATTTCTGATTTATGCTTCCTAATAATGTGTCTTGTGAAATTCGTAACATTTTTCTCGCAAAATATACAACAATCAGTCTTGTCCCATAATCTCTTGTTGTTGATTTGATTTTTTCTTGAACACTGAACTGAGGCATTAAAATTGTAACCAACTTTTGTATTTTTTGAAAAAATTGTGCCTTTTGGATCGAGTACACTATGATGTTTGTCACTCATGCGAGAAGATGAAGAGTAATTAGATTCGTTTTCACTCACAAGACATTGATTTACAATAATGTCTGATTTCAATGATATTTCATCATCAGAATGTATATTATTGTCACTATTGATTTGAGATGGTGGTATGTAATCTGATCCTGAATCATACTCATACTCATAATTTGATCTTGAATCATAATCTAAATCTGAAAATTTTTAATAATATAAAAAATATTAATATCATTTAGTATCTTCTAGACATAAATTTAAAATTTTCATAAAAAGGCTTTCAAAAATTGGAAATATAATAAATCAGTATTCTCAAAAATAATTACTGCACCCAACACTAAATTAAATATAGTATTAAACTATCTAAGCATTTAAAAAAATAAATTAAACTACCTTCAATGTGATATGAGTTAGAATTGTTCACAATATTCTTGACATTCGCATCATTCAAACATGATAAACTAGTAATTTCGTTGTTATCTACTGTATTTAACACTAAATAAGAAATAGTATCTTTATTTATTATCATTTATTAAAATTAGAAAAAATATTACCTACCATCATGACATAAGTTTAAATTGTCTACAATTTCTTTAACATTCCAATTATTTGAATATACTAGACTAGTACTTCCAACACTATCAACAGTATTCAACACTAAATAATAAAAATGTATTATTAACTTATACATACAAAATAAATAGTAGGTATTAATATAAATAGTAACTAATAAATTGAACAATCACCTTCGTCATTCAAATTCTGACTATTCACAGCATCATTAGCTTTCTCGTTACTCGAACATGATAAATCAATATTATCAAAAATATTTACAGCTTTCAACTCTAAATTAAAAATAATATCATTAAACTATCGAAGCGATTAAAAAAAATAATTACACTACCTTCAATGTGATATGAGTTAGAATTGTTCAATATGTTCTTGACATTTGCATCATTCAGACATGGTAAACTAGTACTTTCATTGTTACCTACAGTATTCAACACTAAAAAATAAAAAATGACATTAACTTATTCATACCAAATAAATAATATTATTAATTTAACTAAACAACCACCTTTGTCACTCGAATTCACACTATTCAAAACATTGGCTTTCTCATTACTCGAACATGATAAATCAATATTATCAAAAATATTTACAGCTTTCAACTCTAAATTAAAAATAATATCATTAAACTATCGAAGCGATTAAAAAAAATAATTACACTACCTTCAATGTGATATGAGTTAGAATTGTTCAATATGTTCTTGACATTTGCATCATTCAGACATGGTAAACTAGTACTTTCGTTGTTATCTACAGTATTCAACACTAAATAAGAAAAAGTATCTTTAAATTATTTATTAAAAAAAAAAAAAAAATTAACTACCATCATGACATAAGTTTAAATTGACTACAGTTTCCTTGACATTCCAATTATTTGAATAAACTAGACTAGTACTTCCAACACTATCAACAGTATTCAACACTAAATAATAAAAATATATTATTAACTTATTCATACAAAATAAATAGTAGGTATTAACTAATAAATTAAACAACCACCTTCAAAACTCGAATTCAGACTATTCGCAACATCGTTGGTTTTCTCATTATTCAAACATGATGAATCAGTATTCAGCACTAAATAAAAAGTTGTAGTTATCGTTAAAATCACTTATTTTTTGCTAAATATTTATTTTCAAACTACCATAATACTATATTACATAACACATAATTTAAATTTCATTTAAACACACTTAAATACCAATGTATTATATATAAGAGTTATAATTATGTGTTCTTCTAATAGTTCAATTTTTTTTTTTTTTTAATATTAATTTTATTAGAATATAACTAGGTTTATTTTGTTTTTATCTATATTGAATTATGATTTTGTTTTGTAACAACATTATAAATTAATATTGATTTTGGTACATCATAGTAGATTTTATAATTGGTTTTATGTTTCTTTAAAATTGTTGAATTTACTGTGCAAAAAAAAAAAAAAGATAAGATAATGGTGGTGGAAGTTTGTGCTTTGTCGCTTCGCTCCTCGGACAGGTGATGAATGCACCAGGATACAGGAAACAAGTGGGATACACGAGATGAATTGATAGATTATGCATTTAAGGATAGATTTTGGGATTATTTTATATTATAAAAAAAAAAAAAACAATTCTGAACAAAGATCAGTTGAATAATTTTAACCGTCTTCGAATAGCTCAAAAAAAGACAAAATTATTCAAAAATAGTACCACGTATAGATGATGCCAATATTAACATTTGATAAAAGTTTCAAGTCTCTACGGTAAGTACTTTTTGAAAAATAACAAAAGTCTATAATATGTTTAAAGTAAATAGTTATTTTAAGCATGAATTTTTGATATTGTAAAAATTACAGTTTCAGATGCTCGTTAAAATTATTGATTGAACCGATTGCGATATTTTTTTAAATTTTTGCAAGCAATGCTTAAGAGGAGGCCACACCGGCATAAAATACGGCACAAAAACGGTTTCACGTGTTCCAAGAATACGGCTTACTCGGTGGTTTTAGAGAAAAAAACCTTAATTGAAACTTGTAGAGAACAATTTTTTTTAGGGCAGTATAGGACTTAATTTTATATTGATATTGATATGTTAATTAATTGACTCAAAGGAAAAAGTAAAAAACACGAACATTCTTAGATTGAAACACTCAGCTTTGAAAACAAAAATCAAAAATTGAAGCTTATATTGCCCTAGAAAAAATTGTCCTTTACAACTTTTATCCAAGGTTTTTTGCTCTAAAATCAATCAGTAAGCTGTGTTTTTGGAACTAGAAAACGATGATTTTCGTCAAAAAGAGTTTTAATACGGCCGCCATGTGCTGCTATTCCGATAACAGCGGCAGTATTCTAAAACCCTACTCATTTCCCCACACCGGCCGCATATGCAGCGGACGCGGGTCGCGTCATCTCCACGGACGAAAACATACTTGTTTATCACAGCCCGCGCACGGTTTATAAATAACCAATTCGTGGATAATAATAATGTTGTCAACAAACAACAATATCAATCAAACAAATAATAATATTATTATGTTGCTTGATTTTCTACGCAGTATTGCAGCGGTCCGCTATAATTGAACCTACGCGTCCTTGTGTCGTGTTATAAATCTGTCGTTTATTTTACCTATACATTTTATATATTTGTATACTACCGTAAAAGTATGTGATGGTGCTTGAGTGCATATTTTAGAGTGTTGTCTGTACTTTGATAATTAATATAGCTTCTTTCAAAATGGAAAAGACACAAAAAAATCAAAAAACAAAACCGATTATGTCCAAAAAAAAGTCAATTAAAGCAGTAATGAAATTGCGTTTAGCTAAAAAGTATAAAACAGTAGTTCCATTCCCCAATAATATTACAGCTATACATCAGATTAATGAAGAAGAACACATAAGGTAGGTATTATTTTATTAGTATAAAAATAAGGAGTCTATCACATTTTGTCCGTTTATAAGTATGTACCTATATTATTATATAATATTGAAAGTATAAGTTTATTATATTTTATAACTCCATACTCTTATTGAATTATAGACCGCCGGAAAATTATAATAGTGCTAATGAGTTATCTTTATCAACATCATCATTTGGTTTTTCATCGGGACGGATTTCATGTGTTGCAACAACTAGTTTTACTGATTCCAATAGTTTAAACACTGCGTAAGTTAATTATCAAACATTTTCTTATATAATACGTAATACGTACGTCGTGTACATGCATTATTATATACAGTAAAGTATTGTTGTTAACCTACACATACATAGGCAGAGCCGGTGTGAGGGTAAGGTCACTCTGAGGAGCACCCATTGTCCGGGAGGTGCCAAAACTACAAAAATGTTTTTACAAATTGGTTTTTTTGTGGTTTTTATGAAAATAAATAATTTTTTCTTGCGTCTAATGTATATTATTTTGCAATTACTTTAAAATAACGAAAATAAATAATTTACAAGTTGAGAAAACTCTTTTCCTATATTTTCATCCATGATCAAAAAAGGTGCAAGTTGACATTTTTGCTTGGGGCACATTTTCACCTTCACCGGCCCTGTACATATAGGTACCTAAACATTTTTTTGTATTGAAATACTATATCTATATGTACATGTCTTATATGACATGGCAACTTGTAGATATACGTCAACACCAGTTAGTGGTATTAATATTGTACCAACTCCAAGTTTTGATAGTGCCGAGTCACACAATAGTGATACATTAGGAGATAAGCTAACTCAAGAAACAGCAACAATAGAATTCTCAAACCAAGATATTGAGTCTCACGTATTAGCTACTGAATTTGAAAACGATACTATCAAGTTAGAAAAGTTTTGAGTTTTTGACAAAATAAATTTTTTTATCAATTTTGTTTTAAAATATTACAATATTTATTTGTATAGGAAACCCGTTTTAACTGGTAGACGAATAGTTGATATTTGTCATATTTTTAAACAAATCCAAAAAATTGTACATGATGACAGAGTTGGATGTTCATTTGTGAATATGGAATTTATATCCGAAAGTCGAAATGGATTTTTTTCTAAATTTAAATTTGTTTGTCAAATGTGCAAGACTACAGCAATAATTTCGTCAGACTGTAAGGAAGAGTCTCGTCTTCCAATAAATGAAGCTGTAACGAATGGTACTGTTGCAATTGGTAAGGTCAATATGATTTATACTTTTTATTTTCCTGTGTACACGATAACTTGTCGAAATAATGCTTCAAGTTTCAACATCAGGGGTGATTTACGTTAAATTAATATGTCGAAAATTTAATACAAAGTTCCTTATAATGTTTACTAATTGTAATCAAAAAATATCAAAATTCGTTAGTCTCAATTTGTTTTTTTGTATTTAAAGTTAAAATTTTTACGAAGTATGTCAAAATCTCGAAAATTAGCAAGTTATTCTAAATTTAAATTAAATTTAAAATTCATAAAAATTTTAAAATATCCATAGAATATAGATCTACTCTATATAATTTCGCCGAGGTCCACTCCAAACCCATACTATACAGCAGAGCATGTTACCCGGTTTTTAAATTTGTATTCAATGATATAAAATCATTGTAAATTGTAAAACGTTGGTCAGCGTATATTGTAATAAGAACTTTAAAATATAAAAAAAAACTACAATCGTTATTCTCTAGTTAAATAAATCTCGGCAACATTTGAAATTAAAATATATTGTGTTTATAGATTTTTTAGATTTTTTGCTACAGCTAGTATAAACTAATTATGAGAAACCATGTTTTAAATGTTCAAGATTTTTTACCCAGCGAAAAATGTCATCGATATTTATAAAAAAAAAAATAAATTTTAAATGTCTGTAAATAGTTCAAAAGGAGTTAAATATTGTGAAAATTATATCGTGCATAGAAAATTCTAATAATATTAAGAAAATTCGGAGAAAATTTCAAGTACCTATCTACGGTTATTCGTTTTTTAGTTACATTGAAATAAGAAAACAGTTCCATGAGATATCCATAGTTTACTGGTACAATTTCAAAAAAATTTAATTTTAAACGCTCGTTTCTCACTCAATTTACAAATGTTCATGATTTTAACAAATGTTGTCAAATTCGAATTTCAGATGCATATAAAAAAAAATTTTGTAAATCACTAAGTATTTAAAATTATAAAACAGAATATCCACTGTTAGTTTTAAATTAAAATAATAATGCAGCATACTTTATTTTCTTGTTTATACTTCTAAATAAATTTGTTTTAAAAATTAGGTATTGGTCAGACCCAGTTATTTGAATTTTCTGCAGCAATTGAAATTCCATGTATGTCAAATACAACATTTTCTAGACATCATAATTTGTTAAGTAGTAGTATTCACAATGTAGCATGGGAGGAAATTCGTAAAGCCGGGGAAGAAGAGAAACAATTAGCTATTGCAGCCGGAGACGTGGATGCCGACGACGGGATTCCATTTTGTACTGTAGTTGCTGACGGACAATGGTCAAAACGCAGCTACAAGACAAAATATGATGCTTTGTCTGGCGTTGTGAGAACTATTTTGTTTTACACTTAAAGTTTTAAAGAAAGTTTTTAAGTTTATTTAATACATGCACTTAGGCCACCATTATCGGATACAGAACAAAAAAAATACTGTTTATTGGCATACGAAATCGATTTTGTATAATATGTAATCGTGCTAAAACCAAAAATGAATCTCCATCAAATCATAACTGCTTTCTTAACTGGAAAAAATCTGCAACGTGTATGGAAGCTGATGGAGTAGCAGAAGGGTTTTTAAAAAGCGTAGAGTTGCACGGGTTGAAATTTAAAAGGCTTATCGGTATATTTTTATAACATAAATAATAAATATTGTAGTCAGTTACGTCTTATAGTAATCCATTATTAGTATATACAGAGTGGTCCGCCAAGGCGACCGGTGCCGATGCCAGTTTGTCCTCAAAAATACACTCTACGGGAATAACGATACCGCCTTGTGGAAGTTTGGAAAACCGGCACCGGTCCCCCTAAAGAAATAATTATTAATTACTATATAATATGTTGTTTTAGGAGATGGTGATAGCAGTGTAACAAAAAGGTTATGTGAAATACTGCCATATGGACCAAATTTTCTAGTTCAAAAAATTGAGTGTCGTAACCACTTATTACGCAATTATGTACAAAAATTAACTGCAATGGCTAAGAAAACCAACTACCCCATAGATTTAAGAAAATTTGTTTTAAATAATTTAATGAGATTTCGCACCGCTGTTGTAAAAGCTGTACGATATCGTAAAAATGAAACATCTTCCACAAATACTAAAATAACTGGTAACTATGGTTGATAATAAATATTATTTGAAATATAGTAATTAAATTAATATTTAAAATGGTATGTATAATAACATAAATTATAATATATTATATATTATATTTTTTAAAAAAGCTACCTGCGTTGACAATAAATATATAATAATTTTATATTTAGGTTTATCAAAAGATTTGTTAAATAGTCCATATCATGTTTTGGGCCAGCATTCAAAATGCGATACTTATTTTTGTAATAAGAAAAATCTTGATGAAGATATTTGGGTTAAACTTGCCGAAAATAGTGGAATGATGACGGAGATCAATAATATAGTCAATAGATTAGTTATAAATTCGAGTAGTTTGATAGTAGATGTTGACAATAACATTTGTGAACAGTTTAACAGTCTAATTAATAAATATATTGGGGGGAAAAGGATAAATTTGTCACAACGCAACACTTATAATACACGAATTGAAGCAGCTGTAGTAGCGTTCAACTCAAAACAGTACTTACGAGCAATAAACACACATATTACCAAGAAAAGTCCAGGTACAACAAAATTAATTGTAATTTATGACTTAATGTTTTTAAAAAAATATTTTTTTCGTTCAAGGCATATTTGGAAAAGCGTTTTTAAAAAACGTCCAGAGAAAACGAAAAAATAATATAAGAAGACGTGAATTGTTTCCTCTGCAGAAAGCTAAGAAACAGTTGTCTAAATCAGGTCCCGATGAACATTACGGTCTCGCTGAAGAATTACCACCTGATGATTTTTCGTTGGAAGATTTGGAAATAAAAAAAAATGATTTCATAAATAAGTTGAAAAACACAGATATAGGTATTTAATTGACACCTACTATACAGCAGAGTGATACCCACTTACCCATTTTTTTTTAGTTATAATTAAATTTTTATATTCTAGTTTATTTGGAAAATGAAACAAGAGATCAGGGAATATCTCAACTTTGGCATTCCGAAAGGCGCAAACGAATAACAGCATCGAACGTGGGTAAAATATGTAAAATGAGGTCTTCCACATCATGTAAAAAAATAGTTCATGGCCTGTTGTACGGAAATATCAATTGTAAACTTAAAGCTGTTGAGTATGGACGTGTTATGGAACCCGTCGCTAAGGAAAAGTACAGCTTGGTTTTTGGTTCAAATATAAAGCCTGTTGGTCTATGTGTGGATAGTAATATTCCTTACTTAGCGGCAAGCCCCGGTAATATTATAATATAATTTTAATATAAGTATTAAAGTATTTAAATTTGTTATTTTCTTTATTTCATTTAGATGGCCTTATTGGAGACGACGAAATAATCGAAATTAAATGTCCGTATTCCGCCAAGGACTACATAAATATATTTGAAGCTATAAGTGATGGAAAAGTAATACAGTAATAATTCATAACTAATCTTATTTTAGATTCTATTTTTTTTTAAAAATATTTTAAACTCTCTAGATTAGTTATTGTACGGTTGATGAGAATAAAGAAGTAGTTATTCTTAAAAAGAACCATGATTACTATTTTCAAATTCAAACACAGCTTCACGTAACTAAAAGAATATTATGTCATTTTTTTATTTTTACCGAAAATTGGTATTACAGTATAGATGTAAAATACTGTGAACAATTTTGGAGTCAAAACATCCAACCTCTTTTACATATGTAAGTATAATATTAACTATCAAACAAATAAATAAATAACTAATGTAGGTATTAAGAAGTAATGATCTTATTACAGATTTTATTACGAGTGTTTGTTGCCAGAGCTGATTAATCCGCAATTTGGAAAGAGATTATTAATAAGCGACATTAAAGAATCAGAACGAATCATAAAAAACCAAGAATACAAACAACGCACTGTAAAAAAAAAACGAAAATTAACAAATAAATAAAAGCAAAAGTTTAAAGTTAACCAAACATTGAAAATTGGTTCACTGATTCAGTTGTTATTTGTACCTAATTATATTTTTTAAAGTCATACAATTGTACAGGTTATTATTAATAAATGCTACATTAAAATATTTAATTTTTGATATTTTAAGTGGTAAATATTGAAAAAACCGTATGCATATAATATAGGCAAAATTCCAAGTCTATAGCTCGTTGTAATAATGTAGGTACAACTGTACAAGGTCATACGTAATGGCGAAAATATTCAATTAACTTTTATGTCCCTACACATATAATAGTTTAGTTATGAATAGTTTTGTAAAGTTTCAAAAATTTTCAGTTTTTCGTAACTTATGAAAAACTTTGTCTCGAATTTAAAAGCCTTAGGTAGGTATTAAATTAAAAATGTTAGAAATTATAATTTTATGTGCTAAAACCATCAATATTACCTATAGCCTATATTTGAATCAGTAATAATTCAATAAATACAAATGAAGCTATGTTATAGTACAGTTTCTGCGATCTATATAATATATTGGTGTACATATTTAGGTAAGCAGTGGCTTACATTATAATCGTCATTTCATAGGTGCGCGCGGGTATTTAAAATATTACGGCTGCATTTTCCGTGTACGTGCATGAATTTTATATTGGCGCGAAACGTCTTCGAAGAACGTTCATAACATAATAACGGCGCTCCCGAACGAGCAGGCCGCCGGGCGCCGACTGTAACTAGTGGGCGTGGCTTTAACGCCGCGCGCTTGCGGATCTCTAAAACACTTAACAGCGCGTTCTCTCGGCCGTTGTATACGTTTTGATTTGCGTGTGGCCTCCTCTTAAGAACAACCTTGTATTAAATTTCATTTCTTAACTTTATATACTAAAAATTTTATGAATTTTCAACTACAAAAAAACTTCAAATTTTCGCAATTTATTACTCATTTCGTAAAAATATTAACTTTCTATGCTTATAAAAAAAAAATCGTACATTAAACTTTGGATTTTTTTTTATACCGATAAGTACAATTTTTGAGGAGTCTTGTTTTAAATTTTCAAGATTTTTTGGCCAGCCAAATTTTTTTTATCCACTTTTTAGAAAAAAAATAACAAAAGTTGAAAATTTAAATTGTCTATAAAAATCTCAAAAAAAGTTAAAAGTTTTCAAAAGTTGTACCACGTATTGATGATTTCAATATGAACATTTGGTGAAAGTTTCATGTTTCTACGACTTATACTTTTTGAATAAGACCAAATATCAAAAATCGTTGAAGGCTAAATTGTTATTTTACGCAATCATGTAATTTTATTATTTCATAAAAATTTGAACTTTAGATGCTTATAAAAAAAAAAATGTGAGTAACGATTTTTGATTTTTTTTAATAGCGATTATTATTACTTATGAGGAACCTTGTATTAAATTTTCAAGATTTTTTGGCCAGCCAAATTTTTTTTATCCACAATTCAGTAAAAAAAAAAACTTCAAATTTTTGCGATTTTTACATATTTCCTACAAAATTGAACTTTAGACGCTTATAAAAAATAAACTGTACATTACGCTTTGGATTTTTTTTTATACCGATAAGTATTACTTATGAGGAACCTTGTATTAAATTTTCAAGATTTTTTAGCCAGCCTAATTTTTTTATCCACATTTCAGAAAAAAAAAACTAAGAAAAGTTGAAAAATTTCAATCGTCTATAAAAAGCTCAAAAAAAGTCTAAATGTTTCAAAAATTGTACCACGTATAGATGATTCCAAAATAAACATTTGGTGAAAATTTCAAGTATCTACAATTTATGTTTTTGAGTAACAGCTAAATAAAATAATCGATTTGGTCAAAAACATGTTTTTCACAAAAATTACCGTTTTGTCCTCATTTTTTGTTTGTTTTTCCCCCCGTATTTGAAAACTTTTGTGAATTTTCACTTTTCACCTCTCTAAGGTACCTCTGATATTCGTTTAGCTACCGAAAACCACCAATGAAGTTCAAAATTGAAGCATTATTTCGAGTAGTTATGGTGTACACAGACACAAAAAAAAAAAAAACTAACGAAAAAAAAAAACACACATCAATCATCATAGTAAAATCAATATATTCTTCATTTCGTTCAGAATCTAAAATGCTTATCATACTAACTCTGCACACTATCTAATGAATAATAATTAACTTCATCAAATATGACTTCAATGAATATTGTTATTATGTTAGTATATTTAATATAAACAGTTTTAGGCATGGGTAGTTTAAAATATATTTACACGTTCATTTGTATCATTTTTTGGATAATAAGTTTGTTAATTTTTAATTGTACTAAAATAAAATAAATAAAAATTGTTATAATTAACCTAAATATCAAACTTAATATCTAAGACTTAACTAAATAAAACTACAGAATAGATTAAACTATAAACTAAGATAATACCTTCTCCATCCGACAAAGTATTTATTTTAACAACTGGACACTGAATTTTATATTTTGGTTTGGCTTTTTGTTTAACACTTTTTGTTTTTATTGTTACTGGTGATTTTAATTCTAAGAGTTAAAATCATAATAAATCATTAGTATATTTTTATAATTAAAAATTAAACGTATTTTTTGCATGAATATTGAATATTGTACATTGGTACTTACCAGTAATGCCTATACCTGAACGTAATACTCGTCTTTTATTACATTCATATGGTTTAACCATTTGAATCATTTTTTTTGCACGTAATGTATTCATATTAAACTTCAAATTGTTTTTAATAATGTAAAATTTAAATCATTAAACACATTTAAGTCATTTAACACATTAAAACACTTGTCACTAACACGATCTCGCAACGACGACGTTAACATTGGTAATGAAAATATGTTCTGGACTTTTCAACTTCTGGTCTAAATCTAAACGGATCTCATAAAACACGCGACATAACTTCTATATTCTGTGATATAATTATAAAAATCGTAACAACGATATTGATTATTGGCTGTTGCACCTCTTCGCGATTATTCTATAACGGAGCTCACGCTATTCACGTAATCCGGAAAACCCGCATAAATATAGTTGAACACGACAATAAAATGTATTAATAGTAAAACACCGGGAATTTGGTAATATATAAAATATATTAATGATTAATCATATCACACACTATTCCATAAATACACTAAATACACATCAGATCTCTTAACGATACAACGAATGCACATGTACATAATAACATAATATATTATGTACTGGATCTCACAACGTTACAGCATTTCTATATTTTATAATGCATTGGATCTTATAACGTAGGTAGTTACTTTAATGGTATCAATGCTTTAAAATAAACTACACTAAACTTACACTAATTTATCATACAAATAAAGATTAATTTGTATTTTGAAGTTTGAACATTGATTTATTAATTATTGAACATATACTATTATCAAATCTGATAAAGATATTACGACTATTTATAAATTATAAGTTCTTGGGAGTTGGGGTCTTTTAACGGCATACGTTATAGTTACTTGGTATACTTTACATACATTTTGAAATATGTTTTCACCAACTATAATTAATATCTTTGTGTAATTTGTATAATATGCAGAATAATCACGGTTCTAATTTTTATTAAACATAACTTTAACATGACTACTTAAATACCTACGATATAATAGGACAATATATGGGAATCGGTCAAAATATCCAACGGTCAAAATATTCACGGACAAAATATCCAAATTTATCCGTTTTTCCAAAAATTGGTATCAAATTATTATATATAATGTGATATAGTGTGAGTTTGATTTGGTATAGTACTATAGTACCTATATTAAGCTAATATTTTCAGAAAATTTAGTTATATTTTTATAATTAAATAATTTGATATTTGAGCTAGTTTTATTAGAGTACAAGTGTTGTGTAATGTACTTATTTTCGGAAAAACTAATAAATTTGGATATTTTGTCCGTGGATATTTTGTCCTTGAATATTTTGACCTAGATTCGGTAATTTGTAAATTACATATAAGTATAAAAGTACTTATAGAGATTTTATATTTTATCACCCTTGTATTTTAAATGATATTAACTGTAAATTAAATTTTAATTTAAATAATTAATAATTATTTAGGTACCTGCAGTATAAAACTTTAAATACAATTCATGGTAGGCACCTATATATTATGAATCTAAAATATAGAATCTACATAAGTACTTTTATACTTATATTATGAAGATTTACAAATTACCATAACTACGTTAATAAAATAATATTTTATATGGCTTCATGCAACATTACAGTGTTGATTCAGTCAATATTATATGGATGATAAATCTCCTGACACATGAAATACGTTTCAATTTGAAGTGCATATCAAGAAATAATATCTTTCATTTAATAATATGATAGGTATATGAATATGATTTAGATAATACAAAATAATTACAAAATCTGAAGGATCTCGTAAAATCGGCAGTTACGGCCTGACGGGATACTACACACAAATGCAACGTTGCCGTCGTATGGATCTCACAGATGCATATCGTCCAAAATGATTTTGAACTGGTCGCGACGATGAAGCATAATAAACACACACCGTGTTTATATACACACACTTAAATTTCATAAATATGGTCTTATGAGATCCGGTCTATTTCTAGCAAAAATTTCGTTTATATGCCTTAAAAATACTAAATCAGGTAAAAACGTTATTAGATCCGGGGGTATGGATCTCATAACGAAAAATGATCTCACAACGCTGCTCCGTTTCTATACGACGGATCCCATAAGACACTAGCGGTAAACCCACACACACACACACACACACACACACACACACACACACACACACACACACACACACACACACACACACACACACACACGAAGAATAACTTTAACGTGTTTGTCCTCCATTACCTTATTAACAGTTCAGGCGTGGGGTTCGTCCCGAACAACACCAATTACTTTTTTTTGTAAATTAATTATACATAAATTATACATGTCATGTTATATTATCAATTGGTTAATACAACGTCAGCCAAAATGTGTAATTAAGCAAAAAACCTATTTTTCAAAATTTAAGACCAAGTTACGGTCTTTTTCGGGCCCCTAAAAAAGTTCGGGCCCGGAAGATATTCCACCCTCCATACCCTCTGTTGACGGGCCAGCATACACACACACACACACACACACACACACACACACACACACACACACACACACACACACACACACACACATCTATATATCAAGTGTGAAGTTTAAAGAAATTAATACAAAACATTATAAACTCTATGATCAAAAACAATACCTGTAGAATCGTTAACTGAATTTTCGCAAATACGACGAAAGGTGGTCCTCAACATTTACACTGTTGAGTAAACAACACATTTAAAAAAAAAAAGAAAAACAACGACAATAAAAACAGATGCCTTTCAAGTGTTCACGGTTTTAGTACGACGCAAAAAAGAACGTAGGAATAACGTTGAATATCAGTTGACTTAGTGATTCGCTATTCGTAATGAAGTATTTAAAGACATTTATAATCTACTCTTTATCATGTTTGAGTATAGTAATTGGTATGGTTAATAAAGACAGTCATATCAAAGGCAACAGCACTGAGGAAAAAGAACTTGACGATTTTTTCAGGCAGATTCGACGCATGCAAAATGTCACGACCAGAGAAGTCTTGCTCGGCGGCAACAAAATTTCGATCAAAAAATTTTTTCTGCAGTCGGATATGCGGATTTTTTCAAAATCTTTATATCCGGTCTCGAGTCTGCCAGATGCCACCGGATTCGCACGGTTGTTGAGTGTTGTCATGTCATGTGAGTACAGTGAATTGTTATACTTTTTAGTGAAAGTCTTACAAAATGTTCAAGAATACATTAAAGCTATGCATTTGAAAAATAAGACGAGGAAAGAGAGATTCAGTATTATCACAACCGATTTTTACAAACCGATACTGAAACTTCTATCACCCATGATTTTAACACTGGTAGATTTACTGAAAAAAAATAACAATGTCTCCACTAAACATCATGAAATTCTGACAATAACGTTGTCGTGGTATATTTACATCACGAATGTAGTTGAAAAGGGCGATAAAATCGACGACGGAATCGATGAAAACCAAGAGTTTACTCGTCGGTTAAATTCGTTAATCATAACAACTTTGCAAGTTGAAATTTATTTAAAACATTTCAATTTGACTAACTGTCGGGACATCAAAAGTTTTATTGAATATCAAATGAGGGTAAAAAATGAAGCGGTATTATATCAATATGATGAAACAAAAAATGTTTTTAAAAGGAAATGTGACGAGTTAAACAACATCGTATACCGTAAGTATTCAAGTGAAATCAATAACGAAAACACATTTTTTATTTTCACTGCTGATACACATTATTCCGAGAAGTTAATAGATATAATCAAACAGCATGTCTCGAACCAACCTGTAAAGATTAGATGGGATGGTACGACCGACGAAGACATAAGTGTAGTTTACGAGAAATATATTGCGAAAAATGTTAATGACATCGAAACCATTTTGAGATTCGAAAGAATAATACTTCAAATAATAACCAAATTCATCGTCGCGTACGTGTCGGAAATATTGAACGATATCGTCGAAACGACCGGTGACACGTACGTTGTCGAAATGTGCAACAATATGACGATCGATCTGTTAGACACGCACTTACAAAAATTCAAACGGGACGGTCAACCTTTGTACTTGATAAATAACATGTCGATCATCAGAGCTGATTTGTCGACCGTATGTTTTAAATATGAGACGTCAGTTTCGGAAAACAAATCACGTATGCGAAAACGCGCTAAACAACTAAAAACATCAATAACCGAAATTCCGATTAAGGGCAATTATTACAACGGATTCGTGGACTTTTTGGAATCGTTATCGAACACAGTCATTTGTACCAAGTTACATCCGTCAGTATCGAACGCGTTTTGGGAAAAACTTTATTTCGTGCCTACAAACGTCTTTGAGTATATCGTTGATTTGAAAAAGTTATACACTCAGATTCTATTAGAAGAAAAACGTAATAAGTCTGTATGTGAAGGAGCAATAAACAAAACCGAGGAAACAATCAAATCCGTACTAAATAAAACAAACGAATGCGAAAAACTCATAAATGCGGAAAGTAAAACTAATGCCTATGATTGCTTTACCGAACTAAAAAATCTATACGACAAGTTGAAGTATTACATCTGCGACATTGGTTCACAGTTAAACGGGGTCGATGACTATAATTGGAGAAAATTATATTTTATTCTCTATTACGCTATAGACAATAACGTATCATTCGACGACAACGAAAACGATTATGACATACTGTATCTTAAGACCGTGAATGTAGTTGTAAGCGATGGTTTTAAATTCGGTTCTGACATTACATGCACATCTATCAAAAGTCATCCACAAATGAGCTGTTTAGGATCCCTCACAAAAATCCATTTCGGGAGAAATTTCAAGAATTACAATAACCATATTTTCGATTTTTTCAATTCCATACGTGATTATGTGGATGAAATCGTTAAAAATCCTATAATACAGCAAGTTGCTATAAGATTATATTTTGACGGTGTCAAGATGACACTATCGGAGGTGCATCAGATGCACAAGAAAAACTCAATCGATCAACTTCAGGAGAACTATGATTACTTCAGATTCCTAGTTAGATACATCATTGCTGTAGTTTATTATAAAATGAATGAGATTATCGATGGAATCGTAAGTTTTGAAAAAAATTTGCCATGGTCAAAGGAGGTAGAGGATGAAGTAGAATCGAAATTTCAACTTTTTATGCGATTACCGTTGTATATAGCGATGCCAGTCAAACCGATTCTCGACATGTTTGTCTTAGTTCTCAAGACGACCAAATCTGAGAATCATTTGGACTTACCAAAATACCAAAAAGTAGTCCATCAAGAGATTAAAAATTTAGGGGTAGATATGACCACGTCTTCTACATCGGAGAATACGAATGGTCCTGTTCTCTTAAATTCACTTATCACTACAATCGATGCTCTAACGGAGACTTACATGAATGGCAAATACAAATCAAGAATAGAAAATGCAGTGAAACATTTCGGAATGGATAAAAATGACCGTATAATGATGTTTTATGAATGGTATAGACAATAATAAAGGATACTGCTATCAATTGATGCACAATTTTTTTTCATAGTTATTTAATCTTTATGAACATAACACTTTATTGAGACATAATTTTAAGTATTCATTGTTATGTTTTAAGTAAACTAAAATAAAAATAATTATAATTATTATTATAATACAAATCACGTCACCAAAAATTGTATAAAAGATATTTTTTCTTTAGAACATAACTACATTTATTTTTCCTGTGATTATTTTAAATTTATTCTATATGAAACTTCAAAACTTAATGTGTAAATCTTCTGGATTAGCTGTATTAAAAAAAAATTAATATTTTTGATGTTTTATTAAACATGGAACGATTGAAATGGCTTTAAGTGTGTATATTATACTCGTATATTTATTTTTGGACATTGATTAAATCTTATGTAGAACTAATATTATAGCTTACATCTTGATTTGTTAACATTATATCCGATAAATAAACAATGAACATTTTATTGAATTTTTTTGATTTTTATATTTATTTCACAAGATACTTCATTCCTCATTTATTTTATTGGTGTATCAATAAATCGACCATATCTAATTATCGGTCAAATACATGTTCGTATTCGATTTAATACTAATGTTATGGTACATCTGTATGTATGTTTTACGAGTATATTAAAAAATCTTTGAATATTGTGAAATGTCGATAAACAATTTAACTATGTGATGTATTTTTTCTCAAATGGTATATTAATACGATGATTTTGGTATTTAATAGTATGTCATAATAAAATTATGGTAATTAAAAAAAAAAAAAAAACTTATGAATGTTCAAAATATTATATTGGTTTTAAATTATGTTGTTAAAATATTTAAACTTATTTAATCATTTATTATTTGAAGATTTTATCGAGATGTGTAAAAAAAAAAAAAAAACAAAAACAAAAATAAAAAACAGATTTGGGCTATTGCTATCATATTCAGACACATCGCAATGGTTTAATCCTCATGGTACAGCCCTTATCTAGTCTTAGTAGATGTTATGTACCCCAATTATGACCTACATATTTTGATATCATTGTAACCTCAAGAATCGCGAGGTATTGTTTATGTTAGCGGCAATGTGTATAATATTGGTATTTTATAAAATGCCTAGGAATTCTATGTAATACCTGGTGATTTTAAAAAAAGTGTATTATATATTTTTTTTTACATACATTTCCTAAACATTTTGTATAGTAACTAGGCATTTCATAAAATGACAAACAACAAATTGGCAATCTGTAGAATAGTGATATAACCCAAATAAATAGATTTCCTTCTATCATAATTAAGACAATTATTAATTTTATTAGCACACAAAAAAATATTTATTACAAAGTACCTAGGTGTCATTAATATTACAGAATATAATGCATAAAAATGAAAAAAAAATTATTATTACTATTATATTATTCTATAAAATACAAAAATCTATGTACTTTTTTAAATTTATTTTAAATTTCGTTAAGACAAAATAAATGTTACTAAAAGTATTCTATTATTACAAAAAAAAAACATTATATTTCATATGATTAAGTTTATAAAAAGTTGTTAAATTTATTTATTACAACACTGTAGGTTAGGATGACATTTTGAATTGCATATAATTTTATTTTTTAAACACTTACATCTGTTATTTTGGCATCTTGTCGAACATGAACATTTAATAAAGCCTTGTCCAGATCCAGTTGCTACTTTATAGATTACAGATTACAGATTACTAATGGATTTATATATTGTCAAATATCAATAGGTACTGATTATATGGATTTAATATATTACCTATACATTGTTTGGCATTTTATATAATGCTTAGGTAATTTAAACAATTTTATAGATTGCCGGGTGTAGTTGGTATTATATAGAATTCCTAGGCATTTTATAAAATACCAATATTATACATATTGCCGCTAACATTTATATTACATGATATGTGACATAATCATATTTTCAAAACCTTAATTTTGTTACGTGAAAAATAATCGCCTGTGTTTCTGCATTTTCGGATATGACAATTTTTTTTTTTTTTTTTTTTAACTGCGATTAATTTTTATGTATCATTCTTCAAACATATTTACTGGATAGTAACGTTACATTTGTATACGATTTTAAGGTAAAGATGAAACGATTTTTGTTCAGTGTGCAAATTACATGTGACGTTATAATGTAATACAATAAAAAAAACCACTCACATAAATCAGGCATGTTTATAAAACACAGCTACCGTGGTATGTAAAGATTAAAATTTTAGACAATTTTTTTTCTCCCACCGTGGAGGCTTGGTTAGGGTCTGATTAATAATAACACGAATTTGAGCCGAGTAGCACAACACGGTTTCTTCGTGCAGAATATTTTATTATAAAACGTATAAAAGATCAGACCTATCACTGCTGATCGCATGCACTTAAGCAGACTAGCCTCTATTCAATATTCAATATTTATGGCCATCACAAACTTCTCCGTTAATCTACCACAGATGTATGTGTGTGTGTGTGTGTGTGTGTGTGTGTGTGTGTGTGTGTACGTTTTCGACCTCGCACGTTTATATACAGACGCGTTTAGGGTCTCGCCGACCCAGCACGTCATTTAATCGTACACAATAGATCGTACATTTACAAATCGTATTCGAAGAGCAATGGAAGTTCGAGATCCATCGATTGCGTTTAATAACGAAGAAAATCCCTTTTCGTCTAAGCTTCAATTGCGTCGGTCGTCTGCACCCAAAGTTGCGGAAATACGCGTTTAACGCGCCCATTCGCTGTTTATATTTATTTATAAATAACATATGTTCACGATCGCACACAAACACACACACACACACACACACACACGCCCACAAGTACACATATCTGTACGTTCGAAGCTCGTTAAATCGTAAAACGTGCATTGTTTTATACGAAATCGACTGCCGATTAATCACGATCCTCGGCACGGGCAATATGTAATATGCTCCGTACACCATAGCATATATTATGTATACCGTTAATACTTAATACAGAACACACACACATACACACACACACACACACACACACACACACACACACACACACACACACACACACACACTCTTGTAGTACACTTCGACCCGGGACGTTAGCAATAATAAATTGCGTGTGTGTGTGTGTATGTGAGGACAGTATATATTTATTGGATTGAAAATGTAGTCGGGTGGCACTACTGAGTGGCCTCCCACATCTATCATTCTCTACATGTAAACACTTTACTAATTAATGTACTAAATCGCTGTATAGATTGTTATTGTATTTTAAATAAAATAAAAGAAAAAAAAATGATTGAAAACGTCATAAATATTATGATTAAAAATGACAAATTAAAATATTAAATGTTGTTCAGGAACCACGAATGGTTTTAGTTTTAATCATTGTTAGTCCCTATCAGTCAACAGAGGGGGAAAAGATCTTCTTATGCATATCATGAATTCATATTTATATTTTATGAATTCGGTTCTCATTACCAAGGTGTAACCGCTATAACCAAACGTTATATTACACACATATTGTATTTTATAAAACAATCAAATAAATTTCATATCGTTATTATCATCGACATGGGCGCTTACGCATCACTTTGTAAAGTAAACTTTATAAATCTCTTTTAGAGATCGATCTTTTTTTCCCGATCTAGATCGATTCAAAAGATCGATTCACTTTCGAGAATCGTCCATCACTAGTGCCAGGTATCTTATACTTTTATGGTAGGTGGCGATTTTCCGGGATTCGTCGATGACGTTTCCGGTCGTCGGTAGTGATCGGCGAGATTATATTTGTGACTTACGCCCGCCGTCAGATAATGACAAATCAAATACATAAACACGTAAGTCTTTCGCACTAAAATCGAATAACCAAAACTAAGACCACTGAACGTGTGGACAAACACACACACACACACACACAAACATACATACACACACAGGGCCGTAGAGAAAAAAGTTTGTGCTCGGTAGGGAAATTCTTATGGGCCCCTATCGGAAATAGTTCTTATCCCCCTCCCCCTAACGATCTCCCATGAGAAAACACATTTCATATACTTTTACTTTTTCTATTTTAAATAACAAAGTTAAAATAAAACTTTGCAAATAAATTTAGTTTTTTAATTAAATTACTTTTAAAATCATTTTACATCTTTTATAATATGTTACATTACACAACAGTTCTAAAATACATCATATAATTAATTTCTACTAATTGATCCAAATGACATGATAGCAAATAATTTTACATTGCTGGAGTTCTAGAATGTTCGTGAGCCATCGTTATCAAGGGAAAAACCATATTCCATAGTCATCGGTGCTCGCAAACGTTTTCGAATCTAATAAAAAGTATGAATTTAGCTGTCGACCGCGAAAGACGATTTAGTACAGTAAGCAGACACGTCAGCGAAAAGCGCGACGTGTTCATTCTCTCCACCAGTATAATATATATATATCGATAAAAATGGGGTTAAATAAAAATATTTAGTAACAATTCGAAGAATAACGTTAACGTGTTTGTCTTCCTTTAACTCTTTAATAGTTCAGGCGTGGGGTTCGTCCCAAACAACACCAATAACTTTTTTTTGTAAATTCAGCACACATATATTATACACGTCGTGTTATATTATCATTTGGTTCAGACACCGTCAACCAAAATGTGTACTTCAGCAAAAAATGACTTTAAGAAATTGCACTAGATATGAACACGTCACCTACATCGAAGAATACGAATGCTCCTGTTCTCTTAAATTCACTTATCACTACAATTGATGCTCTAACGGAGACTTACGCGAATGGCTATTACGAATTAAAAATAGAAAATGCAGTGAATCATTTTGGAATGGATAAAAATGACCGTATAATGATGTTTTATGAATGGCATAGACAATAATTAAGGATACTGCTATCAATTGATGCACAAGTTTTTCATAGTTATTTAATCTTAATAAACATTACAATTTATTGAGACGTAATTTTAAGTGTTCATTGTTATGTTTTAAGCAAACTAAATTAATAATAATTGTAATTTTTTTATAATACAAAAGACGTAACCAAAAATTGTATAAAAGTTATTTTTTCTTTAGAACACAACTACATTTATTTTTCCTGTGATAATCTTCAATTAATTATTCTATATGAAACTTAAAAACGTTATGTTTAATATGTAGGTGTGTGTGTGTGTAAACGAGGTGATTGAACTTACGGGCTGCGGAGTCGCGTACTACGCGGTAGAGTACTCTGTCGTTCTTTTTGAATCAGACGCTCGGCGTGCGATAAACGGACGCAACGGCTTGACCCGCCGAGAAATTTAAAACGTGATAACGTAGATACGTTATCTTATATTAAAATACTGTTTTGTGGAATAAAAACAAACAAACAAACGATTATCGTGCGGAAAAGTCGTTTTTAAAATTTTTTTTTTTTACACACTTTACCGATTCGGGCAATAGATACCACCTATATTTTGATATAATTACGTCGCTTGTTTACTTACGACTTTTTTTGAACCCAAGTCATTGCGAAATCGATACCAAAAACAGCAAAGAGAATAAAATACTTGTCATTTATTGCACAAAAAGTTTCTTGGGTCGAATGCGTAAATTTTCTATTAAGAATACAAAAACATAATACATAAGTATAGCGTAATAATAATAAAAAAGTTTTGCGGGTGATGATGTCATGTTTATACGGTCCTCTCGAACGCCGCTTGGAGCGATATTGTTTAGTGAAACCCCATTTATGTACTACTATTAACGTATAACAACTATGTGCCGTCAACAGTCAACACGTGTGCAATATTAGCAACCACCCCAAAAAGTAATGCAGAACTCGAAGATCGAGTCATTGCAAAACTAACCGTTCGTAACGTCGGTTTGTCAAGGAAGTATTTTTCTGGTTTTCATGTAAAAATAATTTTGACTTTTCGTAGTCGTATGATTACGTTTCGTACACGAGTGTCCCTGCATCGCGTTTGATGTTGGCCGTCAATTACGATCCCCAGATATTTAATGTTTCGTTCATTCGTTCGTTATTTGTATTGACGACTTCGCTCGGATCGCGTTCGAATTTACTACTTCGTTTTGTGGATTTTAATGTCGTCGATGAACGAACGAGTCACATCATCTCACTGGTTAGAGATGTACGTACATCCTGTTTGGTTTGAAACATTGAACCTGAAACCGTGAACCGTTCGTTGCTATTGACCGCACATATACGAATAATTTACAAATATATTCATCGTATACCTATTTGTCGATCTTTGCGCGGCGAGATTTGTTGTACTCCAGTGGCGCCGACCCCAGGCTGCGAAACACACTAGGTTAGATCCACTCGACGGGAGGGAAAAAAAACCGAGGGGCAATTGCTCAACCTATTGTGGTTAGTTAGGTGGACGAGTACTTGCTTTGAAGGTACGCTTAGAACGCTTTGGAATACCTCTAACAATTGACTTGGGCGCCACTGTTGTACTGTGGTTTAAGTCGAAGCGGCCGGCGAGTGGGATCAGAGAGCGGGTAAAGCGGCCGTGAGTTGGCACGTTTTATTTTTTTTTTCAACGTTTTTCGCGCGTACAGGTACGGCCACACTGCACGCGATTTGCGATACGAGCGATTATGCGAGCGATATTGTCCAGCGATTTTTACGATTTTGGTGTGGCCAATCCCGCGTTTTTATTGCTATATCAAAGTAGGTTGTTACATATAATCACTAGTTGTTTGTCACCAGTCGTCGAGATGACTTCATACAAATCGAATCGTATACGTAAAGTACATTAATAACATGAATAACATAATGATATATAATATTGCATTTATTTTTGGTTCTAATGTAATATAAATATAGTTCTAATCTAATTTTAATTTTAATAAACTTGTATCTATGATTGATTTTTATTTCATTAGTTTTGTATTATATAATACATACCATCAATATTCATCTCGAGACTTAAGTCGGTCCAACACTGTTGGATGATGGTTCTGTCTTTATGTTGAGCATGTTCAGGGTTCCAAATCGGTTCTTTCATGAAAATTGCTGACGCCAACTTCTCCGACTGGACGGACATGGTGATTGAACAACGATTACAAAGCGATTAATCGCAAAGAAACAAACTATTTTGATTTTGACGCGATAGACGCGATTTATCGCAAAACGCAAATCCCACAACGCGCTCTATGTGGCCATGTCATAGCGATTCTGTAGTTTTGAAAAAATCGCTAAATCGCTAAATCGCTAAATAAATCGCTCGCATTGCAAATCGCGTGCAGTGTGGCCGTACCTTACGGCTCGTTTACACGTCACTTGCGGCGGCACGGTCGTGGCGATGGCGTTTGCAGGCGTTTCGGCCACGACCACTCGATTAGTTCACGCTGCGGATATTTAATATCGTGACCCGTGACGGACGCGTGCGTATGCGTACACGACAAAAGTTTTCCCGGTCCCGTATGTGTACGTACTGCAATAAGGAAACGCAATGAGATTTCCGTGGTACCGAGTCTTGTGTGCGACAGAAAACATGTCGCATCACGAGGGAAACGCGTTTAACAGAAATATTATTTCCTACGTAATATTTCAAAAAAATGTTTTTTCAATAGTATTCATCATTTTTATAATTTGTTACATAGGAACAAAATAACAGTAATGCTTATAACAGGGGTCGGCAAGTGATTTCTACTGGAGTCCGGAAAACCAAAATAATTCGTAAACAGGGTCCGTAGAGAAAAAAAATTAATTTTATTACATTTTTCAATAGTTATTACTAAAATATTAAAATTATATGAAGAGTTAACATGCCTTGTGATGTTATATACCAGGGGCGGCCAAACGGTCGATCCCGATCGAGTTTTCAAGGCTGAAGGTGAGAATCCGTTAACTTTGTTCTCTACTTGTTTATAAAATAAATTGTTTTACAAAACGATGTCTTTTTTAATAATCACGACGGAAATTGAAATAACGTACTTATTAAACTATCAAAGAAAGATATGTCGACGGTCCGCCTTCCGCGGTCCGGATTTGGACCGCGGTCCGCCAGTTGCCGACCGTTGGCTTATAATATTTTTGTTGCGTTCGATTTAAACTTTTTTTTGTGTTTAGACTTGTATCAACACTCAAATTCAATCGAAATAATCTGTGATTATCGTTTGTTTTTGGTAAATAATAGTTTTATTGGAAAAATAAAATTTTCCATTGCATTATGTTTAATAAACATTCCATCGGAAGCGTTAAAAAAATTTCCCCGAACCGTGTTTAGCTACAATCATTTAATACATATTCTCCCTGGAGAAAAACTACATTCTACAGCTGATATCCCCGATCCGGCGACTCCTGACCTAAAACAAAATAGTAAATATATATATTTTTTTTTTCGTGTGGTAGGTCATGTAAAGTTTTGAGATTTATGTATAAAAATATACTCAATATCAGATAACTATAAAAAAAATAGTTCAAATACATACAATTATGTACATTGTACGTGATACAACATGTTTCGTGTAACTACTTAAGCATATTTTACATAAATCGCTTGTCGTTGATTACAGTTGATTTAGTTTTATCATCGATCATCAGCCGTGTCCATTGCGAATGCACAGTGACATTCAATCAATTGCTTTCCGTATGCAATAATTAATTAAGTCTACAATAGTATCGTTAACGTTCTCTTATCATCAAAATCGTTTCATAACTTGACCCAAGTACGTTGAACATATAATAAACATATAGGTAATAAGAAAAACGTCATCACATTGTGTTATAGGTCGTAAAAATAAAAAAAAATTAAAAAAAAAAAACAGTCCCAAATGGATTGACGTACCGTCAAGACCGTTGCAGTTCCCGAGTATAAGAAACGGGTAAATGGATGCGCTATCGAATAATTGATACGTTATTCGAAAATATCGGTTTTTCCACGTGGTGGCGTTATACAATATTTCGGTTTCCGAAAATATTTCGTCGGACGGAAAATTTCGCCGAAACGCGAGTTCGTCGTCACAAGAAAGTTTCGCCGCGGTGCGTACGAAATCCGAAGACGGAGGGAAGAAAAAAACAATTAGACGCCGCGAGAACGCGGGCGCGCGCGCTAAAGGCCTTAAACTCTTCCGGCGCAAAGGACACCCGGCAAAGAAGAGATTACACGGCGTGTATCCATATATATATATATATATATATATATATATATATATATATATATATATATATATACATGAAATATATACCTTTGGCGGCGGAGGCCGTGCCGACGTCGAGGGTTGCGACGCAAAGGCGCGTGCGCTCCCGGGGTCGACGCGATCGGTTATTAATGAAGTCATTTAAATGCATGATCGTGGGCACGCACGCTCTAGTGGGTACCACTATTAATCTGGCGAAACGTCCCGAGGGATTTCCCGGAGCCAATATTTTTTTTCTCCCCCTCGGCCGCGCCGCCGCCGCCGCCGCCGTCGTCGTCGTCGGCCGGGCGCGCGCACTCGGTCCCTTCCGCGCGTCCCTCCCCCGATCCTGTTCTCTCCCGGATCCCTCCGACCCCGTCCCCCCACGTCCTCCCGTCTCCACCGCCGGCGGCGATGGCAGCGAATGTATTCTCCGAGCGTACGCTTTTCTCGTGCCGTCTTCCGCGTCGCCGGCGTGGCACGTTCGCGCGCGCCAAGTCCGCGCACGTCTCTCACTCGCATGCGCACACACTTCGGACGAGCCGGGACGACGTCTGATTTAAGAATAAAATACGTCCGAAACCGTGGCCGCACGTGTGGCGGTCCGGTCCGGTCGTATTCGAACCGTCAAATATGAGATAGCATTAATGTGTGACACTGCGAGCCTGCACCGAATAACACTTTTAGTTTTATAGTCATTCGTCGACGAAAAAAAAAAACATACCGAAAAGTGGGTTGACTTCGGACAATTTTTCATGTTTTTTCCAAAAATTGTGATTGTATATTAAAGTAAAAATTTCAAAAAAATAAATTTATCATCTAATACAGTGTTTCCCAACTTCTTTTACTCGCGAAACCTTTTCAGGAGCTTGAACTTTCGTGGAACCCCCATATTTTTTCTACAATAATAATGCTGACATATATTTTGTACACTTAAATGAGTGGGTTGTCGGATACTTCCGGCACAAGGTTTTCACGGAACCCTTGGCACCGGCTCACGGAACCTTTAGGTTCCGCGGAACACCAGTTGGGAAACACTGATCTAAATATCTAATACATGTGTACATGTGTACTCACAATATGTGATGATTAAAACTACAATTTAACTTCATTAACGTGCTTTTTTTTAAAGTTCAAAGTTGTCCGAAGTCAACCCATAAATTGGTCGACTTCGGACACATATTTATTTTCACATAAAATCGTCTTAAAATTTGTGTTATATGACTTCGGACGAAAAATTAAATTTTTAAAAAACAAAACTAGACTTCCTTGTCCTTTTACTTTTTTTATTCTTCAAAATACATTAAATATAAAATATTTGAGAATTAAATTAACAAAATAATTAATAAATTATTAAAAAAACTACTTACAGTCTCTTTTTGTCTTACTACCTACAGTCTTAAAATACATGTTTTGGGTAATCAAACAAATCAAGCAAAAACATACAGCAAAAACGCCGTAAGTCCAAAAAAAATTAAAAATGAGGTAAAAAGAAATAAATAATTGTAAAATTCGACTTGTGTAGATAAATATGCCGTATGTTTCAAATATTACTCAAAAAGTATAATATAAGCAATAGTCAAATAACCAAAACACCGTAAATCTTAGAAAAGTTAGTGGGTACTTGGTAATAACGCCGCAAATATTGTTGAAGATACGGCATTTTATCTTAGTAGGTACATAGAACAAATTATAATTGACAGAATTTAAGCTTAGGAACACGGACTTATTTACTTATAGCAAAACAAGTCGACTATCGAACAATTAATTTTAATAAACTTATTCGGTATTTTATTAGTTTTATATTACATACAGTGCTGCAGTTTAGTTAACAGGGTATATTTTCATTTTATAAATTGACTTACAAATAACAGTTTTATTTTTTGAATTCTTTAAAAATAATTATACACTAGTAAATATATTGATTAAAATGTATAAATAATATTATCATATGAAAAATTATTCCTAACTGCATTCTTGCTTAGGAACAAAGTATCAAAATTTTTTATTAATACTAAGGTGCAACGTGAAAAGTAAAATATCTTGTTCAAAATGAATAATAATTGTTAATTAATAATTGTTTCGTCGTATTTGTCTGGTAAAATTACACAGGAAGCTTATATCATGTTTAAATAATTTTAATGTACAAAGAGTTATGATTTAAAAAAAATGCAAAATACAAAAAGACGTTTTTCTCAAAACCGTTCTACGGTGACTTACGGAGTTTTTGCTTACGGTGGCAGTATATATATATATATATATATATATATGACAATGATGTCATTTACTTAAAAATTGGTAAATGTTGTAAATGTAGACATTTCCCGGTTATTGTCGTCAATCCCCAGTTTAGTTGGAGAACGATGTTGAATACATTTATGTCGGAGTGAACGGTCATTGATAAGTGTGTAGGTACGTGAATAAGCTTCTTTTGTTAAAAATACCATGATGGAAGTAGATAAATAAACGGAAACCCGATTAGCCATTAACGCCGATAACCCAAGTGCGAGTAATAATATGAAATGGTCTATTATGTTATTAGTTAGTATCTACGCGTGTATTCTAACCAGTTAGTATGTAGCCCGTGTTATAATATTATTTGTAATAATTTGTACTACTCGTTTTAATTTAATTTAATTTCATATATATATATATATATATATACTCGTATATTAAGATAATATTAAAGTAGGTATAGAAAACCAGAATAAATTTAAAACAGCAATCGATAAAATCATCAGAAGTAAAAAGAGAGATGATAATATATTTTATTTTAGTTCCGAGTAATACAACGAGAAGATTTCAAAAGTAAAAGAATTGAAAATTGGAACGCAAAAAAAAAACGGTAACAAATAATAGACTTATGCGTAAATATTCTGTTGTAACAACTGGTACCTATTGTAAAATAATCTGTGTATTATTTGAGATTAATCATCCTTTACCACTAGTTGTGGTAAATGACGTCAATTGCCGGTGCAATATGTACATTTGAATTTAAAATGTGTCTTTTTACATCATTTATCTATATAATCCAATCATTTTAGTAAATGACGTCATTGACCGGAGAATGATGACATTCACCAATTTTCGTCTTTCACCGTAACATATATATTATAAACATACATATCAATAACAGTTATTAGTTACCGTTCAATACCTAGGCCCGTGTCTGGGGGAGGTTTTAGGGTTAACATTTCCCCCTTCGGCACAGTAGGCTTAACATTATATAACATCTAAATACGAGACTGTAAAGATTTTCACGGATTGAATGTACGATACTTTAGACGCTTTAGATGCAAATTCATCCATTTTTTATTTTTTATTTTTTTATTCACATACTTAAAATAATTGCCCCCTCCCCTTGAAAAATAAAATCATGGTACTGTCTTTTTTTTTTATAAGAAATTTCAGCTACATTTTCATTTTTATAGTAATTGGTTGCTTCAGTAGTTTTTTATTTTATTACCTATACACGTCTAAATACGGCCAAACGGAACATTTTTACAAATCTTATTAAATCGACAATGCGCTTTCTTGTTACAGTTCCAGTTATTTTCCACATGAAACGCGAAAATTGTATCGATTGCGTTCCTTTTAGAGGTTTTCATTTTTTTTGAAACTTCAACTGTACTTGATATTTAGAATAAATTATTCTTCGAGTTTTGCTCAGAATCGTTTTCTGGAAACGATGGTTTATCATTGATTTCAAATTTCAAATTAAACCGTACCACATGAATCAATCACCAATCGTAAGAGAAGCCCATCTTATGTTATTAACGTCCATCACCAGTGTGTAGTCAGAAAAGCGAAAAACACCCACACGGTGCGAAGTATGATCGGCATTTTTACAAATACCTCTCGAGAATATACGCCGTATTTCTCTCGTCTAACATCATCTAATTCTAAAACATATCGGCATTTAAGTTACAATTGTAAATCAAATATAATACTGAAAAACAATAGCCCATATAATTGTCTTAACAGACGGCATTCTTGGTCACCAACAGTGATATAAAAAATATATGTAAAATTATTAATTATTAAATTGTATCACGCAAGTAGTCGATCGAATTTACTTTTAATGTCGTACTTACATACAAAAAATTTGGTTTCCGATATCGGTATAATATGTGTAGTTGTATAAACTGTAAAAATCAACACAATACGAATTTCGCTCTTTACATAACAGCTGTATACATAGATGCCAACGAAGTTCGTACACATGTGCATGAAGTCACCTAGATAGGTAAAAATTTAAAATTCGTGCAAAATAATTTTTTTTTTTTCAAATGTAAGCCAAAAAAATATTCAGCGTTATTTTCATATACATACATATATATATATATATATATTCATAGTTCATTGAATGCTTATAGGAAACATTCTGAGATAAATTAAATAAATTTATAATGATAATTAATATTTTTCAGATTTTTTTGGTGATTAAGTCAATAAGGTTATATTTCAATCCAGGTCATAATATCAAAAAATTAAAATTTTTCATTAGAAATTAATTTTTTAAGGACGCGATAATATTTCAAAGCTTTATTTCTAGTCTGAAAATAGTCAAAAATACTTTTTTGAGAGTTTTTAGAAATACGACTTATTATTTAATGTCATAAATGTTGCATCAATATTTCACAAGAGAAAAAAATGACTTCACATTATATAATTGTTTATTTATAATTCATATTGTGCAAAGATTTTACAATAAGAAGTAAAAAAACAAACAGATATCCATAACAATTAATTTAAATCGAATACTAATATCTATGCGACCGACAATGATTATCTATTTTATGATACAATGAATAGTGACAAATCGCGTGAACAAAATTTAAAAAAAAGTAAAATTGTATAAATTTCGCATATATATTTACTGAGCATAATTTTGAAGTATCAAGATACATGCTACTTTAACAGTGTCAATTAAAATTTAATCAATATTTATAAATTATACATACTCAAAGCGATATTTAAATCATTTTATATGTGATAAATATTGGAAAATTTCTTTTCTTTTAATACTGTGTGTTCCGAAGATTTACACAATAAGTATTTAAGTTTCACAAAGAAAACAATTGAAATTATTACAGATGAAACTTAAAGAACTGATTTAATAACACTTGAATGGAAAAAATAACATTTGAAAATGTATTAATTTTAGGTGAGTAATAATTATAGTTATTTCAGTTTTTATAAAACAAAACAATGATAAGAACTTTTAAAACGAATTTGGTTACTCAAAATAAAATCCAATGATTAAAACAAAAAATACAAAAAAAGTTTAATCAAAAAGTTAAAATAATGTCACGTAACGTATAAATTAATTTTCACGTCGTATCAATTGTTATATCAATTATTGTTGGCGACCCTCTTTTGCGGTTTCACGGCCTCTCCTTAGAAGTCTCGACCTCCTGGTCTCGAAACACTGGTCTATAGTCTATACCATTCACGAAACATCATAATACGGTCATTTTTGTTTATTCCAAAATGTTCGAGAGCACTTTCTATTTTTGATTGGTAAAATTCCTTCGTGTAAATGTTACATAAATTATTAATTGTTATCACGAGTGAGGTAAAGTTAACATTATTGTTCGCACTATTCGATACAGGTAAGGTGTACACGTCGACACCTAAACTTTCTAACTCTTGACGGATAACTTTTTGATATTTTTGCAATTCTGTTTTATCCGTGCCGTTGAACGACTTGAGAACTAAGACAAACATGTCAAGAATCGGTTTGACTGGCATCGCTATATACAACGGTAATTGCATAAAAAGTTGAAATTTCGATTCTACTTCATCCTCTATCTCCTTTGACCATGACAAATTTTTTTCAAAACTTACGATTCCATCGATTCATTTTATAATAAACTACAGCAATGATGTATCTAACTAGGAATCTGAAGTAATCATAGTTCTCCTGAAGTTTATCGATCGAGTTTATCTTGTGATTCTGATGCACCTCTTGCAGCGTCTTTCCGACACCGTCCAAATATAATCTTAAATCGAGATCCGATATCACTCCATCCTTAATTATTTTATCCATAAAATCATTTAAAGTTTTGACAAATTGAAAAAGAAGTTTATCCTCGTAAAATTGAATATCTTCCTTAGCAGAATTAATCATTTCGACTTGAGATCGCTTACGTTTTTTGAGTAATTGGCGTGTCAAGGCGCATTCGACATTCAAGTTTTCACCGATAAATTGGTTCACGATCGTAAGATACACTATATTAGAATGATTGTTATGGCTTTTCAACGATACACTATTTTTTAGAGCGAAATGTAAAATCAAATACAATTTTTGCCAATTGTACTCCTTGACCTCGTTCACTTGTGAACGAATAGCGTTGATGTTAGCCAATAACGACTTAAATTCACCAAAAAAGCGATTTAATTCATTAGAGTAATCAGTGATTTTAAACGTTCCAGTCTGATAGCGTTGATTTTCGCAATTTTTTATTATAGCGTTTATACTTGAAATTGTCTTTACTGTCCCAGATATTTTATTATCGCACACAGATTTGTGGTTATGATCCAATGAAAATTGTGTGTATAACTTTTTCAAATCAATGACATATTCAGAGATGATTGTAGGTACGAAATATAGTTTTTCCCAAAACGCGTTCGATACCAAAGGATGTAACTTGGTACAAATGACTGTTTTCGATAACGATTCTAAAAAGTCGATGAACTTTGTGTAATCGCTCTCAATCGAAATTTCGTATATTGAATCTTTCAGTTTCTTGGCGTGGTTTTGCATTCGTGATCTTTTTTCGTGATCTGACGTCTCATATTTGAAACACACGGTCGACAAATCAGCTCTGATGATCGACATGTTATTTATCAAGTACAAAGGTTGACCATCCTGTTTGAATTTTTGTATGTACTTGTCTAACAGAGCGATCGCCTTCTTGTGGCACTCTTCGACAACGTCCGTGTCACCGGTCTTATCGACGATACCGTTCAATATCTCCGACACATATGCGACGATGATTTTGGATATTAATTGAAGTATTATTCTTTCGAATCTCAAAATGGTTTCGATGTCGTTAACATTTTTTGCAAAATATTTCTCGTAAACGACACTTATGTCTCCATCGTTCGTGTTATCCCATCTAATATGTACAGGTTGGTCCGAGACTTGCTGTTTTATGATACCTAATAACTTATCGAAGTAACGTGTATCAGTAGTCAAAACGAATAACTGAGTTTGATCATCCGTTTTCTCAGAAAACCTATGGCAGACAATGAGTTTTAACTCGTTGCATTTCGTTTGGAAATGCTTTTGAAGTTTGTCTTCTAACCCTACTTCAGATGGGTGTGGGATTTCAATTGCTTTGTTTATGTCATTTTCAAATTTGCTGAAACTGTCCATTCGTTGGCAGTTAGTCAATATAAAATATTTGAAAAAACTTTCAATTTGATTATTCGTCAAGGTCACCATATCCAAACGTAGCTTAAATTGATTGCCGCCATGATCTTCGCCATGATTTGTATCGCCTTTTTCAACTAAATCCGTGATGTAAACATACCACGACAACATAATGGTCATTATTTGGTGGTTTTTGTACGGGAAATTATTGGTGCACGTGGACTATTGTTAACATCATAGCCGACAGATGTTCGAGGAGAGGTTTTAAATAATTATATCGGATGGTATCTATACCGATTTCTAAGAATTCCGTTTGTATGTTTTTTATGAATTTCACTAAAAAGTACAAGGATTCACTGTACTCACATGGCACGACGACGCTCAACACACGAACGAACCCGTTGACATCTGGCAGACTCGAAATCGGCAATAAACTGTTCGACGGGTATCGTACTTTCGAATTCTGGAAAAATTCGTTTATCGAAGTTTCGTGGCCGTCGACCGTGACTTTTCTTGTCATTGTGTTTTTCATCTGTTGAATTTGTCCAAAAAAGTCGTTTAGGTCCTTTTCTCCATTGCTGTTGTCTGTATATCCGAGTCGAACCATACTTAAACACGTTAAACAGTAGATTATAAATGTATTTAAATACTTCATTTTGAATAGCGATTCAAAATGAAGTATTTAAATACATTTATAATCTACTTTTTAACGTGTTTAAGTATGATTCGACTCGGATATACAGACAACAGCAATGGAGAAAAGGACCTAAACGACTTTTCTTGTCATTGTGTTTTTCATCTGTTGAATTTGTCCAAAAAAGTCGTTTAGGTCCTTTTCTCCATTGCTGTTGTCTGTATATCCGAGTCGAACCATACTTAAACACGTTAAACAGTAGATTATAAATGTATTTAAATACTTCATTTTGAATAGCGAATCACTAACTGGACTACGATTTAATGCGATTCCTACGTTCGTCGTTCTGTGTTTACATGAAACCTTGTTGAATAGCACTTGTTTTTTGTTTTCGTTTCTTCAATATGTTGTTTACTCAATGACGTAAAGGCGGTATACCATCAGGCGCCATACTCGCGTAAAATAATTTGTATAATTCCCATTTTTCTAAACAAACTTAAACGTTTTATGTATTTTATACGAAGCTTTGCTCGATCAAACGTACTTATTGATATTGCTATTTGATAATAAAATAAATATAATGTATGTGTGTGTGTGTGTGTGTGTGTGTGTGTGTTTGTATGTAACATGGACGAAAACTACGCCACATTTCGTATTTCTACTTACATTAGGTTTTTTCACAGAGATTAATGGTGAATAATTTTGTATCGAAAAGATAATAGAAATATATATTAAGAATACCATTTAATATTTGACTCACTGGTGTTATGAAACATATTTTTCGATCACTTACATGATTCTACAATCTTTCTAAAAAAATAGGAAAAAACTACAAAACCTCAGCCATAGTTATTAGTTACCCCTTTCAATACCTAGGCCTGTATACGGGAGGAGGTTTTCGGGTTAACCCTTCCCACTCCGGCATATTTGGTTTAAATTTATATGACATGTAAATATGAGACTGTAACGATTTTCACGGATTGAATGTACGATATTTTAGACGTTTCGGACGCAAATTCATTAATTTTTCTTTTTCTGTTTTTTTTATTCACATACTTAAAATATTTGCCCACTCCCCTCGAAAAATTTCTTTTTTTTACTGTCTTCTTTTATAAGACATTTTAGCTATATTTTCATTTTTACAGTTATCGATTGCGTCAATCACTTTTTTAACATTACCTAGGCACTTCTAAACGAGGCCAAACCGGGCATTTTACGAATATTATTGAAAGTATTGAAAAGTATTGCGAACATATTGGATCCGGCAACGAATACCACCGCCCCTCCTCCGAAACGAGAAAACCCCCGGTACGGGAAAAAAGAGGCTAGGGACCAACACAGTAGGTTAGTAACCTAACCGGTAAAAAAACCGAGCGCGGAAATATTCATTGAGAATAATGTTGAAATATCAAGATGCATGCTACTTTAACAGTGTCAATTAAAATTTAATCAATATTTATAAATTATGCGTACTCGAAGTGATATTCAAATCATTTTATATTTGATAAATATCGAAAAATCTATTGTTTTTTAATACTGTGTGTTCCGAAGATTTACACAATACGTATTAAAGTTTCATTGAGAAAACGTTTAAAATTTGTACGGATTAAAATTAAAGAACTGACATAATAATACTTGAAAGGAAAAAATAACATTTAAAATTGTACTAATTTTAGGTGGGTAATTATTATGATTAATTCAGTTTTTATAAAACAAAATAATGATAACATAAATACTGTATACATATTAGTTGATGAAAACTTTTAAAACGAATTTGGTCACTCAAAATTAAGATCTAAATTAAATCTAATAACACAAAAGATTAATAATTATTACAAAAAATAAAACAAAAAGTTTACTAAAAAAGTAAAAATAATATCACATAATGTATAAATTAATTTTCCAGTCGTATATCAATTGAAATATCAATTATTTTTGGCGACTTTTCTTTTGCGGGTTCACGGCCTTCTTAGAAGTCCCGACCTTCTGGTCTCGCAACACTGGTCTATACCATTCACGAAACATCATAAAACGGTCATTTTTGTTTATTCCAAAGTATTTGAGAGCACTTTCTATTTTTGGTCGGTAAAATTCCTTCGTATAAATGTCCCGTAAATTATTAATTGTTATCACGAGTGAGGTAAAGTTAACATTATTGTTCGCACTATTCGATACAGGTAAGGTGTACACGTCGACACCTAAACTTTCTAACTCTTGACGGATAACTTCTTGATATTTTTTCAATTTTGTTTTATCCGTGCCGTTGAACGACTTGAGAACTAAGACAAACATGTCGAGAATCGGTTTGACTGGCATGGCTATATACAACGGTAATTTCATAACAAGTTTAAATTTTGATTCTACTTCATCCTCTACCTCCTTTGACCATGACAAATTTTTTCCAAAACGTACGATTCCATCGATAATCTCATTCATTTTACAATAAACTACAGCAATGATGTATCTAACTAGGAATCTGAAGTAATCATAGTTCTCCTGAAGTTTATCGATCGAGTTTATCTTGTGATTCTGATGCACCTCTTGCAGCGTCTTTCCGACACCGTCGAAATATAATTTTAAATCGGGATATGGTATTACTGAATCGTTCACTATTGTAACCCCAATATCATTTAATGTTTTGAAAAAATTAAAAAGTAGATTATTGTAACTTTGAATTAGACTCTTAAAATAAGGACTCTCTTCCGTTTGCGTTGTAGAGCTCTGCATATCAGATAGCTTACGTTTTTTGAATAATTGCGGGCATGTTACGGCGTATCCGATTTTAAAGTTGTCATTGATAAATGACTGCACGGCCGTAAGATACTTTATATCATAATGATTGTTATTGTGTTTTAATGATGTATTGTTGTTTATAGCAAAATGTAGAATCAAATACAATTTTCGCCAATTGTACTCCTTGACCTCGTTCACTTGTGATCTAATTATTTTGATGTCATCTAATAACGATAAAAACTTCTTGACTACGCTATCTACATCTCTACAGTAATCAATGATTTTAAACGTTTTAGTCTGATTGATTTGATTTTCGCAATTTTTTATTTCAGTGTTTATATTTGAAATTTTCTCTTCTGTCTTAGATATTTTATTATCGCATACAGATTTGTAGTTATGATCCAATGAAAATTGTGTGTATAACTTTTTCAAATCAATGACATATTCAGAGATGTTTGTAGGTACGAAATATAGTTTTTCCCAAAACGCGTTCGATACCAAAGGATGTAACTTGGTACAAATGACCGTTTTCGATAACGAATCCAAAAAGTCCACGAACTTTGTGTAATTGCCTTTAATCGGAATTTTGTATATTGAATCTTTCAGTTTCTTGGCGTGGTTTTGCATTCGTGATCTGTTTTCGTAATCTGACGTCTCATATTTGAAACACACGGTCGACAAATCAGCTCTGATGATCGACATGTTATTTATCAAGTACAAAGGTTGACCATCCTGTTTGAATTTTTGTATGTACTTGTCTAACAGAGCGATCGTCATCTTGTTGCACTCTTCGACAACGTCCGTGTCACCGGTCTTTTCGACGATACCGTTCAATATTTCCGACACATACGCCATGATGATTTTGGATATTAATTGAAGTATTATTCTTTCGAATCTCAAAATGGTTTCGATGTCATTAACATTCGTCGCAACATACTTCTTGTAAACGACACTTATGTCTTCATCGTTCATATTATCCCATCTAATCTGTACAGGTTGGTCCGAGACTTGCTGTTTTATGATACCTAATAACTTATCGAAGTAACGTGTATCGGTAGTCAAAACGAATAACTGAGTTTGATCATCCGTTTTCTCAGAAAACCTATAGTAGACAATGAGTTTTAACTCGTTGCATTTCGTTTGTAAAAGAACTGGAAGTTTGTAATGAAACTCCTCTTCATGAGGGTCTTGGATTGCAATTTTTTTGTTTATATCATTTTCAAATTTGCTGAAATTGTCCAGTCGTTGGCAGTTAGTCAAAATAAAATATTTTAAAAAAATTTCAATTTGATTATTCGTCAAGGTCACCATACCCAAACGTTGCTTAAAGTGATCGTTGTCATTATCGTTGCCTAGATTTGCATCGCCTTCTTCAACTAAATCCGTGATGTAAACATACCACGACAACATAATAGTCATTATTTGGTGGTTTTTGTACGGGAAATTATTGGTATACTTTTGCACGTGGACTATTGTTAACATCATAGCCGACAGATGTTGGAGGAGAGGTTTTAGTAACTGATCTCGGACAAATTGGTATCTCCCTTCCCCCAACCATTTTACGGCATTTATTTCTAAGACTTTCGTTTGTATTTTTTTTAAGAATTTCACTAAAAAGTACAAGGATTCACTGTATTCACATGACACGACGACACTCAACAAACGTACGAACCCGTTGACGTCTGGCAAATTTGAAATCGACAATAAACTATTCGACGGGTATTGTACATTCGAACTCTGGAAAAATTCGTTTATCGAAGTTTCATGGCCGTTGACCGTGACTTTTCTTGTCATTGTGTTTTTCATCTGTTGAATTTGTCCAAAAAAGTCGTTTAGGTCCTTTTCTCCATTGCTGTTGTCTGTATATCCGAGTCGAACCATACTTAAACACGTTAAACAGTAGATTATAAATGTATTTAAACACTTCATTTTGAATAGCGAATCACTAACTGGACTACGATTTAATGCGATTCCTACGTTCGTCATTCTGTGTTTACATGGAACCTTGTTGAATAGCATTTGTTTTTTGTTTTCGTTTCTTCAATATGTTGTTTACTCAATGACGTAAAGGCGGTATACCATCAGGCGCCATACTCGCGTAAAATGATTTGTATAATTCCCATTTTTCTAAACAAACTTAAACGTTTTATGTATTTTATACGAAGCTTTGCTCGATCAAACGTACTTATTGATATTGTTATGTGATAATAAAATAAATATAATGTATGTGTGTGCGTGTGTGTGTGTGTGTGTGTGTGTGTGTGTGTGTGTGTGTGTGTGTGTGTGTGTGTGTGTGTGTGTGTGTGTGTGTGTGTGTGTGTGTGTGTGTGTGTGTGTGTGTGTGTGTGTGTGTGTTTGTATGTAACATGGACGGAAACTACGCCACATTTCGTATTTCAACTTACATTAGGTTTTTTCACAGAAATTAATGGTGAATAATTTTGTATCGAAAAGATAATAGAAATATATATTAAGAATACAATTTAATATTTGACTCACTGGTGTTATGAAACATATTTTTCGATCACTTACATGATTCTACAATCTTTCTAAAAAAATAGGAAAAAACTACAAGACCTCAGCCATAGTTATTAGTTACCCCTTTCAATATCTAGGCCTGTTTACGGGAGGACGTTTTCGGGTTAACCCTTCCCACTCCGGCACATTTGGTTTAAATTTATATGACATGTAAATATGAGACTGTAACGATTTTCACGGATTGAATGTACGATATTTTAGACGTTTCGGACGCAAATTCATTAATTTTTCTTTTTCTGTTTTTTTTATTCACATACTTAAAATATTTGCCCACTCCCCTCGAAAAATTTCTTTTTTTTACTGTCTTCTTTTATAAGACATTTTAGCTATATTTTCATTTTTACAGTTATCGATTGCGTCAATCACTTTTTTAACATTACCTAGGCACTTCTAAACGCGGCCAAACCGGGCATTTTACGAATATTATTGAAAGTATTGAAAAGTATTGCGAACATATTGGATCCGGCAACGAATACCACCGCCCCTCCTCCGAAACGAGAAAACCCCCAGTACGGGAAAAAAGAGGCTAGGGACCAACACAGTAGGTTAGTAACCTGACCGGTAAAAAAACCGAGCGCGGATTTTCCAAAAAAAAATCCACCGGGGCCGTGTAGTTACTGCGGCGAATTACACTGGCACAACGAGTGCCCCCACAAACCGACCGCGTCGGGACACGGCAGGGGAGCCAGTGGGGCCTAGTCCACCCCACAGACTTAAAACCAATCCTCCCATCACACACAATCGGTATTTCGGGTAAGGAAAGTTTAGCGAATCAGGTTAACACACATTCGACAATTTTCCCAACCACGTCCGCGAATACATCGTTCACCGCGAATGACACCACACCCGACGGTGCTCTTTCTCAGACCCCCGCCCAAATCCACCCCATCATAGACGCATATCACACAGGTGATATTCCACGTCTGCATTCGGCTGCAGGGGCCGCCATAGGTTCTGGGACAAAGGCAACAGTGGAAAAGGCGTTCACCCACAAAGGTAATGGGGGCGCGATGCACAACACGTCGTACAGCCCCGCGTTAGGTCAGTCTGTTTAAGTAAATCGACAAAAAAACACAGAGGCGCAAACGATGCGGGTGATCTGGTTCTGGCAGTTCAATCTGTTCACCAGTCACCTGACTTCCGGTTCAGCACCAGTTGTCCCGCTCAACAGTCATTTATGTCTAATAATGTCACACGAACACGTCCCGACGAAAATCCGACCACCGCGGTCGAGCTCGAATTCCCGTCAGGCTTCGTAACTCACAGGCTCAAAAATCGTATGTAAATCATCGACCTTTCGAATGGCGGACAACCACGTCGAAACGACCAGTGGCACCGCCCATTTCAACGCTAGGATAGGAATGTTAGACATTCGGTTCGAAGCTACCATCCTAGACAATCTGTACTGCGACGCGTTAATAGGACACGACTTTCTTGTTAGCAACGAAGTCTCTTGGGACTACGCCACATGCATGATACACTTGGGGTCTCAAATTAGGACGTCAACGTGCTGGAAGGGTCAGCCAGAACCCCCCAGCCCAAGTCCCGATTTAGGTCAATTAGAAATCGGAGGTGATCTAAAAAACTCGAGCGAGACTAACCGCAGTATTGAATAAATATCCGGTAGTATTCAGCGATAAGGAGGGCCGGATAAGGTGGGTGAGAACAACCACCACCACTCCTGCCAAGACGACCGCCCAACCAGCCAGGAAGTTCCTGACCCCGGCTCCACCTCCCCCATCCGACCGGCCAGCAGCGGCAACTGGTCGTGGGCCTCGGTGCAAACCGGGTACCCACTACCAGCTGCCGAGCGCTACGGCGAACTGTCGCCCGTCGACGTCCAGGGACGCCCCTGGGACACCGGGAAACCGGGAGACGGCGACGCTCCCCATGGAGGCCGACAATCCGGTGTCAAGGAAGCAGGTGAAGAACCGGGAGAGGTTCCGTGAGCTGCTGGCACTGAAGAAGGCCCGGAAAGAAAAAGTTTGTAGCCAACAACACCGGCTGGCATAACGTCCGGACACTCCACCACCACCAGTTTCCTCCTCACCCACGCCCACAGCCCCGGAGCCGATGGAGGTCGACCGACCGGACCCCGAGGTACCTGCCACACAGGCAAGTCCGGCGGCCACGACCGCGGTGGAGGAGTCGAGCAGAGACGTCATCGACGTCTACCTCATCGCGTCAATAGTTTTTTTTTTTTTTTTTTTATATATATCACGTAAACAGGTTCAAATACGGCAAAACGGGGAATTTTTACGAATATTATGAGATGAAAATTGTCGTTTCTTATTAGTGTTCCGGTTATTTTCTACGTGAGACGCGAAAACCGTATCGATCGTTTATTTTTTAGACGTTTTTATTTATTTATTTGTTTATTTTTTGAAACAAACTTAGTTGATACTTTGAAATAATTGTTTTTTGAGTTTTGCTCAGAATCGTTTTCTGGAAACGATGGTTTATCATTGATTTCAAATTTCAAATTAAACCGTACAACATGTATCGATCACCAATCGTAAGAGTAGCCCATCTTATGTTATTAACGTCCATCACCAGTGTGTAGTCAGAAAAGCGAAAAACACCCTCATGGTGCGAAGTATGTTCGGCATTTTTACAAATACGTCTCGAGAGTATACGCCGTATTTCTCTCGTATAATATCATCTAATTCTAAAACATATCGGCATTTAGGTAACAATTGTAAATCAAATATAATACTGAAAAACAATAGCCCATATAATTGTCTTAACAGACGGCATTCTTGGTCACCAACGGTGAAATAAAAAATAAATGCATGATTATTAATTATCATATTTTATCACGCAAGTAATCGATCGAATTTACTCTTAATGTCGTACTTACCTACAAGAAATTTGGTTTCCGACGGAATAATATGTGTAGTTGTATAAACTGTAAAAATCAACACAATACGAATTTCGCTCTTGACATAACAACTGTATACATAAATGCCAACGAAGTTCATAAACATGTGCATGAAGGCACCTAGATAGGTAAAAATTTTAAATTCTGGCAAAATAATTTTTTTTTTAAATGTAAGCCAAAAAAATATCCAACGTTATTTTCATATACATACATATATATATATATATATATATATATATATATATATATATATATATATATATATGATTTTATACTAAGTATAAATAATAAATTATTGAATTTTCAAAATATATAATATCCAATTAAAATGCGTTTTAGATTTTGAATGAAGCGAAGGATCTTATGGTTTTACAATGATGTTTATTTTTTTTTTTTTCTGTAAACACTTTTTCGTAAGTCCTTATCCAAAAGTTTCGTCCAGTAACTTTTTAGATTCAAAATTGAACTGAGATGGTACTTTAGAGAGGTCATTTTTCCAAAATCTCCATAGTTTTTCCAGTAATCAAGAATAACTCAATCAAGAATAAATTTTTGTCTACCGTAAAAAAAAAAAATTCAAAATAGCCATTTTGTAAACCTGATTTTTAGAAAAATATTGGTGTTTACCATTTTTAAAAATATAGGTTGTTACCATTCATTTTCTATGAATTTTTAACGTTTGTGAAAAAATTAAGAATATAATTGTGTACCACATAATATTAAACACATATTATTGTATATCCCTATTAATTAAATGACCGATCGAAATCTAATTTATTCCATGATTTTTGTTATCATTATCATCGCAATTAATTAACATATGTATAAATGTTCAATACTTCAATTATCAATATAAATTATAACCTTAAATATTTTAATTGGCTAATTTATAATGTATATAAAATTTAAATTTTAACGTGTGATTTTTTTTTTTTTAAGATAATTAGAAAATAATATTTATTATACCACTCAAATGACTTCGATCACAAATTTGCTGTACTCAAAACACATTTTTTCATAACAATTCATTACAATAATTTTGCTTTTTAAGTGTGAAAGTCTTATGTTAAACTTAAACATGAATACTAACAAGAAATTAAAGAAATCGTCTGTAAGCAAACAGCAAAAAGGACTAATTGACTTCATGGAGGCCCATCCGGATCTTATGAGAGGAAAATTTTCGGCCACTTTCACTACTAATGTGGCAAAAAATTTGTGGCAGCAGTGTGCCGAATTGTTGAATGCGATCCCCGGGCCAACTAAAGAGTGGAATGAATGGCGAAAGGTTAAATTATATTTTGTAAATTGTATTTATTATTAATTAATATTATTAATTATTACTGTGAATCACATCAATTCCGAAGCAATTAATTGTTATTTTATTAAGTAAACTAGGTACTTGTAATAAAAATAATAAAGAATAAGACTAATTAAGAATGTTTAGTTATTAATAATGTAATTTAAATAATATTTATTGATTGCCTAAATGTACCTAGATGTACGACTTAAGCAAATTATAGGTAAGCACAGTAAAATTATATTAGGGAAAATAAATACCTTTGCAGTTGACGCGATCACGAATTCTCTTATCAACTGCAAGCTCATAGTACACATCATCAAAAGTGGCATCCCGCTTACCATCACGCACGGGAGGGGACCGCGGGCGAAACGGCCGCTAGGATGATCGCCGCAATGGACAGTTGAAAAACCAGTCTACACCATTGCGAGCTCATCAAACCATCTTTTCCAACCCAACGTGTGTATCAGACTTGCTTTTCTTTTTTTTTGTGTTTAGTTCTATAATTTATGAAGTGTTTTGTACGTTTTATATATACATTATACGTATATTACATAAATATATAGATTAAACATAAAACATGTACTAAACACTTAACAAATAGTAAAATTAAGCACTAAAAAAAGAAAATGAAGTCGGATACACACAAGAAATGATTTATTAAAATAATGAATAGTTCTTTATGTACAATAAATATGTTTGTTAGAGCTAGATGATTATTAGATAAGTACGCTTTTCTGTTGAAAAATGACAACAATATATATTTTAATTTTATTTGTTGATGTTTTTAATTTAAATTTTACAATAAACAAAATAATATTAATAAATAATATAACACTTTTTGCATTTAAATGATAAATGTAATTATTAAATTAATGGCAATAATAGATTCATTATAATAAAATGTATTGGTTTATTTCACATAATATGAAGAATAGTTAAATAATATACTCAATTAATTACACATTTGTAAAATGTAAACAAAATATAACTTTATTAACAATTTATTATTCATTATGAACTAAAATTACAAAAATGAATACTTATTTAAAATCGAAAAAATCCTCTGTAACCAAATTTTAAAGAGAATACCTAATTGACTTTATGGAAGCACATTCTGACCTTGTGAAAGAAAACTTTCAGCCACTTTTTCATAAAATGTGTTGATGAACATATTATGTGGCTGCAGTGTTCTGAATTCTATTTCCAGGCCAACTTAAGAATAAAACAAATGGTGAAGTTAAAATTATTTGTACATTTTATTTAATCATATATTTCATTAGGTTGCTATCCTAGAGAACTAAAATTAAAATTTTGAATGAACAGGGAAGTAAATGTATTGATTTTATAATCATTTTTTCCCCATTTTTCATTAAGTCAATAAGATACTTGTTTAAACTGTTTTTTAATTTCAAAAGTGAAATATCTACATAATAAATTACAGACTTGGCAAGATTTAAAAGCAAAAGAAAAAAAAACAAACTGCTGGTAGACATGATGTAACTGGAACGGGAGGTGGTCCACCAAAAGCTGAACCACTAGATGAAGTAGATAAACAGATAATAGATTCGATTGGAATGGTGCCTATTAGTGGGGATCCTTTGTACAAAGGACCTAGTATAACTTTTGATTTTGAGCAACCAGTAGTCATGAAATAGTACATGATAGTTCTGATACTCCTGAGATTTTGAATATTATGTAAGCAATTCAATAATTTTAATTAATATTAACTGTACTCCTTAACTACATTTTTTGTTTACTCAATATAATTTAATTAAAGCGATTTACAACCAGTAAAGTTGGAACAAACAATTTCAGACATTAGTGTAGAAAAAAAACCGAATGTAGTTACATTAGAACAGTCGCACCAACCAATTTTACCAAAACGGTAAATAGTACCTACTGATAACTATAAATTGTTAAAAATACAAATTTACTAATCAATTGATTTTGATAACTAATGAATTAAATTAACTTAACACTTATATATATATATATATTTAAATATATATATATATATATATATATATATATATATATATATATATATATATATATATATATATATATTATGTTTTCTTCATTAGGGTGTGTAAATCATTAAAATCACAACGTTTTCAGCATGCATACACAGCAACATCTAAGTTAACTGACACAACAATTGAGAGGAATAACATCATTAATAAGAACTATAGCGATAAAATAAAAATTTTGAAACAACAACTTAAGTTAAAGAAAAGAAGTGTATTGGCAAAAGAAAAAATTGCTAAGGTCATGGCGAGAATGGCAGGCATTGATGAAACTAGTAGCAATAATAGTAGTGGTTCAGCACTTAGTGATGATGATGTTTAATGTTTTTTCGTTGTCTTCTTTTTGTCCCAAATATTGTTTTCCTAGATAAAAAAATAGTTTAATTTAAAAAGTATATGTGTAACTTAATAGAGTAATAGTAGGATAAAATATTATTTTGTACAATGTACATAAAGTAATAATTATATTAGATGGAATAACCAAATTTTCTTAAATATGTTTAATTTGTTTCTTTTATAAAGCATTTATATAATACCTAATTACTAATTTACACATCTCTTCATTCAACAATCTGAAAAATGTATCATTATTTAGTGAACAGACTAAACATTTCTAATTTTATAATTATAAATATAGATATTATGCTTATTATATCAATATAAAAAAATAATAATAATTGTAAATTTTGATTTTCAACTGTGAAATCAAGTTAATACAAATATTACTTATCCATTTATTAGAACAGTTTGACCGAATAGACTTTTTCTGCTTACCTTTTTGATTTTTCATTAATAATGACACTAATATTGAAAATTTTGAATTTTTTTTAAAATTTACAAAACTTTTTTTCTTTATACAACTGAATTGTTACTTGTGTTTTAACTGTTAATTATTTTATCCTCCTAATTATTCTTTATTATTAAGTTTATACGTTTGATAAAAACGCAATGCATTGAAAAATGGACACTAACATCTATTGTTATTCAAATATAAATTTTAAAATAATTTTGATATCACTTAATGATTTAACCTTCAAAAATTTTAATTAATGACATATTGGTTTAAATGGTTTAATGTATCTCACATGATAAGCATTAAAATTAATATCTAATAGAGATTACTTTTTCTCTTTACTGTAAAAACTAATTCAAATAAAATACAAAATTATTACTTACTTATTTTACTGTCAAGTGAAGAGAGAATTAACAATATGCTGACGAGCAAGTCGTCCTGCAACTAATTCAGGATTACGATTTCGTATATTTCTATCCTCCACCAACTGAACTTCAGGGATTTCAAAATTTTCCAAGTCATTATCATTATTTAGAATATCCTCATTTAATGGAATATTATATTTAATGCACATATTATGTAGTACGATACAGGCATTAATGATTTTGGATGCCTTGTTTGGTGCATAATGAAGAACTCTATGTTTCAATAAACAACTAAAAAAATTGAAATATTTGAATTAAAAAAACTTAAAAATTTTTAATTTATCACATCTACCGGAATCTCATTTTCAACACTCCAATACAACGTTCAATAGTAGATCTGATTTTACAGAATGAATTGTTGAATGCAGCTTCTGGTGAATTTGGTTCAGGATCTATAAATGGTGTCATTAGCCATGGCCGCATAAATGCAGTTCGCATAAATGACACCAGTTCAACAATAAAAAAAATAACAGCCGGTGTTCCCCAAGGATCCAAAATCTCTCCCCTGCTTTTTAATCTATACATCGCGGACTTTCCCACAACACCTAACACAGAAGTTTCCCTATACGCTGACGACAGTGTTGTCTATTCAAGCTCCAGCGATGTCCACATTGTCACTGAAAATATACAGAGCCACTTAAATGAAATAAAATGCTGGGCGAAAAAATGGAAAATTATCCTAAACCCCTCAAAAAGTACGGCGGTATTATTTACACTTCGTCGTCCCAATAACCCTCCCTCTCTAGTACTTAATGGCGACAACATATCCTGGTCTCCAACAATAAAATATCTAGGAGTTATATTAGACAAAAAATTAACCTGGAACCCTCACATTTCTTTGAAACTCCAACAAGGTTACCAACGACTTAAAATTCTTTATCCCTTAATCAACCGTCAAACCGCCCTAAGCTGGAAGTGCTCCATGCTTCTTTATAAGCAAATTCTACGACCATTAATACTCTATGCTGCCCCTATCTGGGGACACTGTGCCAAAACTCACATAAATAAAATTCAAGTCTTCCAGTCCAAGATTTTACGCATAATATCCAACGCGCCGTGGTTCGTCAGAAACGAAGCACTTCACACAGACTTCAGACTCCCGATGGTAAAATCCTACATACAAAATCTCTCAGTCAACTTCTTCGGCCAATTAAACAACGCCAAAAGTGCAAAATATTTCAAACTCAACGACAAGCCCACCCTCCGACGTCTCAAGCGCGGACGCCCTCATGATGCCTTTTCTCAACGTCAATAATATATGTATTTATAATAAAAAAAAAAAAAAAAAAAAAAAAAAAAAAAAAATATATGTATTACCTAGATTAACTAATTTATTACGATGTCACATTTTATTATTTAGCTATTCATCTATGTAAATAACTAATTTACTGTATTTACTTATTTATTTATAACAACTATTGCATGTTAAAAATTTTGTCTCTTTATCAATAAGTTAGATGACCTTGATGTCAGTAACACTTTATTATTAATAAAAAAAAAAAAAAAAAAAAGCCATGGCCGAAGAGCATATCCTGAATCACCTAATGCACAATATTTTATTATACACTTAAATCAATGTATTAAATTGAATTGACAATTACCTAATAAGAAATAAGATGTATGACCTCTATTATGCAAATCAGTAACAAGAGTTTTAACATCACTCTCATTCCAAACATGAGTGTCGTTGGCGGAGCCAGGAAACTTTGCAGACACAAATAGAATTTGTAAATTTGCATCACATATCTTGAAAAAAAAACACATAAAAACAAACCTTAATATTATTTAATTTCTATGTAAAAAATTATAAGTTTGGAAAATTAATATTAAGTTTAATTGTAATATTAGGCAGTTAATCACAATTAATGTTGTAACAACTACCATTAATAAACTATATGTAATTTTTAAATTATTTAATAAAACATTACACAGCTTTAACAAATAATTATAATTAAGATATAATTTAGAATAGGTACTAACCAATTGAGTGTTTATGGAATGATATCCTTTACGGTTCACATAGACAAGTTCTGGATAAATATCATCTTCTATGTGTGGTGGTACGATTCCAATGTGAGTGCAATCAATCACACCAATAATTCCAGGAAAACCATATTTGTTATAAAATCTAAAATGAACTTCATTAACTATATAAATACTTAATACTAAAATAAAATATCTTAGTTAATCATATTTAGTGATAATTTATTCCAACATGGTATTTGTTAAATTTCTATGAATCAGGTAAACTCAGACAAGTGATTAGAAAGGATTTTTGAAGCATGCAAAGTACAAAAATATAATGCTAAACAAATTAAAATATAAATTACTCTTGACGTATGGCATTCAATTCTTCAAAATTTCTTGGGAAGTGTATATACTGGTCAATAATTGATTGTTCACACAAAGCATTAACCACCTCTTCAATAATGCGACTTACAGCTGAATGTTGGTTCTCACCAAAGCTGGGCAATAACTAGTTAGAAAGTTAAAGTTAAGTTAGAAAGTTACTTTTTAAGTAACTTTCTAACTTAACTAGTTACTTTTAATTTATAATAACTTTGTAACTTAACTAGTTGAATTTAATGTGTAAAATAATCTAATCTAACTCGTTAAACACAATAAGTAACTAGTTATTTTTGTATTTTTTTTTTCATTTCAATAATAAATAATAATAATATTAAACATTATTGGTATTAGTATTACAGTAATAACTAATAATACTGCAATGCATACTACATATTGTGAATCATATTACAATATGTAGTATGTACTATACTAATTCTAAAGTATTTAAGTGCGTATGTGTTTTTTTTTTATATGGAGTAGAGTATAGTATTCTTATTTAATTAAACTTTCTATGTTCTAATGACTGATATTAAAATTAATTTCCAAGAAATTATTATTAACTATCTACTTGAAATGTATTTTGATCAAATTAAGAGATGTTCAATTTTATTTTTCAATTTTATTATCACCAATAATTTAAGTTGGTTACCTACTTAATAATAAATTTATGTAATTTTTTACATTTGAACAAACGGGTTTTTAATTTAAAAAACTAACTTCTAACTTTTACTCCAACTTAAGTTACTATTTTCACCAAACTAACTTCTAACTAACTAAGTTAGAAATTTTGTACATTTCATTAACTAACTTATATTCTAACTTAGTTAGTTTTTGTACTAAAGTAACTTAACTTTAACTAGTTGAAAAAAATGACTAACTTGCCCAGCTTTGGTTCTCACCAACATCCATCTGGTAACTCCCCGCAGCAAAAAACCGAAGAGCAGTTAAAACCTGAATACAAAAGATTGGTGAGATAATGGTGGTGAAAGTTTGTATTTTGTCCTTATAGACTACAGTGCATGAACAAAGTAATGGTAATGAATGTATTGAATTTAAAAAAAAACCATATCCCATTTCTATTGGGTTCAACGATTCTGAGCAAACTTTCAGTATAATTTATTATTAATATACTGCAATTTACGTATTTTACTGTTATTGATGTAAAACATTGATTTTTGTATATTAATTTATAATAATTTATTTAAATGTATACCTATAAAATCCTGACTAATGATTTTGAAATTCGTAAAGGATGGTTAAGTAATTACATAAATAAGGTCATTTTAAATTTTCAAAACTTTTGTATCGGAAATTAAAAATTGTATTGCATAAAAACTTTCAAAAATTAGGTAATTTCCAAGTTCAATATTTAGGGCAAGGGTTGAAAGTTTTGATCTTTGATACAGGATAAAATTTACATGTTTCTAGCCCTAATAATTTTAGAGTTGACTAAATAACTAACATCTGAAAAGCGAAAATATTGTTTATAACAGATTTTTACCGATATGACTGTTTGTCCTAATTCCTGGAAAAACTAAAGATTTTCCAAAAATAACTTAGCATCTCATTACAATTTTGAATCTAAAAAGTTACTGGACGAAAAAGTTGAACCAGTATTTTTATATGACAAAGTGATTACAGAATAAAAGAAAAAATTGGTAAAATAAACACCATTGTAAAACCATAATATTCTTTGCTTCACTCAGAATCTAAAATTCATACTAAACAATAACTAAATTATTTTATATTCAGAAATTTTCTTATATGATAAAATGTGTAAGCACGCCTATTGGTTTAAATTTTAATTTTAATCATATGTAACATACCTTCTATTAATTATATGAAATATATTATACACATTAATTTCCCAAATCATAATATAGGTACTAGGTATTATGACCATTTTAGTTAAATTATAGAATCACGCCATAAATCATAAAACATGAAATTTTCATTTCATTGAAAATTAAAAATAGTACATAATATAAACAGGTATACGAGTAAATAGATTCATAATAAAAACAGATTATGTAAAAGTAAATAACTTATTTAAAATATGCTAAAAAGCAAACAATTTTCAAATAATAACATATAAAATAGAATCAATGACGATAATATTAACTACTCATACGGCTCATAGGTAATATTATATTTATATTAATAAAAAAAATGAAGATATTAACCTTCCGTTCAATTGACAAAGCACCATGTCTTGAAGGCGCTTTCATAAATGGTCTCACCATTTCAATAAGCTGTTTAACCAACTCTTTGGATAGACGATACATCCCAATGAATTGTCCATCGGACAAATCTAAAATGTATGTAAATTGTAATAGCATATTAATTAAAGAGTAAATTAATAAATGTATTCATATTTTGTATATTATCTAAAATTGTACTTACTACTTACGTTAAAATGGATCTAACACGTTGTCATTAGATGTTAAACCACGAACAAAATTGGCATCTAGTTCCATTTGTTCTAAAACTTCAATTGCCAAAACGTTTCCAATCACTTCAATATCGTCATCCATATTTTATATTTTAACACAATTTTCAAATCTTAACAAAACAACGCGACACTTTCACAAAGAACGACTCTCGACAGTTCGACTTCGACAGGTTGTAATACTTCACAACTCACAAATAATAAAATATTACGTTTTGTAGGTACAAAATAAGTTTTAATATAAACTTATCTAACCGATAACGCAATAGCCAATGATTGATAAATTCTAAAGATGCATAAATCATATAGGTAAAACCCATAGAGTAACTATGGGACTCTTTGGTAAAACCAGAGGTACCTATAATAACAATAATTGTTATTATAGGTATTATTATTAATACCTATAATAATAATTAATACTATCGTAGCATAGTATCAAGTTTTATTATTTATTTCAGTTTCGTTATTAAATCACAATTCACAAGGCTATCATGAAGATTGGGGTCTGAGAAAAATTTGCCAGTTATCTATGATATATCAAATATATTTATTGATTCTGTTAATTTGATATGATATATTATGATATACCGTATACGTATACACGGTGTACCTATTGGCTATTATTTAATTATATATGTTAAATAAATTGTATTATAATTTATAAATTATAAAATATAATTTATATTGTGTTGAGTAAAATAATAAATAGGTACCTTTTATATTATTTTAATATTATATTTTATTTGTTTTTATAATTATGTCATTTTACCTATTTAACTTATTTCTATTATTATTCATACTATATTGTATATTGTTTACTACCTATATAATATTATATTTAATTTAAATTTGAATGGTCCGGATTTATGTTTTCTAACCATTCCTAAATCCATGACGAAATCCCGTTTACCTTTACGTGTCTACAATCTACATAATATGTACTCTAGGTACAAATTTAATGTACAATAATATAATATATGTATAAATTAAATAATACAATTATATTATATTCTTAAATAAATATTCATATTTGAATATAATAATTTGTATTCTTGTGCATTAATTTCATTCAATACTATATAGCTACCAGCGTGGTAGGGTACGAATGTACGATGATTCGTGTAGGACCACTGCAATTCTACTACTCGTACCCACACGATGCGTTCGTATGCGAATACGGCAGTAGAATAGAATCCGTTCGTGTACGAATAACGTTCGAGAATACGGTTTTATTGAAACAGTAGAAAAATAGTTGATTTTCGTATACGAACGCCGTTCTATTACGTTCAAGAATAGGCCCCCTGAGCCCTGTTATTAAATATCATAACAATACATT